>CM046040.1:36158859-36553859 GCA_025215565.1 Flaveria ramosissima | reverse complement strand
GATGTATTATTTGGCAAAAGTAATTATAATGAAACGTGATGTCATTTTTGAATGTTTCCGCTGCAATGATTTCTTAATGTAATATAATTATATGTTTTATGTGCGATGAATGACCAACTGTAGGCGTCCCGGGAACGGGGCCTTACAAGTTGGTATCAGAGCCAAAGTTTAAGTGAAATGGGTAAATTTTCAAAATAAACCTTAACTTAAACTGAAAATGGGACGAAAGAGGAATGGGATGCCAAACTGAGTAGCTGCGTGCCATCAGGTATTTTCTTAAAGTTAACCGGTTTATGTGCGCATGGTATATGTTATGTGTTGTATGTAGATTTGAATACTGATGTAGTCAGGACAGGTAATACTTGGGGTATGAAGAGTACAGTAAGTGGCTAATCACAACTGGCCACTGTAATTAGGGACTTACTATACTTGACATAAACCGAGTTGTTTCCTTGAATGACCGTGTTGGTGCTTGAATCTTTCAGTGTGTTAGAGAATGGCTGGTGGTAGATCTTCTAGAGCTTCTAGGGGTGGAGGCCGTGATGGCCCTGTTGCTGAACCACGCACTAAGAGAGGAAGGCCTAGAGCTGAGAAAGAGGTTCCTGCAGAACCTGAGACCCCTCATCCAGAGCTGGGGATGAGAGTGCGAACTTGAGGGCCTCGGTAAAGGAGGCTGTCGTGGAGGAAGTACACCAGGTCATGCAGACAATCTTACCGTCTGTGGTGACCGAAGTCATCAAGGCTGTGAAGGAAGGGGAAAGGAAGGAGAGAAACCGGGCCTCGGGGGAGCAACCGGAGCCTGAAACGATTTTCTCCGATAATGAGGAGGAAGAGGAAGAGGAGCCTGTGCGGGAGGTGGCACGAGGCTGTAACTACGGGGTGTTTATAAGGTGCAAGCCCCCTACTTTCGACGGTAATGGCAATGCTGCCGCTGCTCACCGATGGGTGAGAGAGATGGAGGCTGTTCTCGACATCAGCGAGTGCCGAGAAGATCAGAAAGTCAAGTTTGCCACCCACTCCTTCGTGGACTCGGCACTATGCTGGTGGGACAACATTGTCCAAGCAGAGGGTAATCGGGCGATCGGGCGAATGAGGTGGCCCGAACTGAAGAAGATGGTGATCGAGGAGTTTTGTCCTCATCGGGAAATGGATAAGGTTGAAAGGGAGTTTCTGCAACTGGAGGCGGGAACCATGACACACCAACAGTACACCACGAAGTTCAACGAGATGGCACGTCTGGTGCCGGATCAAGTGACGCCTCTGTCCCGAAAGATCAAGAGGTATATACAGGGTTTGCCGGCGGATATTCGCAGGCACATGATCGCCGCCCGGCCGAGCACGTTTAGGTCGGCGGTGGATTTGGCGGGAAGATTGTATGATGAGAGGACGGTGGTGGTGACTGATGGTGGCAGGAAGAGCGGTGGTGACCGGAATTGGCAGGGGAAGAGATTTGGTCGGGGTAATGCCTCGATGGGTAATAAGAAGGCACGGGTGGATGATCGCCGTGTGGTTATGTCAGGTGCGGGATCGAGAAGGTGTGGTAAATGTGGACGGGAGCACAGCGGGGAGTGCAGGTTTGGGTCGAATTTGTGCTTCAGGTGTGGAAAGGCGGGGCACATGGCAAAGGACTGTCGTGCGGTCCGATGCTTTAACTGTGGTGAAGAGGGTCACATGCTCAAAGATTGTAAGAAGCCGAGGGCTGAGAGTTCAGGGGCAAAGAGGACGGGAGGTGATGGACCGAGGGCGAGCGCCAGGGCATTCACCATGACACAGGAGGAAGCTAGAACGGACCCTGACGTTGTGTCCGGTACGTTTCTGGTGAACCAAACTTTAGCTTCTGTGTTATTTGATTCTGGTGCTAGTAGAGTTTTATTTCTGCTGCTTTCTGTGCTAAGCTGCCTGTTAGTAGTAGACGTGTTGATGCGCCCTTTGATGTAGAAACTGCCATAGGTAAGTCTACCAGGATTTCTGAGATGATAGAGAACTGTGATGTGGAGCTCGAGGGTCATAAGTTTCCTGTTAGACCGTTTGTGATGACCTTAGGTGGTTTTGATTTGGTTCTTGGGATGGATTGGTTAGCGGACTTCGAGGCGAACATTGTGTGTCGCAAGAAGATGATTCGGTTGTCGGCGCCTGACGGTAGTTCAGTGACGGTATATGGTGATCGGGTTACTACGATTCCGAAGGTGATCTCGATGGCGGTGGCGGGAAAGTGTATGAGGCGTGGATGTAGTGCCTACTTGGCCTATGTAAAGGATGTGGATACGCCAACACCACAACTAGCTGATGTACCGGTTGTGTGTGACTTTCCAGATGTGTTCCCAGAAGACTTATCAGGAGTGCCACCTGACAGAGAGATTGAGTTTCAGATTGATCTGATACCGGGTGCCCAACCTGTCGCCAAGGCACCGTATCGGTTGGCTCCGACCGAGATGAAAGAATTGATGGAGCAGTTGCAAGAGTTGCTTGATAAGGGGTTCATTAGACCGAGTATCTCTCCTTGGGGTGCTCCGGTCCTGTTTGTAAAGAAGAAGGACGGTAGTATGAGGATGTGCATCGACTACCGCGAGCTGAACAAGTTGACAGTGAAGAACCGATACCCCTTACCGAGGATAGATGATTTGTTCGATCAGCTTCAGGGTGCCAGTTGGTTTTCAAGGATAGATCTTCGATCTGGTTACCATCAGTTGAAGGTGAAGGAGCAAGATATTCCTAAAACAGCTTTCCGTACGCGCTATGGTCACTACGAGTTTCTTGTCATGTCCTTTGGCTTGACCAACGCGCCAGCTGCTTTTATGGATTTGATGAACCGTGTGTGTCGGCCTATGTTGGATAAATCAGTGATTGTGTTTATTGATGATATCCTGATTTATTCGAGGAGCGAAGCAGAGCACGCCGGTCACATTCGGGAAGTTCTAGAGACGTTGAGAGGGAGAAGTTGTATGCTAAATTCTCCAAGTGCGCGTTCTGGTTGCGCGAAGTTCAGTTCTTGGGTCATGTGGTGAATCCTGACGGGATTATGGTGGACCCGGCGAAAGTGGAGGCGGTTATGCAATGGAAGTCACCAAAGACGCCATCCGAGATTCGTAGCTTCTTGGGTTTGGCGGGCTACTATAGAAGATTTATCCAAGACTTCTCTAAGATTGCTTCTCCACTAACCAAGTTGACCCGAAAAGATGTGAAGTTCGTATGGGGTCAAGCTCAAGAGAAGGCGTTTGAAGAACTGAAGGCGAGATTGACTCAAGCTCCTGTTCTGTCGTTACCCGATGGAAGTGAAGATCTGGTGGTTTATTCCGATGCTTCTTACTCGGGTTGGGGTGTGTGTTAATGCAGAGAGGAAAGGTTATAGCCTATGCATCCCGACAGTTGAAGGTTCATGAGGTCAATTATCCTACTCATGACTTGGAGCTAGCAGTTGTGGTCTTTGCATTAAAGATTTGGAGGCACTATCTGTACGGGACGAAGTGCACCATATTCACTGACCACAAGAGTCTGAAGTACTTCTTCGAGCAGAAGGATTTGAACATGAGGCAGAGGCGGTGGTTGGAACTTATAAAGGATTATGATTGTGAGATCCACTACCATCCGGGCAAGGCCAACGTGGTGGCTGATGCCCTTAGCCGGAAGGAGAGGCCCGAGCCGATTCGGGTGAAAGCCTATCAGTTGATCATGACCTCTGATGTAATGAAGCAGGTTAAAGAGTTTCAAGATGAGGCACTGAAAGAAGATCATCTTAACTCTGAAAGAATGAGAGGTCTGGTTGGAGAATTGGGTGAAAACACGTTCGGTGTTAGAACCCGATTCGATCGTGTGTGGATTCCTCGTTTTGGGGATCTACGGGGGAAGATAATGGATGAAGCTCACAAGACTCGGTACTCCATTCATCCTGGTGCCACGAAGATGTACCATGATATGAAGAAAGATTATTGGTGGCCGGGTATGAAGCGCGACGTGGTGGAGTATGTGAGTAAGTGCCTTACTTGCTTACAGGTGAAGGCCGAGCACCAAAAGCCGTATGGGAAGATACAACCTTTGGATATACCGGAATGGAAGTGGGAGCACATCACCATGGATTTCATTACAAAGCTGCCGCGTACCCCGAAAGGGTATGATGCCATATGGGTGATAGTTGATCGTTTGACGAAGAGTGCTCACTTCCTACCGATCCGCGAGACATATTCATCTGAGAGGTTGGCTGATCTGTTCATCAAGGAGATTGTGACTCGTCATGGTGTGCCGGTGTCTATTGTGTCGGATCGCGACACCCGGTTTACATCTAAATTCTGGAAGAAGTTCCACGATGCTATGGGGACGAGGTTACATATTAGCACGGCTTATCATCCCAGACTGATGGTCAGTCAGAAAGGACCATTCAGACACTGGAAGACATGCTTCGGGCATGTGTGATTGATTTTGGTGGAAGTTGGGATGACCACCTACCGTTAGCCGAATTCTCATACAACAACAGTTATCATGCCAGCATTGGTATGCCCCCATATGAGATGCTATACGGTAGGAGATGCAGAACACCCTGTTTGTTGGGGTGATATTGGTCAGAAGGAATTGGGAAGCGTCGAGGTTATCGAGGCTACGACTGAGAAGCTTGAGAAGATCAAAGCCTTCATGAAGGCAGCCAAAGACAGACAGAAGTCGTATGCTGATAAAAGGCGCAGGCCGATTGAATTTCAGGTGGGTGACCGGGTTATGTTGAAGGTCTCACCTTGGAAGGGTATCATTCGCTTCCGAAAGCGGGGCAAGTTGAGCCCAAGGTATATAGGCCCTTTCCGAATCATTGCTCGAGTAGGAGAGGTGGCCTATAGACTGGAGTTGCCAGATGAGTTAAGTGGAATTCACCCGACATTCCATGTATCTCATCTGAGGAAGTGCTTAGCTGATGAAGATATGATTGTTCCATTGGAGGATATCGAGGTAGATGAACGGCTCAATTATGTGGAGCAACCAGTGGCAATCATCGACCGAAAGGAGAAAAGGCTAAGGAATAAAGTGGTTCCTCTTGTGCGTGTACAGTGGAAGCACCGAAAGGGATCCGAATCAACGTGGGAGACTGAGGAAGAAATGAGACAGCATTATCCACGTTTGTTCGAAGAATAACAGGTTTCGGGGACGAAACCTATTTAAGGGGGGTGGACTTGTAACACCCGGAAATTTATTATTTTGAAGCCGACGAAGAAAGAAAAGAAAATAAAGTCCAAAGTCGAGGGACCAAACTCGCCAACGAAGAAAAGTCGGGAAATGTGGTGATATGTGTAGGGAGAGGGCAGCCCACTCTCCCCACACTTCACATATTTCAGCTCACAAAGAGGAGAAGAGAGAAAAGAGGAGAAAAAGTGGTGTTTCGGGTGATTCTAGTGTCCAAATCCGTCGAGTAGCAAGCCAAATCGAAGCTCTTGTCTTTGTGCTCGATTGTGTGAGTTCTAGGACCCCTCTTTTACTTGTTTTCAACTGATTTTGGGGCTGGAAGATGTTAAAAACCCGTTTTTTATGTGTGTGTGTTTGACCCATTTGGGTGTGTTATGTATGAGGTGTTTAGAGTATGATTTCGGGCTTGTGTGTGCTTGTATGGTGTTAAGGTATGCATTCCTAAGGTCCAGGAGGGTTGATTTAGGCTTAGAATGGGTTTGGATGAGCTTGGAGGCCGAAAATGGCAGATTGGGTTCGGGATGAACTCCATTCTGCATCAGCTAGGGCTAGGCGACCGAATGAAGGCCATACGGCCGAATGAGGGCGATTGAAGGTCATTCGCACGATTGGGACTCAGTCGCACGACTGGGAGTCCAGTCGCATGAGGGTTGTACGACTGAGGGTTCAGTCGCATAGATGCTTAGTCGCATGAGTCCATTCGCATGAGGTTAGTCGCATAGGTGCCCAGTCGCAGTAATCCCATTCGCACGAGGTCCATACGCACGATTGAATGTTCACCCGCATAGATGACCATCCGCATGAGTCCAGTCGCATGATGTTCAGTCGCATGAGGCCATGCGACTGAAGGGTGTCCATACGCCCGAATAGGCTGTTGCACTCGAAGGAATGTGTAGTTTGACTTCTGGCCTTCGGGGAAAGGTGCAGATGTAAGTTCTGACGTAAAGTAACCCGTAAGAACATGTAAGAGGATGGTTATGGCCTTAGAGAACCTGTAGGACATGATGATGATGATGTTGCATGTTTATGCATATTATGAATGTATATGATATGTTCCTTATTATGATGTATGCTTATCTTTCTTGTGGCTTTACATGTCCTGTTAACGAATGAATGAATGAATGAATGAAGTATTATGTAATGTAAAGCGAAAGATAATGAAAGAGGAACATGAAGTAAGAATGCATGCATTAATGAATGATGAATGAACGAATGAAAGGCTTGCAAGCATATATATTGGGGTGAGCGACTTTGTGTTGCAAAAGACTCGGATGAAGTGCAATCATTTAGATTGCCTATGAGGTGAGCAACCTTGTCGTTGCAAAAGACTCGAGTAAAGTGCTATCGTAATGTTGCCTTGGGGTGAGCAACCTTGTTGTTGCAAAAGACTCGGATAGCTTGCTATCGTGATGGGCAATTGGGGTGAGCAACCTTAGGGGTGCAAAAGACTCGGATAGCGTGCAATCATTGAGATTGCCATTGAGGTGAGCGACCATGTTGTCGCAAAAGACTCGGAAGACAGAATGAACGAAAAGAATGGAAGATAATGAATGAGATGAAAGATAATAATGAAATTATTTGTGTATACGTATGTTGCATGACCGCATGATAAAAGAATGGTTTTTAATGAAAGTAAAGTAAGTTATATTATTAAAACTAGAACTCACTCAGCAACGCTGACTTTTATTGCATTTTCCAGTTGGCAGGTAAATGATTGCTGAGGATGGCACGGCGAAGCTACTCAGCTCTTTTGGGATGGCATCCAATTATATAGCTTTTGTGATGTAATGCAAACATGAATTTTGTAACCGGATAATGATGTATTATTTGGCAAAAGTAATTATAATGAAACGTGATGTCATTTTTGAATGTTTCCGCTGCAATGATTTCTTAATGTAATATAATTATATGTTTTATGTGCGATGAATGACCAACTGTAGGCGTCCCGGGAACGGGGCCTTACAATATATATATGTATATACATATATATATATATATGTATATACATATATATATATATGTATATACATATATATATATGTATATACATATATATATATATATATATGTATATACATATATATATATATATTATATATAATATATATATATATATATATATAATATATATATATAGTGAAGCATTGCATTGTATGCCGATGCTTGTGAATCTGCTCTTTGATCAGCTCACCATCTATAGAAGGAGCCTGAATGCGCTGCTGCTGCTTGGTTTGCATGACTTCGCTTCGCTCCTTCTTTCGAAGACTGAAAAGACCGTCAGACTGATCCTTATCTGACTGAGAGCATAAGACAGAGAACAGAGAAGGGAGAGAGAGCATCGAAGAAAGAGGAATCCGCCCTAAAAGAGGATGATTATTGTCGGGGACTAAGACACCACCTGCAAGACATATATAGAGGATATATATAGATAGAGAGATATAGAGAGAGAGATAGAGAGACAGACAGGATGAGAGAGAGATAGATAGAGATAGATCTATATATATACATTACATATATATATACAATATATTATATGTTGTAATTACATAGATATATAGACATATATATATATATATGAGTATATGTTCTATATATATATACAATATATATATATAGTAGGTATATATATATAGGTATGGTATATGTATAGATATAGACAGAGATAGTAGGAGAGATTAGAGATAGACTATAGATATAGAGAGAGAGAGAGAGATAGATAGAGAGATAGATAGAGATAGAGAAAGATACATAGAGATATATATAGATACAGATTATATATCTATATATAGATATAGATTTATATATATATATATATATATATATATATATATATTATATATATATATATATATATATATATATATATCTAAACATGTTTGACTCGCTTGATCAGCAATACATTCAATTGTCAATTCATCCATTGTCTGTTATACATTTGTTGTTGATATATAAAAAGTTACTAGCTTTAATGATCGATATGCGGGCGTTTTGCTTTCTTTCTTTTTTTTTTATAAGTTGACAAGGACCAAAGGATGGGCTGGAAATTTGATCTATGCAATTTGTCCCATATACCTTGGCAGATCAAATTTGTTTTTATCTTGTCTTATATTTCTTGGTTGAATTTGTTTCACTTATTTGATCTTTTGACATGGCAAGATATAAACATATGAATAATTTTATTAAGTGTATTCTTATTGTCATTAAACAATAAGTGCATCTCTCTATGTGTGACCATGTATTAACTATGAAAATGTATATGTAAAGTAAAGGCTCTCTCTCCCTCAATAGAAAACTTGGATATTTCACAACGCTCGAAAAGTCCCTTGTTAAGAGGGCTCCTCAATGCCTCAATAATAGTTTAGGGTGGAAGAATACAATCCATTTTTGTGAACCATAACCTAGGGTATAAAAAATGGAAATTTCTCTTGTACATTCCAAGCCAAAATATACCACAGTTGATTAACAATGTAAAACTGATTAAATAACCTAATGGGGTCAAGAACCACAATTTTTAAGCGGTTTTTTCAGTACGGTTTTTTGGATTCGGATCTCAATTCTCAAGTTTCTGGTCTTCCACGCATACTCGTCATGATCATACACATATCCGGCCCCTAAGCAGCCACTAAAAAACCTGAAATACAATCAAGCAATCAGCCGGTTAGCAGTTGAGAATAAAACATGAAAACATATAGATGATTGGGTAACTGGTCAATATAAATAATTTATGCATATAAAAGCACATTGTGTAAGGTTGGACTGACCCGCCAACATCTTGTCATTTTAAATTATTTATTTTTAATTTTTTAAACATATAACGTGCTAAACATGTAATAAAAATATAAGAGAATTCTCGAATTTTTTAGTAAAGCGATCTATAAGTTTTTCATATGCTGAAACTTTGGATGCCTTTCAACTAGCTTGGCTCGTTCGACCCATTATCTTTTTTGATTAAATCTTTTAAGTCGCTTATAACCAGTTTGATCCTAAACAGTACTTTTGACGGTATGCCAAAATACTCATGTAAGGTCCAACATACCTATATGAATACAAGGCAAATGCTCACTCGTTCGCATCTGATTTTCCCTTCACTCTTCTCTTGAAGTTGTTAGCATCAATGGTACCATAGAGACAGATGCGAAGACTGCCATTCAGGAGTCTTGGGTGAAAGTGAGTTGTGTACAGTTCCCAAAACTCATCCCTGCACCAAAATTTATTTCCATCAATACTTTGTAAAGGACCCGGCCCGCTCCATAAGTGTTGATTAAAAGTAAAGATCTTTAGTCAGACTAAATACAAGGAATTCAGGAAAAACCTTTACATGAGATTATGCACAAATTAACTAAACGGCCATCTATAGAAACTTTCTAGACGGCTTACATGGGTCGAACACATCAAAAGTCACCTAAGGTGGATGTATATATGCTTATAACCTCCTAAATGGTTTTTAACCAAACAATTACATTATTAATAATGATAATATATCTTTGTAATTTATTTAACACATTAGTTATGTATAATTTCAAGAGAGGTGGACAAACAAGTGCTAGCTAATACATTTTGACATATTACTCAACCCACATACTGCCACCTCTAGTCCTCTACAGAGATCAAACCTCTGGCTCTAGCTGTTCAATGTTGTAAGTAAGGACATTTTATTCCATCCGAGGAAAGGAACTTCCCAGGCCGGAGAAAGAAGTATCCGAACGGTAACAACAGGTCCCCCAATTTTCGGGGACATATTGGCCGCCAAAATCAATGGCTTTTCACCATTCATCACTGACTCTCACCACCAAATACACACACACACACACACACTCATTATTATATCATATTAATATTATGGGAAGAATGAGAAAATAGGGAGCGATTACCAATGAAAGGAGAACGGGGCTGATGTGACCCTAATGTAGCATCTGGGGAAAACAGGATGACTACAAATGGCCTAAGGTTAGTTAACCAACAATCAATTTTATATAGACACTCATCCTGCTAGCGTTTCAGGATTGCAATATTTGCACATTGTATATTTTGTAATGGAATAAATGTAGCCTTGGTTCTACTTCATCACATGTTCACTTATGTGTCACAAGATTAAATGACAACAATTCATGTTAAGCTAATAATTCTAGTCAAAAGGTCAAGTGGTCAACTGCCATAAAGGTGAAAGTCCTAATCATGATTTGTTTTAAAGCACGGCTTATCTCCAACGTTGTGATAAATTTGTCAAATACATTCATGGTTTATCTCCAATGTTGTACACTTGTACTTTTGCATAATGTCATGGATGACTCTAACCACTTTGGCCATTCGAGCGGTTACCTTTTGTTAGAATATTGGCATAGAAAAATAAAGATAATACTCGGTATTTTGTAGGAACTACCATGACTCTTTTATTAATATGAAGAACAAAAAACCACACCTTAAACTCTATACAATGACCCTCTTTTATACTACTCCTAACATCAGTGTTGTAAAAATCGCTAGGCGCTAGTCGGACGGCGAGGTAGGGACTAGGAATTAATCGGGATTAACAGATTTGGATATTTTATATATAATTTCCATTTTTCATATATATACAAACATTGTTATGTGTATATTTATAAATATGTTTAGTTTAATATAAATATAAACAAATCTGGCTGGAATTTTGAATTTTTTGCCAGAATTTTTAAAGGTTGGCGGAATGTCGCTAGAATCTCGCCGGATTCTGAGAAAATACCGATTAGAGACCAATTAACAGCCGACTAGGGCTGATTTTTTCCTGATTTTGACCTGTTTGACCGATTAGCGATTTTTTGCTCCAATCATGGAAGATCCAATTGGTGCATCACCGATCACCGACTAGTCTCCAATTAATCACCCGACTAGTTTGATTTTTGCAACACTACCTAACCTTAATTACTATGAAACCAGTCAACTACAGCTCAAACACAGCTGGAATGACAGCCCATTGACAGCCAAAACATTTAATACTTTCTTAATATTTACCTTGACTAACATTTTCTACATGTGAACTAATTCCACCCTCTTTTTTCTTGATTTACCCATATACACCCTTGAACATCAAAGGTTATTTTCTAACACCTTTAAACTACTTTTTAAAACTAAATTAATGTTACCTAACCCATATCAATCCATCTTTTTCTGTTGATCATGAACTCCTTAGTGTACACTCGTGGGGCCCCACCAATACCTTTTTAACCAAATCAATCCATTTATAAGATGGATTAAAATTGTTCCCTCTAAATTTTACAGAGTACATTTGTTTATTTAGGGGATAACAACATTTTCTTTTGCAATAGTGTAGCTTCAGGAATCAGCCATAACCCATTTACCAAAATCATAAATAGCACTAGATACAAATAGTTGGAAATTTAACCTGATTTGAGGGATGCTAAATAAAGAATATCCCTTGACATCTGTATGCATATCAAGCACAACAACTGAGAGTCGTGATAGACTCAATGCTTCCATGTCAATTAACTTTTTGATCCTGAAACAATTAGGCATTGATATATGAAACAAATAACATGAATTTAAAGATCATAAGTGCATGAACGATTAGTCTACCTGCTCGGTGTTCCACAAGCAATATTGACATGATTCTTTAAACAAGAAACCTAAAGGCAAGATCATATGAAGCACATGATTAACAGCAAAGAAGCATGAGAAAAGATGCCAAGTATAACTTTTTCACAATTTCACGGTCTAGAATATAATTTATATATTCAAAAAATCTAGTAATCTCTTCCAGCACATGTGTCCAGATTACAACCAGATATGTTTGGCATTCAAGTGCAGATAAAAAAGATTGAAATTTGAATAGATTGAATTGGAAAAACTAAAATGAATCAAATTTTGGTTTTTAGTACAGTTTTTTTATCCGATTTAAATTCATAAATTGGTTTTCCAGTGATTGGGTTATGAACAAACCCAATTCTAAACCTCCACTCAATATATGTATATGTACACACATGTATAGAGGTGCATTCAATTAAGAACAATAATTAAGTTGGGAGCTACAAGAATCACTTTAGCCTTTGTCCTAAAAGCTTCATTAGTGATACTAAGCTAATAAAGAAAGAAGGATGTTATGAGCCTTAGGGCTACTTGCCCTAAAATATTATTATATGTAAATTGTCAATATTATCTTAAGATAATAAAGAATACACCCAATTTATTAATATAAGACCACATGAACAAACTTAACATATTACATATGATAACAAAAACTAATGTAAAACTAAAGAAGCTCTGAGAAACAGAATATAAAAACAAAACAGAAAGTAAATTTTTATAACATTCACTGTTTCATCCTTTTAAGGATTATAACTTATCTGATATAAAAATCAAAAGAGATTTGTAAAAGTACATTCATATATTACTGCGCCACCTTAACTGCCATCATGCCTTACCCAAAAAAGGTTTATATGGAGCAACCAGAGGAGTTTGCTGCTCAGGAGTAGTTTGGAAGTCATGTAATTTATGAAAATCCATGTATGGCTTGAAACAATCTCCTCGTTCCTAGTTTGGGAAGCTCAACAATGTGTTGACAGAATTTAGCTTTAAGAAGAGTTCATACAATCACTCGGTATTCTTTAGTTCAGCTACCTCTGGATGCATTTTACTGGTTGTATATGTGGATGATACGATAAATTTACTCACCAGAAGTGATAAAAATGAGATTAAGAGCATTTCTTGGAATCCTGGTTATGGGCAAAGTATCTTGGCCCACTAAAATATTTCTTGGGTATTGAAGTTTTTTGTTGTAAGAAAGAAATTCACTTGTCACAAAGTAGGAATTGTTTGGAACTTTGGCTGTGTTAAGTGTTAACTGACATGGAATTGACCAAAGCAATACGATGTGTGCTCCTATAATACGATACGCAGGTTGAAAACAGATGACGCGGAGACCTTCTAAGCATTGTTTAGAAGTTAGACTACCTCACTCTTACTCGTCCAGATATTGCATTTTTAGTAAGAAAAGTGGTTTAGTCAATTCATATCTTCTGCACAGACCTCACATTGAGACGCTATTCATATCCTAAATATCTAAAAGGTAGTCTGGGTCATGGAATCCCATACCAAAATCATGGTCTTCACATGATAACAGGGTTTGGTTTACAAATGCCGGCTACAATGGAGATTGTACAAGTAGCCGTTTTACTACTGGATATTGCTTTCTTGTCGGGGGTAACCTTGTTTCATGAACGAGTAAGAAACAATAAGTTGTCATGCTCTAGTGTTGAATCCGAACTACTTATGAAATCAATTGGGTGCGTCATCTAGTTGAATAAATTGGATTTTCCAAGAAACCCTATGATTCTATGGTGAGATCAAAAGCAACTATTCATATTGCACTCAATCCCGTATTTCGTGAAAGAACTAACATAGTCAACTTTCATTCGAGAAAAGCTTGAAGATGGAACAATCACAAGTCGCAACTCCTGAATTAAAAAGTTGGAACATTGTCCAAGAATCATTTAGATTTATTTTTAACAAGCCGATTATGAACTTGTGGGAGAGTGTGAGATATTAACATAGTTTAAGTATATGGGCTAGTGAAATGCTTAATGGGCCCTAGGTTTTGTAAGGTTTAGGTTTCTCTCCATATATACCTATGTATATTCTTTGTCAATGTATGAAATAGGAAACCATTTGGAGCTCTCATTACAACTATTTCAGAGTTAAAAAATGATGGTACACAATATACATTTATAGACATCAAAGTATATAAAAATCACTCCATATTTTGAAAACGTAGTTCGCATTTATATATTCCTTATAATAATTTCATGTATTAGAAATACTACTCCTTCTGCTCCTAAATAAGTGTCCACTAGGAAAAAGGCAAATGATTCTAGGAAGTACACTTAACACATTATATAATGAATTATAAATATATCAACTTTATCTACATGCATAAAATTTTAGGAGCGTGAAAGCAGATTAGTGATTAAGCATAGAATGGGAACTTGATAAATACTTTTAAAAGTGGACTTTTGATTTGGGACAAAGTAAAACAGAAATGTAACATGTATTGACAGATGGAGTAGATTCTAAAACTAAAAATAAAAGGTGGAGATTTGTAATTGTATGGCAGGTGATCTTTATAACAATGAACTGGGTAAACTGGTAAAAAAATCCTAGAGGAAGTAATAAATGAGAGACAACATAAAAAAAAATTGCCTTTATGACAGACTAATTAAAAAGTTGGCCGAAGGAGAATATCTATATCTATATATATATGTATGTGTATTATATTATATGTGCGTGTGAAATTTAAAATCTTTTCTTGATAATCAGCCACCACAAGTGGTCATCAAGGTTCTTAAGAGCATGCATTACCTGATCTTCAATCTTCAAATGCTTAGCAAAAAGTTTTGCAGCTGGGCACTCTTTAGTAAAAGGCTTCAAACTCCTGCAGGTTTGCAATGAAGAGAATAAATGTATACACATAAAAATAGAGCGAGAATCTTGATAGTGTGTAAAATTCTGATGGTTTAAGAATCAACAGATAAAATTCATTTTTGCGAGAATAAATACGGACAGTCTTAGAAATAGAAATATAAGTCTCTCAAAGTTGGTTAAAGTAAGGTATAAGGAAATAAATTATTTAATCACTAGATAATCATTCTTTTGGAAGCTGATATGACACTACTTCCAAAACTCATTATTTGACTCCTAGATAATCCGATAACTTGAAGCAGAATTTGTTTATCCACACATTAAAAACTGATTGTTGCAACCTAATCAGATAATTTATTCCAAAACACAAATAAAAACACCCCCTACACAGACTGTATGATTTGCATCAAATAGTCGACAATAATTTCAAACATGTTTTACAAAGTAAAAGAATCAAATTATTGCTTTGTACATTACAAACAAGGAAAAAGCATCACGAGCATACACATACATACATACACACAAGTGAATGAATCGAGAAAAAAAAATTAGATTATTTTGAATGAAATGGGTATGTGTTTGCACCTGAAAAGTTCAAGAGATCTCAAAGCAGATAGACTAATTGTAAGAAGTGTTGGACTCCCAGGCTCAGAAGTCTTCCGAGAGAGTTGCTTTTTACATAAGGCTTCTTTCCAAGATGATCCAAATGAGGCCTTCATATGTTCACTTAAATTACTCACATCCTGAGGTAGACTTTCAGATAGCTTTAGAATACACGCGTCTGCATAAAGATCAACAATTCAAACAACATTTAAACAACTTGCAATATGAAAATGCTATCCAGCTTCATCTCACTATGTTGTCATCTTGTAAAGGCTTTCTTGAAACTTTGTGACCAGTTAACAACATAATTTCAGGATTTTAAACTCTAAACTATTTTCCTTTCAAGAAGTAACAAGCAAGAACATCAGGCAAGAAGATTTCAGTCAAAATCACACTGTATAAGGCTATCACCTATGAAGAACACTTATTTGTTGTAACAAAATTGCTTGAGTGTTAATATTATCATCCTAATTAGTATTTTGTAAACTATAAACAATACCCATTGTAATATGTTAGAATCACAAGAAACAAAAACTTAAATTACTAAAAATCAGCCAAAAATGTTGTAAAATAAAACGTTTTAATTATCATACCTGTAAAAGATTCAAGTTCGAGAGAAGATAGCTGAATCCCATTTGCCGATTGATACTGCTGAATGAAAAACTCTAGCTGCTGCGATGCGGTGGTCAACAACTCCGGTGCCGGCGGCGGCGGTGGCGGCGGCGGGAGCTGTGGCGGTGATTTGTGGTTGGGTCTTTTAAGTTTCTTTGATGATTTGGTTTTGGGTTTGAGAGGTTTTGCTGAAGATCGATGGGGTTTGGAAGGTTTTTGTGATTTTGCCATGGGTTCTAGTTCTACTCACTTGAGTTGTAAAAGCCGTTGCCTGTGGCGTCTAGGTTTACAAAGGTGGTCTTTTTCTATGAACACCGGATGGTTTTATGTAATTAACTAGTAACTTTGTGACAACACCCAAATAGCTTGTTTAGTAGCTTTTTTAGTGGTTGGATTAAGTTCTGAATCATTAATAGATTATAGGAGCTTTTTAGCAAAATTTAAATCGTTAAATGTTGAACTAGTAAAATGTTTGAATGATTAAGAGACTTTGAACTTATAAGATGTGTGACTAGTTAAGAGACAGTGAATCAGTAAATGCTGAGTCAGTAACTGTTGTTTAGTTGAATCTCTCAATACTTGTGTGGAATGACTATTTTACCTTCCTAAATTTTTTTGTGTTGAATGAAATGTAGTTTGATTAGATGTTTGAATAATTGTATTGAATGATAAATAACTGTCAAAACATCATAAAAATTAATCCAAATACAACATACTAAAATCCAAATACAAATTTGTACAAATACGACATATTAAAATCCAAATACAAATTATAAGTTTGTTTACAAACGTTAATCACTTGGAACTAATTAACTAGCTATCTCATCACGCAAATTATTCATATACTCAATACCGCGTGAACCCCATTTTATATCGTGAACAAACTGGCATCACTATTACCACCTTGCGTTTCTGCAAATAGTGTGTTCTCTTCGTATGCCATAAATAACTGATGATGAATGTTGTATTTCAGTATAAAATTATGGACAGGTGAAACAAGTAATAATTATGTTTCTTTGAATTGTAAGAGAAAATGAAGCCAATTGCTTAATAACATTTTTGAGTTGTGTGTGAGCATGATTAAATCTTTCATTTTTAGTTAACACACGTTGATGTTGAAAATTAGCTAACAAACACCTCGTATCATAGTATAGAATCATAAATCCACGAGTGGTTAGTGTACGCAGAATCACAAAGGTAATACTTGTTCGTAATATTAGTAACAACGGTGTTACATAAAAATCAAATATTGTATTTAATAAACAAATTTAAAGGATGAATATGGAACTTGGTAGGGGGAAGGAAAGCCGGAAGTCGGGTTACATGCAACTTCTTTTACAACTCAAGAATCATGTGCACTGCCATCCCATCTAGTACATACGAACGTAAATATCTTATCCAAATCACAAATTTCTGGTAGCATTCACCTTTTCCTTTTCTGTTGTAATGAATTTCTTGATCGACTAGTATGACTGCATATATAAGAATCCCGTCTAACACAAGTATTGCTCTAAGAAATATTAGTTTTAGCTTTCTAATGCATTTCCAAAGTATTTGTGATTACATTAGAAGATGTTGGATATATAACCTCCCTTGTAAAAGTCATAATTACATTTAGGACCTCATGGAAACATCTATGAATCGTTTGTGTTGAATGTTGACATCTTCGTTTAACCATATGAAATCGTTCAGTATGTCCTATGACAATAAAAAAACATAGCCAACTTTTCTTCAAAGGTTATCGACCAACTACTTTGCAACCAATTTCTTTATTGAAAATGATTGCACAATAGTACATATGCTTCATGTGAAAGACGCATCATCTCATTACATTATGTAGAGGATACATGCAACAACTCTTACGCGTACGGATGACCAGACAATGCTGAATTCAAGTTTCTTATCCTTTCAATTCTTCATGTGGCTAACCATAAACATTGCCAACAAAATAAAATGAAAATGATAATCTCATCCTCTAAATCCATAGGCTACCTGTTAACATCCATAAATATATCACATCCATCAACATATCTTTCAAACACACCCATCAAAACAATTAGAAACATCCATAAACACATCTTTCAAAACATTAAACAAAAACATTAAAAACATCCATAAACATATCATCCATTACATCCATCAAAACAGTTAAAAACATCCATAAAGATATCATCCAAAAACCTATTCATCAAATCCAAAAAAACCTATAAACATATTATCCAAAAATCTAACCATCACATAAAAAAACCCATAAACATAGTATCCAAAAATCTAACCATCACATCCAAAGAAACTGTAAGGATTCCTTAAGTCTGATGCAACCCAAAACATCCTAAGTGTCTCAGCAACATGCACTAAGTACTGAAGTGAAGAATGCTTCGGAAGTTTTACACAATGCATTAGAAAATACTCTAAGTGTAAAATCTTCCGAAGCCAAGACCAATATCTTCCGAAGCCAAACATGAAGTCTTCCGAAGCTTCAGAGACAAAGTCTTCCGAAGCTTCAACCTATGAAGACAGATTTCTTCCGAAGACTTTTAGTACACATGCTTTATCTGATGTACTGTTCCATAAAGCACCTTTTCCGCTGCATCTCTGTAAAGTCACCAACTTACATGAGTTGGTGAAAAGGTCCATGCTTTTGGTAACTGTACATTGAGGTCTTGAGTCTGTAACTTTCCACTTTATGTACTTTATCCTTTTTGTAATGTATAAGGATGTGAGCTATGGCATGTCATAGTCACAAGGTCAAAAGGCAGATATGCCTTTTGATCCTACAATTGATTTTGTTAGTGTCTAGTCAATTGTATCCAGCTGGCTTTCAAAGTATAGCCGGTTGTAGGTTGTAGTATAAGTATTTCAAGTTCTTGTATCTTTCTTTATGCTTTGTAACACTTGTAAAAGAACTTGAGAAAGCAATATACTGCCTCCTTGAAACCCATACTCTCTTGTTCTGTCTCTTGCTTTACTTGTATTCCTTGTATCACTTTGGTTAACCCAGTTCACTGTTTGATTAAAGTTTAGTTAATCTCCTTATTGTGTTGTTGTGTTGTAATTGTGTTTAAGCCCTTAAACGGTCCTGCAGAAACCCATAAACATATTATCAGAAATCTTTCTATCACATCCAAAAGACGATCCATAAACATGGCATTAAAAGAGTCCATATTTCGCTCCTGCATTTTTAACTCATAGCTTGCATGTCGACCCCTGTAGTCGCAACCACACTTTTCTTATGTTAGCACTTTTACCAAAAAGCAAAAAAGTGTTGTTGTGGATCCATTTTCTTCAAACAATACAAATACACAAAACGAATCAAACTTTCTGTATCTGCTACAAGCACAAGCGAGGCATGGGATGGCCTTCCTATTTTTTTGGTTTAATATGAGGAGATTTAAGATTAAGAATTTTTCATTCATTCCCATCCAATCAAAAGACATTCCCATCCAATCAAAAAATACCTTTTTGTAATTGATTTTGGAATTTGAATCAACCGGAAGATAAGAAAAACCATTAGGTCTTCCTTATAGAACCATCAAACAAAATCTAACCACTCGTCCGAACTACAAAACCCAACAAACAATACAAGCGAAGTGGAAAAAGAAAGGAGTTAGGTTCTAAAACTGAATAATCTTATAGCAACGTCCAAAATGCCTATACGAGCTCAATTCATCATTTCGGGATAAAAAAGAGATAGGCATTAAAAATCACGGGGATATAGCAAGTAAGCAGAAAGGTTCTCCCTTTAGGACCGACTACAACAAGCTCACGACTCTAATAGAAAGAAAGGGTAAGCTCTCTGCTCTATTTGCTTGCATTGCTATGCCTATCAAAGTTGGCGAACGCTTTTGTAACCTTAGACTCGTTACGCTGTTCGACTGAACTCGTTGGCTCCACGTCCACCGAAAGTAGGTAACCTTCGTCACCGTTATCATCTTCGGGGAGTCAGATGATTGTCTGGACTGGTTCTTTTGAGGGAGGCCTATAGATTGCACAGGTCCAAGCTTGATTGATTGATTCTTTTAAAACTAGCTCCTATAACCAATCTCACCATTAGCATATTCGACGTTTAATAAGATAGTATAGTTCTAGACTAAAGCTAGCAAAAAAACAAGACTGAGGCCGATATGGGCATTACTAGCATTACAACAATCTTAAAGCAAAAGCATAAACTAGAACATATTGAATCAAACCAAAAATAACTTTCATAACCTACTAACATCTTAAATCAAAGCAAACATAACTGTTATACATTGATTTGTACTAAATCAAACCAAACATAACCTTTGTAACCTAGTAACACCTTGAATCAAAGAAAGCCTAACTTTCATAAACTATAAACTATGAACATCTTAAATCAAAGCAAACATAATCCTAGCAAATTAGATTTGTTTTAAATTAAACCAAACTTAACTTTTATAAATTAAAAACATATTAAATTAAACCAAACATAAATTTTATAACCTAGAAACATCTCAAATCAAAGCAAACCCAAATTTCACAAACTATAAACATCTTGAATCAAAGAAAACCCAACTTTCATCAACTATATTTGTTTTGAATGAAACCAAAAGTAACTTCTATAACTGTCACACCCCCGCTAAAAGCGGAAACACGGGGATGTAACGAGACCGGGATCGTCATAACACATGGTAAGCGATAGAGAGCAATATAAATAAATGATGACATGCGTGTCATGACGACACCCGACAACAAGGGGACTTGTGTCGTGTTTAGTCAATGTTCACGACACATAGCCATAAGCAACATGATAATGATAACACATAATCACATAACACGATAATGTAAATGTTAATTCCCACAACCCGGGAACAAGTTTCAAAAGTTGATAATTATTTACATGCGATAACATTGTTCAAAAAGATTGTTTAACAAAATATGAGCTAAGTCCCAAAATGCATCCTAGGGTCTCCACTAAGGCAGCGCACCTAGATTCCTGGACTTGCATGATCACCTGAAAAGATATGCTTAAAACGGTCAACATAATTGTTGGTGAGCTCGCAGGTTTATGTAATAAAATGTAAGTGATGCTGTAATATATAAGCGCGTCGGAATACCGTGAATACATTTATTACACAAGTAAATATCACATGACATGAGCTTTGCAACCAAACCTAGCGACGTACACAAAGAATTTGTCGGCATATATTCACCCAAGGGCCCGTTCCTGGCCACTGATGGTACCAACTAGTATACCATCGAACGAGGGTGGGGGTGTCAACCCAGTAGTACTACCAATACCTAACCGTCGGTTCCCACACTGGAATTAAATAGTTGCAAAGATAGAACCACACAGCAGACCCAAGCATGTATCAAATAGTACTTGCAACACAGTATCACGTTGATTCCTTGTATGTAAAATGTATGTAAGTGTACAGCATAAAAATTGTGTAAGCATACTTTTCCCCCAATTTGTAAATGATTGAAATATTGTATAAGCGTAAAAAGGGGCCACGAAACTCACTTGTTAAGTGGTAAGTATGTATGAGCGATGTATCCCAAATGTAGAATGCAAATAAACAGTCAAACACCTATTGACAGTTATTGTATAGCATTAATGATATGATATATGTATAAGCGCGCAATAATGATGGGTCGGTTCGGGTCGTATCGGATGGGTCACGCACAACACACACAGACTGACACACATACTAGACCTTATGTAGATCCATGTACAAGACATTGTCGCCACTAACGATGATGTTTAAATAAAAGCATCGTTGTTTATTGAAGAAGCATTGAATAATTGTCAATAGTTATAAGTCAATTTGGTCGTTGTAAAGCGTTAGTTAAATTTGCTCAAAATAGTTTCTGTGCCCTTTCTCGCATTGACTTTAATTTTGTGGCCAAACAATGGCATTATTGTGTTAGTGTTACCTCGACACCACACGACATACTCACGCCACGCACAAGGGGTCAAACACAACAATTTCAGTCGCATACAAGGCCAGACGCACGACTCAACCTCCATTCGTGCGAATCAACCCTCAATCGTGCGAATCAGCTTCATTCGTACGATTGAGCCTTCATTCGTATGATTGGCCTTCAGTCGTACCACACAACACCCAATCGCACGACTCAACTTCCATGCGCACGAATCAACCTTCAATCGTGCGAATTAGCTACTTTCGTACGACTGAACCTTCATTCGTGCGATTGGACTCCAGTCGTGCGAACCACATTCATTCGCACACATTCAGTCGGTCACCTGACTCAATCGCACACAAACACTCAATCGCATGACTCATTCGCATACACTCAATCGCACACATGACTCAATCGCACACAGACACTCAGTCGCACAACTCAGTCGCACGACATGCCTAGTCGCACAACTCAGTCGCGCGATTGACTCAGACGCATGATCCAGTCGCACGACCCACTCAGTCGCACGGCTCAATCGCATGGATGACCCAGTCGCCTGATCTGCAGAATCGCGACTGTGGTCGGGAGGAGCAGTCCCCGAGCTGCTCTAAACACGGGTTTTACACCACAAGGACCTCCAGAAACACTCAACAAGCATACACAAGCATAAAACACAAGCAAAGAGACCTCACACGCACCCATACGACCTTGTGTGTTCGGGTTGAACCCGAACACCCGAAACCCTAGTTTGGACAGCCGTAAAGGCTCAAAAATGGACAACCAAAGACAACTACCTGCTAAGGAGGGGTAGTCTAAGCTGTAGACGGTGTCAAGACGAAGAAAACGAGACCTCTCGGGTCGGATTTGGTGCTAAGATGGTGTTTTTGTGTGTGAAGAGGAGATGAAGATGAAGAAGATGGTGAAATGAGAATTAGGGCTGGAAAAGGGGTATTTATACCCAGCCAAGTTTCCAAAATTACAAGTTAGTCCCTGCACTTAACCCCCGAGTTTTCCCAAATTTTGTTCGGTTGAAAAACGACTTCGTTAGGTTTTTATATTAATTGTAAAAGTTCATTTAATGTTGTCATGACTTAAGAAATGGTTATATTAAAACATTTATTATATTTATAAAATGATATATTTAACGTTTTCAAAAATGGAAGTTTTAATGGTCTTTTTAAGGTTCACACACGATTTTTAACGAATGCACACACAACGATAATATTGCACACATGATATCCACATAAAGAGTCAAATAATGATGAGGAATGACCAAATATAGAATAGATGACGGGCAAACACGTCAATTGACGGACCTTAAGGTGACGGATGTCACAGTATCCCCCAGTTGAGAGAATTTCGTCCCGAAATTCAGCTGGAGTTAGGTCCAAGAGTGTCATCCTCGAAAAGATGTGGATATTTGAGTTTCATCTGATCTTCACGTTCCCATGTAAACTCTGGCCCTCGTTTTGAATTCCACCTTACGCGAACAATAGGTATCCTACTGCGCTTCAGTTGCTTGACCTTTCGATCCATGATCTCGATGGGTTCTTCAACAAAATGAAGCTTGTCATCAATCTTGATTTCCTCGATTGACACGTGAAGGGATTCATCGGCCAAACATTTCTTGAGGTTTGACACGTGAAAAGTATCATGCACACCGCTAAGCTCTTGTGGTAACCTTAATCGGTAAGCCACTGGACCGATCCTTTCAGTGATCTCAAAAGGTCCAACGTATCTTGGGGCTAGCTTCCCTTTCTTCCCGAATCGAACGACTCCTTCCAAGGGGAAACTTTGAGTAACACACGATCCCCAACATTGAATTCTAGAGGCTTCCGACGATTGTCGGCATAGCTCTTTTGGCGATCTCGCGCGGCTTTGAGTCGATCTTTGATTTGGAAAATCTTGTCTGTTGTTTCTTGGATGATCTCTGGGCCTGTCAGTTGACTTTCACCAATTTCGGCCCAACAAACGGGAGATCTGCATTTCCTTCCATACAACGCTTCAAATGGAGCACATCCAATGCTTGTATGATAGCTGTTGTTGTAGGAGAACTCAATCAACGGTAAATGAGCATCCCAGCTACCTCCAAAATCGATTACACACGCTCTCAACATGTCTTCTAGCGTCTGTATAGTGCGTTCACTTTGGCCATCTGTTTGAGGGTGATAGGCTGTACTCATGTCTAACCGAGTACCCATCGCTTTCTGTAGCGTCTGCCAAAAACGTGAAGTGAATCTGCTATCACGGTCGGATATGATTGACACCGGCACCCCGTGCCGTGTCACGACCTCTTTGATGTACAATCTCGCCAACTTATCCATCTTGTAGTCTTCTCGGATAGGCAAGAAATGTGCTGACTTCGTCATTCGATCAATAATGACCCATATCGAGTCATGACCGCTGGTTGTTCTAGGGAGTTTGGTAATGAAATCCATAGCTATGTTCTCCCATTTCCACTCGGGAATTTCAGGTTGCTGTAATAATCCCGATGGCTTTTGATGTTCAGCTTTGACTTTTGAACACGTCAAACATCGACTGACGTATAAGGCAATGTCTTTCTTCATGCCTGGCCACCAGTATAGATCCTTAAGATCATGATACATCTTGTCTGCACCAGGATGAATAGAATATCGCGTCTTGTGGGCTTCATCCATGACTAAGGTTCGAACACCTCCCCATTTGGGTACCCATATGCGATCCATGAAGTACTGAATACCGTCATCCTTGCGAATCATCTGTTTATCTAACCCCCGAATTCTTCTCCCGAGGTTCTCTTCTTTCAATGCCTCACTCTGTGCAATTTGAATCTGAGCTTTCAAGTTGGTTTGAATGGTCAATCCCAACGCTCGTGCACGTAGTGGTTTCACACGTTCTTTACGGCTTAAGGCATCAGCCACCACGTTAGCTTTCCCCGGATGATACCGGATTTCACAATCGTAGTCGCTAAGAAGCTCTACCCAACGTCGTTGGCGCATGTTGAGTTCCTTCTGATCCAGAATATGTTGAAGGCTTTTATGATCAGTGAAGATGATGCATTTGGTGCCATACAAGTAATGCCTCCAAATTTTGAGTGCAAATACTACAGCGCCCAACTCAAGATCATGAGTGGTGTAGTTCTTTTCGTGCACTTTAAGTTGTCGCGAAGCGTAGGCAATCACCTTGTCCTTCTGCATCAGTACACATCCCAATCCTTGATGTGACGCATCGCAGTAAACCACAAAATCATCTGTTCCGTCTGGGAGAGACAGTATAGGCGCGTTGCACAACTTCTCTTTCAACGTTTGGAACGCTTGCTCTTGTGCAAATCCCCAGTCAAACTTCTTGTCTTTCTGAGTAAGCAGGGTTAACGGTTGCGCGATCTTTGAAAATTCGCGATGAAGCGACGATAATAACCGGCCAATCCTAAGAATTGCCGTATCTCTGATGGTGTCTGGGGCGTATCCCACTTCTTCACCGCTTCGATTTTGCCGGGATCTACGTGAATCCCGTCCTCATTAACCACATGACCCAAAAACTTCACTTCTCGCAGCCAAAACTCGCACTTTGAGAATTTGGCGAAAAGTTTCTCTTCCCGTAGCAGCTCCAGAATGCCCGAAGATGTTCTACATGATCCTCTTTTGATCGGGAATAGATAAGTATATCGTCTATGAACACGATCACGAACTTATCCAAGTAAGGTTTGCACACCCGATTCATTAGATCCATGAACACAGCTGGTGCGTTGGTCAACCCGAACGGCATGACCAAGAACTCATAGTGCCCATAACGAGTTCTGAACGCAGTCTTCGGTATGTCGTCCTCAAAAACCCTTAGCTGATGATAACCAGAACGAAGATCGATCTTTGAAAAATACGAAGCTCCTTGCAGCTGATCAAATAATCGTCGATCCTGGGGAGAGGATATCGGTTCTTACCGTCAACTTGTTCAGTTCACGGTAATCGATGCACATACGGAACGATCCGTCCTTCTTCTTGACAAATAGTACCGGCGCTCCCCACGGTGAATGACTTGGTCGAATAAAACCCTTCTCCAGTAGTTCCTGTAACTGACTAGACAACTCTTGCATCTCAGATGGCGCTAGTCGATAAGGCGTTTTCGCTACGGGTGTAGCTCCCGGAACCAACTCAATACGGAATTCCACCTGTCGTGGAGGAGGTAAACCAGACAAGTCATCTGGAAATACTTCTGGGTAATCCCGTACCACTGGAATATCCACCAGTTTCCTTTCCTCGTCTTTCTTTTCAACCACATGAGCCAGAAAAGCGTAGCACTGCTTTCGTAAACTCTGGCGTGCTTTCATGCAGGAAATAAGCTTTAAACTCTTACCCGGTCGTTCTCCCTGAACCTTGAGTACTTCCCCGTTTGGCATAGGGATACGTACTACTTTGTCTCGGCAGACAATCTCTGCTCCATTCTGCGACAACCAATCCATACCCACGATCACGTCGAAGCTTCCTAACTCGAAGGGTATCAAATCTATCTCAAAGGTATGATCCTCCAACGTCAACGAACACTTCCTAATAATCTCATCGGCCTGAGCAACTCTACCATTGGCCATTTCTACAGAGTAGCTAGTTTCTAGCCTACTAGGACTCAAATCAAGCAATTGCACAAACTCGAAAGAAATAAAACTATTGTCTGCTCCAGTATCAAATAATATAGATGCGAAGTGATGATTGAGTAAGTGCGTACCCGTGACAACATTCGGGTCCTGACGAGCATCATTGGCTCCAATGACGAATGCACGTCCCCGAGCTGCGTTTCCCTGAGTAGCCGGGCCTTGATTCCCAGCGATAGCCAACACCTGCTGCTGGTTGTTCCCCTGTTGACCCGGTGCCCGATTCAGCCTGGGGCACATATTCCTGTAGTGATCGGGGCTCCCACACTCAAAGCAAGCCCTTGCATTCCCGGCGGGGTTAACCGCGTTGACGGGTGCTACAAGATTCGGCGCCGTCCTGCAATCTCTTGCCAAATGACCCGGGCGCTTACAGTTAGCGCACACCCGGCACTGCGTCCCTGGGGGATGATGATAATTGCACCTTTCACATTTGGGGTGCGGCCCCACATACTCTCTTCTGGCCTGAGACACGGCCACAAAATTCCTGGTCGGCTTAGACCTCTTCTCAAACCTTCCGGCACTCGACCGGCTCGACTCCCCAACATCCTTCCTCTTCTCGGCTCCTCTTCCCAAAACCCCAGTTCTAACCATTTCATCAGTCAGAGCGCCAGCTTTCAGAATCGTGCTCTGAATAGTAGGAGGAGCGGCTGCTGTGACCATCGCTCTAATTTGAGGCGCGAGTCCCCAAATATATCTTTCAATCCTCTTTGATTCCGGCGTTACCAGATGCGGAACCAACCTTGCCAGCTCATGAAAACGATCAGTATAAGCTGCATGCCCTGCCCCCACCATAGCATGATTCCAAAACTCATGCTCCAGCTTCTGCATCTCGTTGAGAGGGCAGTATTCCTCGGTGATCAAGGCTTTGAACTCGTCCCACGACATCTGCATCGCAGACTCTCTTCCTCTTGCTTGAATCTGGGTGTTCCACCAGGTTAGGGCTTTACCCTGTAGAGAACAAGTAGCATACTTGATCCTCTGGCTGTCGAGGCACTCACTGATGTCGATCACTGCCTCCATCTTTTCCAACCACCTGGTTAGGGCTATCGCCCCACCTTTCCCATCGAATTCCCTTGGCTTACAAGCCACAAACTCCTTGTACGAGCATCCCCGACGAGCATTAACCACTCCAGTTTCGATACCGGCAGTACCACCATTTCCGGTTTCCTGGTTGCTCTCGTTTCCAGTCAGGTTCCCGTTTCCCGTCTCAGTTTCGATCCCACCTTGGGCTCCATCATCGTTACCACCATCCCCGTGAGGGTGGTGTTGTTGAAGTGCGTCGCTCACTTGGGCCACTATAGTAGGAATAAGCGCGGCCAATTGCTGAGCGATCAGGGCTGCCATGTCGGCGTTCCCTGTTCCTTGGCTGTTGCTGGCAGGAGCATCATTTGCTCTTGGTGCTCTGCCTCTGCCTCGGCCTCTGCCCCTTGGGGCTTCACTCCCGCCACTACTGCTACGGGTGACTCTTCGAGGCGGCATGTTCTATTCATAAAAGAGGTAACATATAAACTTTAGTCACCATATGATACAAATGTATTCCACTTATCAAATTCCAATGTTCATGTTCCGGTCAGCCAGACCACCATGCAGCCCATTTCAAGCATATTCTCGGTATACCGGTGATGTTTATATATAGGGTTCCCCGCAGCGTTCCCACCACACCCACGATGTACCGAGAATGATGCCTGATCCGGTTACATGACATCCGACTTTCCTTTACATCATATCCATAATAATCCATCATAACAGTTGTAAGTCCATGCATACAATCACGTTTAGTCTAACGGAGGTTGTCTATTTCCTCATCCTTCGAGGTTTCAGACATATTCCTCCTCAGGGTTAATCTCAATGTCCAAGGTCAAGTGCAATAATATGATCTGTGATGATCTCTTCGGGTTTACTACCCGGATCTGATAAACTAACTCGGCGCGCAGAGGGAACGGAAGATCCAATAGAAGCATTCCCATAAAAGAGTGAGCACAAGGGCTCTCTCATAGGGTAGAAAGATCACATAACAAATAGGTAAACAAATCAAGCAGCGAGGAACACATACACGAGATATAATATGCATACAGAGTCCTAGCATGCAAATCTACATGAAGGTTCCTAGGTTATAGTCTAGGTCAAGCGTATTGCCTAATTCTCTATAACCAATGGCTCTGATACCAATCTGTCACACCCCCGCTAAAAGCGGAAACACGGGGATGTAACGAGACCGGGATCGTCATAACACATGGTAAGCGATAGAGAGCAATATAAATAAATGATGACATGCGTGTCATGACGACACCCGACAACAAGGGGACTTGTGTCGTGTTTAGTCAATGTTCACGACACATAGCCATAAGCAACATGATAATGATAACACATAATCACATAACACGATAATGTAAATGTTAATTCCCACAACCCGGGAATAAGTTTCAAAAGTTGATAATTGTTTACATGCGATAACATTGTTCAAAAAGATTGTTTAACAAAATATGAGCTAAGTCCCAAAATGCATCCTAGGGTCTCCACTAAGGCAGCGCACCTAGATTCCTGGACTTGCATGATCACCTGAAAAGATATGCTTAAAACGGTCAACATAATTGTTGGTGAGCTCGCATGTTTATGTAATAAAATGTAAGTGATGCTGTAATATATAAGCGCGTCGGAATACCGTGAATACAGTTATTACACAAGTAAATATCACATGACATGAGCTTTGCAACCAAACCTAGCGACGTACACAAAGAATTTGTCGGCATATATTCACCCAAGGGCCCGTTCCTGGCCACTGATGGTACCAACTAGTATACCATCGAACGAGGGTGAGGGTGTCAACCCAGTAGTACTACCAATACCTAACCGTCGGTTCCCACACTGGAATTAAATAGTTGCAAAGATAGAACCACACAGCAGACCCAAGCATGTATCAAATAGTACTTGCAACACAGTATCACGTTGATTCCTTGTATGTAAAATGTATGTAAGTGTACAGCATAAAAATTGTGTAAGCATACTTTTCCCCCAATTTGTAAATGATTGAAATATTGTATAAGCGTAAAAAGGGGCCACGAAACTCACTTGTTAAGTGGTAAGTATGTATGAGCGATGTATCCCAAATGTTGAATGCAAATAAACAGTCAAACACCTATTGACAGTTATTGTATAGCATTAATGATATGATATATGTATAAGCGCGCAATAATGATGGGTCGGTTCGGGTCGTATCGGATGGGTCACGCACAACACACACAGACTGACACACATACTAGACCTTATGTAGATCCATGTACAAGACATTGTCGCCACTAACGATGATGTTTAAATAAAAGCATCGTTGTTTATTGAAGAAGCATTGAATAATTGTCAATAGTTATAAGTCAATTTGGTCGTTGTAAAGCGTTAGTTAAATTTGCTCAAAATAGTTTCTGTGCCCTTTCTCGCGTTGACTTTAATTTTCGTGGCCAAACAATGGCATTATTGTGTTAGTGTTACCTCGACACCACACGACATACTCACGCCACGCACAAGGGGTCAAACACAACAATTTCAGTCGCATACAAGGCCAGACGCACGACTCAACCTCCATTCGTGCGAATCAACCCTCAATCGTGCGAATCAGCTTCATTCGTACGATTGAGCCTTCATTCGTATGATTGGCCTTCAGTCGTACCACACAACACCCAATCGCACGACTCAACTTCCATGCGCACGAATCAACCTTCAATCGTGCGAATTAGCTACTTTCGTACGACTGAACCTTCATTCGTGCGATTGGACTCCAGTCGTGCGAACCACCTTCATTCGCACACATTCAGTCGGTCACCTGACTCAATCGCACACAAACACTCAATCGCATGACTCATTTGCATACACTCAATCGCACACATGACTCAATCGCACACAGACACTCAGTCGCACAACTCAGTCGCATGACATGCCTAGTCGCACAACTCAGTCGCGCGATTGACTCAGACGCATGATCCAGTCGCACGACCCACTCAGTCGCACGGCTCAATCGCATGGATGACCCAGTCGCCTGATCTGCAGAATCGCGACTGTGGTCGGGAGGAGCAGTCCCCGAGCTGCTCTAAACACGGGTTTTACACCACAAGGACCTCCAGAAACACTCAACAAGCATACACAAGCATAAAACACAAGCAAAGAGATCTCACACGCACCCATACGACCTTGTGTGTTCGGGTTGAACCCGAACACCCGAAACCCTAGTTTGGACAGCCGTGAAAAGGCTCAAAAATGGACAACCAAAGACAACTACCTGCTAAGGAGGGGTAGTCTAAGCTGTAGACGGTGTCAAGACGAAGAAAACGAGACCTCTCGGGTCGGATTTGGTGCTAAGATGGTGTTTTTGTGTGTGAAGAGGAGATGAAGATGAAGAAGATGGTGAAATGAGAATTAGGGCTGGAAAAGGGGTATTTATACCCAGCCCAAGTTTCCAAAATTACAAGTCTAGTCCCTGCACTTAACCCCCGAGTTTTCCCAAATTTTGTTCGGTTGAAAAACGACTTCGTTAGGTTTTTATATTAATTGTAAAAGTTCATTTAATGTTGTCATGACTTAAGGAATGGTTATATTAAAACATTTATTATATTTATAAAATGATATATTTAACGTTTTCAAAAATGGAAGTTTTAATGGTCTTTTTAAGGTTCACACACGATTTTTAACGAATGCACACACAACGATAATATTGCACACATGATACCCACATAAAGAGTCAAATAATGATGAGGAATGACCAAATATAGAATAGATGACGGGCAAACACGTCAATTGACGGACCTTAAGGTGACGGATGTCACAATAACCTACCAACATGTTGAATCAAAGTAAATGTAACTTTCATATGCTATAAAGAATTACAATTAAGAAAATCTTAAAACCCTAGAACTAAAATACAACTTTTATGAACTAATAACATTCAATTTTCATAAAAGCCTAAATTTTGGATTTATAGAACACTAGAACGAACAATTCCATAAAAGCCCTAATTTTTTTTATTCATGAAATCCTAGAAATAAAATCTATGAAATCATGTATGTAAATGAAGATGAGAAGATATTTACCTAAAGAGATAAGAAAACCAAGTAGAAATAATGTGTTATAGTGCAAATCTTGAAAGAAACCAAGAGAAATCAACTTTAAAAACATGAGAGTCGACCTAGGCAGAAGCGAGGGTGCGACGGTGCAGCAAGGCGGCGAAGAGGGTGTCACACCCGGACCGACGGCGGAATCATCGGGGCGGACGAATGTGAATAGATTGCTCATAGCACATGGTAGTAAATACATTGAAATAATATTAAATTTTGATTTTCATTGAATAATACTAATCAAAAAATATATTACAATCAATTAATAACATAATGAAATTTGTCTTTAACTTTGACTAAGTCCAAGTCCTAAGTGTGCATTTAGAAGTCCACTAATCCTCATTCCTGAAATCATGTGAGAAAGTATCGAGTCAGCTAACGAATTAGCCGGTGAGTAAACACAGGTTTGCATACATATATAGATTGATTAAATGATTTAAAACAATTCAATTCGCATGGCAATGTCAAGACTTATAATGCATAGTGTAACATAAAAGACAAACAAACACAATCAAACCTAATGAGTGAATTGACTCGGTCCGCAGACGAAGCCTTATAGAATGAATGATTCCGGTTCCAATCACCACACGACTAAACAAATGGGATGGGTTTGTCAAACCAATAGATCTATCATTGTTACCATGGTTGCATGAATTAATGATTATATTATCAAGTTTATCTAACTATGAACACATAATTGCAAGTAATAACATAGCATGTATTGAATTGAATTTAATATAAAATAAAATAACAATGAATATCAATTGAATATTGTATCACATGATTTCCCCAAAATATAAAACACATAAAAATGAGCAATGAATACTCACATTGTATAATGATAGTTGTACGGTTCATAAGAAAGGTTGGATGTTCAAGAGTCAAAGGTGAAATCCTAAAGGATAAATAGAAAAATAATAACTTGATTTTGGAATTCAATACAAGAAGTTAGGATGTTTAGAGAATGCCAAAAAGCGAAAGATATATCGAAAAAGGATTATTGCTTCAGTTTTAGATTCTGGACATAATGTTTGATGCGTGTTTGAACCGGTTTTAAAAATAGCAAACGGTTTCATAAAATTATAAAAGTTTACAGTTGACTAGTTAAGAGTCTCCCGGACAACTTTCGTTTAGAAATATTTTTATGACACGACCCATAAATATGTCAAAACAGCAACACAAGACAGAAGGTGCTGAAATGCGCACTTATCTTGTGAAGGCTGTTGTTGAGTCGTCCGATTGAGTTTGAATACGTATAAACTATCGTTAAAAACATAATTCGATGAAAATATTGGAGTCTGATTAATCAAATTTAGTTTGTTATGAACAAGTTATGGTTAGTTGAAGTTAAATTATATTCTGCCAAAATTATAGTAATGCACTTATGTGCATTTTTAAAATTCTTAAAGCATGAAACGGGTTAAAACAAATTTGTTATGTCGATATATGGTATATTAGACTTCATTTTAGTTTTAAAAAAATATTCAAAGACTTTAGCGTAGCCATCATTTAGAGAAATAATCTTGTGGAATAACCGAATGCGGCGGCATAGCCGTCCATATGCAAACGGGATTCTTTGTTTACGTTTATTAGATGTTAGGATGATTGAAACAATGTATAAATACATAATATAAAGGCAATATAATATTACCTTAGTATTAAAAACTTCTTGAAATTACTTGTAAAAGAAAATTATTGAAATTGATCAAAACTAATGGATGAAGGAAAGATATGTGAGTGAGATTTTTGAATAATGAGCAAATGAAAAGTGAGGCCTAATACTTGCTTTATAGTTGAAATTAGAAGGAGGTTATGAATGGTGTTAATGGTGAGTTATAAGTCTTTTAAAAGGGGGTTATGATTGGAATTTGAAATAAATATAAACTTAAATAAAATAAATAATTAATAGAATCATTACAGTTTAAACTCTAAATATATTAAAACCTAATTTTAATGTAATCATCTTAGTTTTTTATACAATCAATATAGAATTTATAACTCACAAAAACTTTGCAATTTGATTATTTATTTTTATTGAATATTTAAAATCTTATAAATGTTAACCTTTTAAAATTTATTTTATAAATTATAAAGTATAAGTTAAATTGACTAAGTGACATATTTATTATCTTTTGAACACAAAAATAAATAAAATGACTAAACAATAATTTTGATTTACAAAATTGACTCAAATGGATTTGGGTTTGGGTTTATAGTTTGAAAATGGGTCGGATGTTACAGAGGGTGCGGCAGGGCGGCAACGATAGTGTAGCGAGCCGACAACTATGTGGTCTATGCCGAGGGATATGAGACTTTTTTGTTTCGAGGGGTAAAGTAGTAAACATTTCCATTCAGTATGGTGTTGTTACTTAACCATTCAGAGCTAAATGAAATGGTTAAAAAGTTGTGTTTTTCTGAAACAAACACTATAACCTCTTATCGATTTAGTGATAGCCCTCTTATCGATTCAGTGATAACCTCTTAATGGTTCCATTAAGAGGCTACCAATCATCCTCTTACATAACAAACCAACATCATTTGGCCAAGAATAAATAAAAAACATGCTGACACGTGATATGCATGTGGCAGCATCAAAGGAAGAAAAACTAGTGGATCAATCATGCACGTGGACCACTAAGAATACAACACTGTTCACTCATTACTTGCAAATGCTATCAAGTAATAGTTGGTACATATATTAGACGTGCAAGACAAGCAAAATTATAAAATCATAATGTAACAAAAAATTTATATGTGACTAACAAAAAAATCCTTAGAATATTTTAAATTCCAAATACACCTTTGCGGTTAGTGTTAAATAAATATTTTAAATTAATTAAGCTTGGATCTTAGAAGTCATCATGTCAAGTACCTAAAAGTTAAAATTAATATGGGTGTATGTATGTGAATTAAAAAACAAGAAATTGATGATGATAATAAGATGATTTCATTGATGTTGATGATCAAGTTACAATGAAATTCATACATACAAGGATCATGAAGATCAAACCCACCCAAAGGAAGATTTCTCCATGGGTGGTGATTGACACCGTAAGAAGTACACTGCTAAAACACACACCTTACAACTTGCACTAATGGATTCTATTCATACTATTTAAGAAAATATTACATCATAAACCCTAATTTTGGTTTTTATTTTGGTCTTGATTTTGATTCTGTCTTGTTGACTTTGTCTTCTATTCTTTTTCTTCTTTTGATCAACTTTGTATTTGAATCTGTATAATGAGATCTTTCATCAGCTGTGATTGTGATTTAGAAAGCTTCAATTTACTGTCTTGTTGAACCCAACAATACTCTCCTTAAACTGATGTTTTGCCAAACTTCAAGGTTCAAGAGCTTCTTTGTCACATGTCTTCATGATAAAATATGTTCTAACATAATTCCCTATAATTCTCTTCCCTCAAATTTAACTTCTCCTAATATATTTTTTAACGAAGATTAAAATCTCTTAAGAATACATCTTTGGTATTAGATTGTAAGGCCCTGATCCTAGAAAACCTCACAGTTGGTCATTTGTAGCAAAAACATAGATTTAAAATATTCATTTAGATAAACATGCAGCGGAAAATTACATTAAGTTTCAAACCGTTACGACATAATTCAAAAAAAAAGATTAACATTGTCTTTAAAACATCAAATAGTCTTTGAAAGTCTTCTTAATAATTTTTTTAATTAGGGATGCCAGTCTTTAGATGCTAAGTAGCTTCTAGAATCCATGCCCATATTCACCCAAAGTCCAACAAATCACCTGTCAACTACTATGCATACAAAAGTCAGCTTCGCTGTGTGAATTCTAGGTTTACTTTATCAAATATTTTTGTAGTAAGATATATTAACTTTATCATTCAAAAGTAATCATCATATATCCGAACATTACTATACACAAACTATCACTTTATCATTAACTTTATTTATTTGATATCTATGTCTCTTCATTATCCCTCAATTCCCAGTCACTCTCGGTGCCTATGATGAACACAGGACTTTACTGACATGCTAATCCAGGCCTTACTGTCGTACCCGTACAGGCCATTATTGTCATGCCAATCCAGGCCTTACTGACCTGCCTGTCCGGGCCTTTACTTTACTGACATGCCAATCCAGGCCTTACTTTCATGTGGGCACAAAAAATGCAACCCTCCTCTGTCATTTGCTTGTAAGGCTTTACTTTACAAGGACACACGTTATGGGCCCAATAACATTTCTTTAGATTTCACTTTCATCTTTAGGTTATATACAATATAACACAACATATAACAAGACATATAATCATTACCAAGATCATATCACAATAAGAAAAGCACGAAATAAATTCATTAGAAAACCCCATTTCCCATATAAGATAGTGTATAAAACTTTGCTTTAAAAGAACTAGTCATTTAGTATGCATATCACCCCAAAACGTTTAAAACATGTATAAAATAGGGGATCTAGAACTCACCTAATGAGTAGATTGCTATTAGTCTAAGAGGAATTCAGGTCAACAAATAAGTCACACAATCTACATGGAAATTACCACATGAATCTATCATTTTCTATAAATTACAGCTAGATTCGCAGCTAGTTTCTCACGCAGTTTCACATGCAGTTTCTCACGCAGTTTTGCTTGAGATCTCTGTCCAACTTTTGTTGAAGTTTACCAGCGAAACTATAGTTTCGCATCTAGTTTCGTATGCAGTTTCTCACGTAATTTCGCATGATGAAACTGCAGTTTTGCTGGATGATTTTTCAGCTCGTTTTTCATATAAAATCTTCATTTTTCAACCAAAATCTATACTTTTTATGTCTAAACCTTTAGTTTATCATTTCTAAGGCTAGATCTATGCTTTTTACACCATCTCATACGTAAAAATATGATCTTTTTTGAAATATTAATCAAAACCCTACAACCCAAAACTCAAGAATCAAACCCAGATCTACAGAGATGTCTAGATGGTGATTCTTATCCGGGTTTCTTGCTATTTTCTTGTTGTTTTGATGCTCAAACACCAGTTCTTCAGTCATTCAATCACAAAACTCCAAATCTTCAAGTTTTCTTTACTTTCTCTTAGTACTTTCTCTCTTTAAGTTGTTAGTGGCTTGGACTGCAAGAAACTGAGCAGATGGTTGATTATGGGTGTTTAATGGGTGGTTAGATCCTTAAACCCATCAAACCCTAAGCCCATAAGGTAATTTGGCCATAATCATTTTCTCTCTTTTTTTATACATAACCCGAACTCAAAAATTATTACTAAGTTGCTTGCTTCGACATTCCAGGGCGTTACATAGATATGAGTCGTATCACTTTTGGATTAGTGCTCATATCATAACTCTAAGAATTTGGATGTATTAGTCATACGATGAGGCTTTAAACTTCAATAAATTGCATCAGGAACATTAATCATTTTTGGAAATACTTTCACTCTTTTGAATCTCTGAAATAACTTGTTAAATAACATTCTTTAGATAATTATTATTCCGCTTGATTAAAGTCTCTCTAACTATCCACTCAATAGTCAGATACAAGTGCAAAACATCATCACAGAATGTGAATCTAAGTACTTTAGAAGAGTATCAGACAGTTGTACAAATCCCCGGATAATTAAGTGATTTTATAATCAAAGTTGATTTCTGTTCTTCTTTTTTATTCTTACGAATGCTCAAAATGGATGTGTCTGTTGGTTGCATTCATCCGCGATGTTTTCTTTTTCTTTTTCTTTTCATCTATTCATCATCATTGGATGTAACACATATGTGTTCGTCATTCGCATTTCATGCATGACAGTTGCATAACACATCCGTATTAGTTTCATTCACCTCATCCGCATTTGCTAGTTTTACTTTCATGGTAATCCGCATTAAATATCACAATTGATCTAAAACTTTATCCGCATTAGGTCCAAGATCAAAGATGCGTAAGCATTTGCATGCATGTGAATCAAAATACATCCGTATTTGTTTAACCATGCTAACCCACATACATACCACCCATATTTAAAACATGATCCATCAACATTTCTTTTTATGCATAACATGCAACTCATGCATATGATATGGAATCAACACATTCATATTAGCCATGCATCTGAATTTACTTCTTGAATCGGTTAGTCATGAAATAATTCAACCATATTAAATAAGTCACATGGACTATAAAGCAACCACATTTGTTTAGTTGAGAAACAGCATCCGCGGTTATCATAACGGTGACACTCATTCACATATGTTTGACCTTGTGGCAACCACATTAATTGTCTTCTATGACCATATGAACATCCATACGCATAAATTCTTATTCACATCATAGGCTGTCCGCATTTATATGAGTTGGTTGTATCTTGAATTAATGCAACCGTAATTGTTGAATTTATCTTTTGCGCATGTAATACTTAGTTGCACATCATGAATCATTCACATGTAGTCAGCCGCATTAAATGACACGTGCACATTTGCATTAAAAATCATTCATCAGCCGCATTTCATCAAGTTTCAGTGGCATTTCTCATTTTAGTTTGGTCGTTGTTTGTCTCAATAGCCGTAACTTACATCATGTACATTCACATGGTTAGTTGCATTAACATGGACACATGCAAAATCATGTGCATTCCACAAGACGCCCGTATTTCTCAAATTTCAACAAATCCTAATACCCGTTCGAACAAACTTCATTCTGATTATTAACTGATCTTTGAGATGAATCAAACAATACATATATTGAATACAAAAATGATTTAAAAATCATTTCTCAATGCATATTCATCAACTCAATTCCATTAATTTTGTTGATGAATTGAATAGTGATGATTTGTGATGGGTTTTTCAGATTCATTGAGCAAATTGAATAGTGATGGGATCTTCATATTTGATGTTGATCTTGTTCCATTGTATCAAACTTAAAAATTATAAATAGCAAATTGATTATAAATCTTTAAACTGTACCAAATTTAAACATATTTTATGATTTTTCTTTTGAATTTATAATGAACAGATGGGTTTTTCTTCAATATTTATGAACAATGACTGGTTTTTCGTTTTTCTTCTTTTCTTCTTTGTTCTTGACATCACAAAATTGAAACTCTATATCAACCAATCGATGAATCTAACAACCAACAACTTTTATACCATTTTGCTAAACTAATACTTTAGATTCGTTGTTTGGATCTTAGGATTCATCATATTCAAGATCTAAAAGTCAAAATTAAGATAGTGGATGTGTGTGAATCAAAAAGCATAAGCAATTAATGATTATAATAAGATGAATTCATTGATGATGATCAACTTACAATGAAATTCATACAAGGATCATGAAGATCAAACCTACCCTAACAAGGATTTCTCCTTGGGTGGTTATTCACACCATAAGAAACACACTATTAAAACACACACCTTGCAAATTACACTAGTGAGTTCCATTTATCCCCTATTCTAGAGTATATTACATCATAAGCCCTAATTTTGATTGTTCTTTTCGTCTTGATTTTGACTTGGTCTTCTATTCTTTTCCTTTTTTTGATCAACTTGGTCATTAAATTTGTATAATGAGATCTATAGTCGGCTTTGATTGTGATATGGAAAGCTTCAGTTTATCTTTTTGTTGAACCCGACAATATTTTTATATAGTGTTATGAATATTATCAACATTCCATCGCACCGCATGCGTTTACGATGATTTCATTTTTCATATATTGTTATGAAGGACATCAAGTTTTCATTTTTTATATGAAGTTACATGCATTATCAAACAACCATTTCAATGCACAGGTTCACGACAATGTTTTAACGTTATACTTTTTCACAATATCACGTTCTCGACGCTACGCGGGGATGCGTATACTAGTTAATATTAAAAACATTAAATAATGTAAAAGAACATTAAATATTTAATTATTTACTACTCTTCTAGGATGTTCAATTTTATAGACTAACAATGTGTTTCACAAGAGAATAATGTAGTCTATAATACGTATCTTGATCTAACAACTTCTTAATGGTATTAGCCTCAACTATATCATTGGTTGGGAGGTTGATTATGTCATTATGTGGATCGTTGAGATCACATTCCTGCCATCTTCTAGGATCATACTATGTAATACGCAATGCATGTACATTATGATCATTATCCTTCGTGTTTAAAAGCGTGTGCGGTAGTCGAATGCACTCCATTTAGCTTTAAACACACCATGCTCTCTCGACATCTTTATTTGCACTTTTTCAAACTTTTTTTGTTTTCTTGTTTTTACCATGAAAAGGATTTCATTGAACAAAGCATATAATTATATGCCATCAACAAGATAGTAGCTATTGTTTAAGTTTAGAATAAAACGTAATATATTCAATTTTTATATTAAATTGATGAGGTATATGTAAGAACTCCTTAAGTCTGATGCAACCCAAAACATCCAAAGTGTCTCTGCAACATGCACTAAGTACTGAAGTATAGAATGCTTTGGAAGTTTTACACAATGCATTAGAAAATACTCTAAGTGTAAAATCATCCGAAGCCAAGACCAATATCTTCCGAAGCCAAACATGAAGTCTCTTAAAGCCTCAGAGACAAAGTCTTCCGAAGCTTCAACCTATGAAGACAGATTTCTTCCGAAGACTTTTAGTATACATGCTTTATCTGATGTACTGTTCCATAAAGCACCTTTTCCGCAGCATCTCTGTAAAGTCACCAACTTACATGAGTTGGTGAAAAGGTCCATGCTTTTGGTAATTGTACATTGAGGTCTTGAGTCTGTAACTTTCTACTTTATGTACTTTATCCTTTTTGTAATGTATAAGGATGTGAGCTATGGCATGTCATAGTCACAAGGTCAAAAGGCAGATATGCCTTTTGATCCTACAATTGATTTTGTTAGTGTCTAGTCAATTGTATCCAGCTGGCTTTCAAAGTATAGCCGGCTGTAGGTTGTAGTATAAGTATTCCAAGTTCTTGTATCTTTCTTTATGCTTTGTAACACTTGTAAAAGAACTTGAGAAAGCAAAATACTGCCTTCTTGAAACCCATACTCTCTTGTTCTGTCTCTTTACTTTACTTGTGTTCTTTGTATCACCTTGGTTAATCCAGTTCACTGTTTGATTAAAGTTTAGTTGGTCTCCTCATTGTGTTGTTGTGTTGTAATTGTGTTCAAGCCCTTAAACGGTCCTGCAATTGGTATAAGAGCTTTCCAGGCTCTTGATATAAGATCTCACCATCTTAAGATCCCTCACACACACAAAAAACTAAGCTCTCCAAATGGCATCCATCTCAAAGACTGATATGGAGACTGGAACCATGAACAAATCCCCACTGATCACTCTTGATGATTTTGATACCTGGTGCATGAGAATGGAAGGTTTCACCAGGTCTCTTGATTCAAGAATGTGGAAATCTGTTGAGAATGGACCTTTCATACCCATCACCCCTTCTGCTACTGGTGCTGGTATGATTCCAAAAGATGTGGCCAACTACTCAGATGAAGATAGAAAAAGAGTAGAGATTGATAGGAAGGCCATGACTGCTCTTCAGACTGCTCTCCCAAACTCTGTATACAGAGGTTTTAAGAAGTGCAAAACAGCTAAACAGCTGTGGGATGCACTAAAGCTGATGTATGAAGGCTCCTCTGAAGCCAAGGAGAACAAGAAGGATCTTCTGAAGCAGCAGTTTGAAAACTTCACCTTCAAAGCAGGTGAAACCATGACTCAACAATACTTCAGGTATGTTGAGATTGTGGATACCCTAGTGGATGGAGGAGTTCCTCTTGAGAACAGGGACATTGTAAGGAAGTTCATGTTCTCACTTCCTAGGCAATGGACACACTACTGTGTGGTGATCAAGAGGACTGAGAACCCTAAAACTCTTACTCTAACAGAGTTGTATGGGATTCTCAGTGGATACCAGATGGAGATGAACATGCAAGGTTCATCTGGCAACTCCAACAATCAAATGGGTTCAGCCCTTCATGTGGTTGAAAGGGACAGCATAGAACCCCAACATCATCTCATATGCTACCCTGACAACTCACAAAAGGGTCCTTTCATCACCTTCCCGGAGACACCAAGGGAGAACTTTACTCAAGGAAGCCCATTTCAAGAGACAAGTTCTTCTCAAGCCTTTGTGTCTACTGATGAAAGCTGTGGAAACTTTCTCTTCACTCTTGAAGACCTGGACTGTATCCATCCAGATGACCTGGAATACATAGAGATAGTTCAGCAGATGGCTCTACTCACTCACAGAGCCAAGAAGTTCTATAAGAGAACAGGAAGAAAGTTTCCAAGCAATGCTACCAGTGGAAAGTTTGGGCTGGATAAAAGCAAAGTTAAGTGTTACAACTGTAACCTTATGGGCCACTTTTCTAGGGAGTGTAAGGCACCTAAAACAAATGGGGGCTAAACACAACCCAGACCAAACTACACTGACAAAGCCCCTCAGAATGAGAAGCCAAAGCAACATGCTGCTGTTGCTGTTGAAGAGGGAGGCTTTGACTGGAGCTTTCAGGTGGAAGATGCTTCTCCAAACCAAGCACTGATGGCTGACCATGATGAAGCCAAGGTATTGGAACATCTCTGTACTCCTGAATGCATTGCTAAAGTAAATAGATACAGGTCCTACAACTTAGAGATGAGATCTGATCTTGAGTCATTAAACATATTAAAATCTGATTTTAGAAAGTCTGAAAATGATTACAAGTTAAAGATAGAGGACTTGGAGAAAACCATTTCAGTACTAAAACATGAACATACAGATTTTAGAACTCAGATCCAAGATCTCATAACTAAGTTGACTGAGTGCCAGGCTGAGCTTGTGATCAGCAAAGCCAAGGCAGAGAAGAGTGTTCTTGAAGAAGAGACCTTCAAGAACATGATATCCTCATCCCTGCACAACAAAGTGTGCTATCAAAATAGACAGGGACTGGGATCAAATGAGATAGCTCCTCCACACACAATCTTGTCTGTAAGATCTCCTAGGTGTGGAACTTGTGAAGATGAGCTTCCTCTCATAGATCCTATAAGTGAGGATGATGAAGAAGTGATAGTGAAGAATTCCTCTGAGAAGAGTGAAGAAGAGGATTCTTCCAAGGGCCACTATCCTTCTGAGGAGAAGAAATCTACTGTGATGACCAAGTCCAAGAGAAAGAACTTGATCAGGAAGAGCAAGAGGAAAGCAAAGAAGGCTCAAGAGATCAAGGCTACTTTTGATGCTAAGCAGAAACAAGTTTTTATCTCTGCAGGTTTCAAAGTAGTGAGGACTGAAGACATCAACCAAGACTCCTCAGCTAAGAGTCCTGGTTCTTGTTCAAATCATCTCAGTGCAAAGAAGAAGACTGAGCTGCTGTGTACCACTGCTGCACAGCCTGGACCATCAAACTCCAAGAACAGTTCACAGCCCAAAAGAACTGTCTCAGCATCTACCAAGATGAAGGTGGAGAAGGGATGTGACCAAAGCCAGTCTTGCTCTCAAAAGGAGACTTGTTTGAAGAAGAAAATGTTATGTGTCATGTGTGAAAGTACCTCTCACATTGCTAAGGATTGCCCATACAATCCTAAAAGTACTATCCACATGACCAATACAAAGACTTCAAAGAGTCTCAAGAAGTCTCAAGCTTCGGAAGGAAAGTCTGTTTCCTTCGGAAGCTCCAAATCAAAGAAGAAGGTAAATGGAAAATTACCTTCGGAAGTAAAATTGGTCTCGGAAGAAAGGAGTTCTTCCGAAGCACTAAAGTCTGCTGCAGTGACTGTAGAATCTTCCGAAGGTTCAGTCATCAAAACTTGTGAAGTCCCAAAAGCTTCTAAGGTTTTGAAGGTCAAGTCAAGACTCCAAAGGTGGTGTGGAAGTCTAAGAAAGACCAAATGACTGAAGTTTCTCCATCAACAACAGCTGAAGATCCCCATAGTACAACCATAGGATCTATTACTGTTGCATTACCTTCTATTACACTTAGTGAGCCCAAGACAAGTAAGGCTTGGGTTTCCAAATGTAACTAATCATCTTCTTTGTGCAGGAACAGCTCAAGACAAACAGGAATGTCTGGATAATTGACAGTGGCTGTTCCAGGCACATGACAGGCAATAGGTCTCTACTCCATAATTTTGAGAGAATTGATGGAGGACCAGTTGCTTTTGGAGGAGATGAAGGTGGTTACATTTCTGGAAGGGGCAAGGTCACAAATGGTAAGCTCAGCATTGAGAAGGTAAACTTTGTTAAGGAGCTTGGGTACAATCTTCTGAGTGTATCCCAATTTTGTGATCAGAGTCATAACATGCTCTTTACTGAGCATGAGTGCATTGTTCTCAAGCCTGGAGTGGTCATTCCTCATGAGCATATCCTGCTCAGAGCCCCCAGGAAAGGGAACATGTACAAGATGGATTTGCAAGAAACATCTCCCTCTGGAGAAGTTTCATGCTTTCTATCTAAAGCAAATAGTGATGAGTCTTTCCTATGGCATAAAAGAATGTGCCATGTAAACTTTAAGAACATGAATAAATTAATTAAACATGATCTGGTAACTGGAATGCCAAAGAAAGAGTTTACAAGTGATGATCATTGTGTTGCATGCCTGAAAGGGAAGCAACACAAGGTATCTCACAAGCCTAAGGAAAAGAACTCCATCACTACTCCCCTACACTTGTTACATATGGATCTCTTTGGCCCCACCAGTGTAATGAGTCTAGGAAGGACCTCTTACTGTTTGGTGATCACAGATGATTTTACAAGATTCACTTGGGTCTTCTTCCTTAGAACTAAGGATGAAACCCCTGAGATTCTGAAGAATTTCATCTTAAAAGTTGAGAATCAATGTGATCACAAGGTCAAAACCATAAGATGTGATCAAGGAACTGAATTCAAGAACCAAATCCTTGATACATTTTGTGATGAAAAAGGTATTACAAGACAATATAGTGCTCCCAGGACTCCTCAGCAAAACGGAGTTGCTGAGAGGAGAAACAGGACACTTATTGAAGCTGCAAGAACTATGTTGTCTGACTCTAAACTGCCCATCACCTTCTGGGCAGAGGCAGTTAATACTGCTTGCTATGTGCAAAACAGAGTTTTAGTAGTTAAGACACATGGTAAGACTCCTTATGAACTTTGGCACAAGAGGAAACCTTTCATTGGTTTTCTCAGGTCATTTGGATGTCCCTGCACCATCTTGAATACCAAAGATCAAATTGCCAAGTTTGCTGAGAAATCAGATGATGGACACTTCATTGGATACTCTTCCCAAGCTAAGGCTTATAGAGTATACAATCTCAGAACTAGAATTGTTGAGGAGTCAGCCAATGTGACTTTCAATGAACACACACCCTGTGTGGCTGGTTCTGGTCCTGATTGGCTGTTTGATCTTGATTTAGTTACCAACTGTTTTAACAAATCTTGTGAGCATGTTTCAGGATCTGCAGAAAATTTAAATACAGGTGATCCTGATCCAAGATTTGAGCTAGGAAGACCCTCAACTCATACATCTTCAGCTCCAGTTGGAACTACTTCAGCAAATGAGGTTTCTATCAGCACAACAATGACAAATTCAGCTGATACATCTGGTATGCCTTCAAATTCCAGCTCAGAGGCTCCTCAACCAGATAAAGATACCTCAATTGTAGAAGACAACAATGGTGATGGTGATAGTGATCAGGAATTCCTTGATGCTAATAACCACACCATAGATGACAACATCAATGATGTCACACACTCATTGGATCAAGTTAATCTTGATAAGTGTGATAATGTGGAGGGTGAATCTTCCAGGCCAGATCTAAATTTCTCAAATTTGGATCTTTCTCAGCAACTTGCTGTGATCCCTCAGCTAAGGATCCACAAGTCTCACCCCACCACAAACATCATTGGAGATGTTGTCACAGGGGTAAGAACAAGAGGACAAACCCATGAAGCAAATGTTTGTCTTCACTCTTGTTTCTTATCTCAGATAGAGCCAAAGAAAGTTGATGAAGCTCTAAAGGATGGAAGTTGGGTTGAAGCTATGCAACAAGAGCTGCTTCAATTCAAAAGGCAGAAAGTTTGGAACCTTTGTCCTCTTCCTCATGGGAAGACTACCATTGGAACCAAATGGGTTTTTAGGAATAAGAAGGATGATAGAGGAATCATCATCAAGAACAAGGCAAGACTAGTTGTTCAAGGATACACACAAGAAGAAGGGATTGACTACACTGATGTCTTTGCTCCTGTAGCAAGACTAGAAGCTGTTAGGATATTCCTGGCATTTGCTGCATCCAAGAACTTCAAGGTCTTTCAACTTGATGTAAAGTGTGCTTTCTTATATGGAGTGATTGATGAAGAGGTTTATGTCAAACAGCCACCTGGTTTTGTAGACCCTGATCATCCTGATTATGTCTGCAAGCTTGACAAAGCTCTTTATGGGCTGCATCAGGCACCCAGGAAGTGGTATGAGACACTATCTGAGTATCTTTGTAAACATGGATACAGGAGAGGTACTATAGATGGAACTCTCTTCATCAAAGGACAGGGAAATGACTTATTGCTGGTTCAAGTATATGTAGATGACATCATCTTTGGTTCAACTAATCCAAAGCTCTGCAAAGACTTTGAGAAGCTGATGAAAGACAGATTTGAAATGAGTTCAATGGGAGAACTCAATTTCTTTCTGGGAATTCAAGTGAAGCAGGTTGAAGATGGCATCTTCATAAGTCAGTCAAAGTATGTTCAAGACATACTCAAGAGGTTCAACATGACTGATTGTAAGATTGCTAAGACACCCATAGCCAGAAACCACTCCCTTGGACCTGATCTTGAGGGGGAGTGTGTAGATGAACACTTATACAGGGCTATGATTGGGTCTCTTATGTATCTTACAGCTAGCAGGCCTGATATCATGTTTGCTACATGTATTTGTGCAAGATATCAAGCCAACCCTAAGATGTCTCACTTAATCACTGTGAAAAGGATTTTAAGATACCTCAAAGGTGCTTCAACACTTGGTCTATGGTATCCAAAGAATCCTAATTTCAATCTGTATGCCTATACAGATAGTGATTATGGTGGTTGCAACATGACTGCAAAGTCTACATCTGGGGGATGTCAATTCCTTGGTGGAAGGGTTGTCTCATGGCAATGCAAGAAACAATCCTGTGTGTCTGCATCAACTGCTGAGGCTGAATACATTGCTGCTGCAAGCTGCTGTGCTCAAGTGCTTTGGATTCAAAATCAGATGCTGGACTATGGATTTAACTTCAAAGAGACTCCTATCCACATAGACAACAATAGTGCTATCTCTATCACTGAGAACCCTGTGCAGCACTCAAGGACCAAACACATCAACATCAGGTATCATTTAATAAGAGATAACTATGAAAAGGGATTAATTAAACTAGTCAAAGTTCATACAGATCTGTTTACAAAAGCTTTTGATGAACAGAGATTTAAGTATCTGATATCAGCTATTGGGATGATTAACTTTGAGTAGACTTTTTCTTAAAACTAATTCTAATTATTTCTTCTTAAAATATGTGTGTCCTAAGTTGTCTAGTTCATCACTTTCATAAGCTCATGTTTTCTTTGGATGTAAAATTCTTTTTGAAGACTTTCCTTAGATTCTTGAAAATTTTCTGATACTTCGGAAGATAAAATTTTATCTTCGGAAGAAAAACATGTCTTCAAAATAAATAACTGTCTAAGAGATTTTACCTTCGGAAGAAGTCTAAACTCATCTTCCGAAGCTTAAAATTCTTATCTCAGACACTTATTTATTTTTAAGGACTTTTTTCTTCCGAAGCAAAATTAACTCTCGGAAGCTTTGTTTATTCTTATACAAAGCATCCAAGGGTTTATTTCTCTTCCGAAGCATAAATTTCAAGACTCTCAGGAAAATCTTCCGAAGCCATTTTAGCTTCGGAAGCTTTTTCAATAAAACTTCCGAAGACAAATACCTTCGGAAGCTTTTCGAATTCCAAGAAAACTACTTTTTGAGCAAAAGTAAACTACTTTTTCAGAGGTGGGACCGACTTCCGGATTTCAAAGTTTATCCTCTTTCATTAACTTTGGTTCAAATCCCTTTTCACATAAATACCCAACGGTTCCCCCTCTTTCCCACTATCTTCCTCAATTCCACTATTCCTCTAACCTAATTCTCTAAACCGCCTTTGCTTTCTACCTTTCTTCACCCTTAAGCTTCTGAAATGGCCAACCTTAACCGCAGAAACAACCCAGATTTCTCCATGCAACTTCACAGGCAACATAATCAAGTTGCTCTGTTAAGCTCTGAGAAAGATGCAAGTTTCTCAGAGATTTGCCAATTCTTAACTCTATCCAACTATTTCACCTCCCTGACCATTGATCCTACTCTATATGAGGATCACTTGCTTGAATTCTGGAAGACCTGCCAAGAGGTCATTATGGATGGGGAGAAGGCACTGTCTGCCACAGTGCAAGGGAGGACAATCTTCATCACTCCGGCCATCATTAACCAACATTTGCAGCTGGATGATGAAGAAGGTGAGTTGTCCTTCCCAAAGGAAGCTGTAATCATTCCTTTGAGCAGATGGGCTATGAGGGAGATTTCTCTGTAAAGACCTTCAGGAAAGGGAAGGTCTCATCCCAGTGGAAATACCTGCTCCATGTGGTTATCCACAGCTTATCAAACAAGCATGGTGGATGGGACCAGATTCCTGAGGATCTCTCCTTTATAGTTCATGGAATGGTTCAGGGGGTCAAGTTCAGGTATTCTCAATTTGTTTATACTAATTTACTTGCAAACTTAGACTCCTTAGAGTATTACATGTTTCCTAGATATGTTCAACACATTCTCAACTGTGAACTGGGCTCACAGTTGAGGGAAACAAGTAATATTCTTAAATTGGGACAGATGAAGCCCGGCATCTTTAAAATAATGAAGAAGCCAACTGTAGGCTTCTCAGGGGTAGAAACAGCCCTAGTCCCCAAAATGTTAGAGCTCATTGCTCAAGGTGACAACCTAGCAACACAAGCTAGTGTTGAACCCACACCTCTTTTATCCTTACCTCTAAAAAGACCAAAATCACCCTCACCTACCAAAGAAAATCCAAACGAACCCCTGCTCAGGCTATTGAGTCTGTGCAGGCCCCCATATACTCAACCTTACAGGAGGAAGTGGACACTAGAGCTCCCACTTCCCCTGAGGAGCAAACCACTCCCATTTCTTCACCTATCAGGGCTGAGGTTCCTCATGCTCACCCTGATGAGCTCACAAGCCCAACAGCCTTAAGCCTTCACTCTGAGTCTCAACACTCAAGTGAACAACCTTCAGGGGACAGTTACCATCCCCAGCCTTTAGATCTCAACCAACCAATTCCCAACCTATCCTTCTATACTGATGAAGACTTAGGATTCAGTGAGTACCATGAGTCTCTCTTCTCCTCCCCTACTCAAAGAGAGATGAGTACCTCTGACTCTCCTCAGTCTATCCCACATCAGTCACCTGTTACTGAGGTGGACACTTCTGAACATGTTCAGGATGTCCATATGGAAGAGGCTCTCACTTTTGAAAGTGATTACATCATTAAGACCTCAACCATGGCAACTCAGCCCACTGGCATCTCAACTGAGGTTGCCAGTGAGCAGAGGAAAACCAGCAGCCAAGAACCTCAAGCTGGTGGTGAGAGAGAGGACTTTGGTCCAATCATCTCATCCCCCAATGATTCTTCTGATGAAGAAGAGGGGAATTTGAGACTAAAGGTGCAGAAATTGTCAAAAACATGCTCCTATTTAGTCTCTAAGGTTAGTCACTTGAATCTCAGGTGACTACCTTACAAAACAGGGTCAATGATCAGCAACTTCAGATTTCATATCTAAAGGAAAAACTAGCTGGGAGACCTTTAAGGAGAGCTCAACCAGGAACACAAGAACCTGTGGAAGTGATTGACTTATCCTCCAGCTCACCTATGCAAGTGGGTGATGCTACCAAAAAGGGGGAGAAAGTTATTACAACCACAGAACCTGGGAGTTCTTCACAGAGAATGGACATAGAGGACTCACCATCCTCACTTGCTGTTGTGCATTCTCAGCAACTTCCTCAAGTTCACATTAATGTGGACTCTATAGACTCAATCATCAGGAGTCTCTTTGAGGAAGGTATACCAAGGGCTGTCTCATCTCCACCACAAGGAACTGGCAACTACATCATAAGGTGGAGGTATGATGCTGACAGAAGAGCCCTTATCCTTCACAGAGTTCAAGGTCAACAAGAAGTGTTTGATTTCCAAAGCCTGAACTTCTATGAAAGATTGGATTTAGTCAACATGCCACTTGTCAATCCAAGCAATTCAAGACAAGCTGACAGGTTGGCTCAAAGAATCCAAGATAGGATCCTTGCAGAGTTCTCTCTAAGAAGGAGACTTAGGCAATCAGGCAATGTCATCGGTCAACTGGATGTTGAGGTGGACCCTAAGATTAGTTTCATAGGGAAAACCTTGACTGAAGGCCCAGTGGCAGAACCTGAGACCCCTGTCTCATCATCAACAACTGCTGCAGAGGTCCAAACTCCTTCTGAGACACCTGCTGGTGAAGGTGTTTCTCAGCCTCTCTCTGGCCAGAGCATGGAAGCTACACCAAGCAATGAAGGCCAAGCCTCTATCCACCCTGAGTCACAAAGGTCTGTTGGTGACAAAGGGAAAAGGATAATGACTCCTGAGGAAATTGAGGAGGAGAGAGAGAGAGAGGAAAAGGAAGCTAAGGGGAGAAAGTTCTTCTGGGTCATCTAGCTTTATGCAAGCTGCAATCAGGGCTGCCCCCAGACCAAATACTCAAGATGATGAGTTAAGGGCAGTCAGGATTACCTATTTACAGACCAGGAACTATGATATTGATGAAATCATCTCCCTCCCCTTAGAAGAGTTAAATGAACTGGCTGACATGGAAGTGTCAAGAGAGATGAAGGAGAAAGAGGATGCAAGGCTACTTCTCCAATTCAAAGAGGAGAAGAGACAGAAAAGACTCTACAAGCATTCTCCCACTCTCTCTCCAGTTCAAGAAAGTCCTGCACAGGAAGATGTGGCTCCACAAGAACCTCAGGTAGATAAAGAAGAAGATAGGATCAAGATGATCAACTACCTGAGTGCCACAGGCTTCTATCAGGCAGATGCACTTCTTCCCCTGTCCTATGACTTCATTGAGTTTGAGTACCTAAAGCAACTTGAGCTTGAGCTAGTCAAAGAAAGAAAGACAACCAAAAGGAAGCTAAGGGAAGAAGCTGCAAAGTCAAGAGCTATCACTCAAAAGAGTGTAAAGAAGTCTGCTGACAGACAAAGAATGATGAGCTTCTTGAAGCTATATGGATTCTCCGGAAGGAGACTTGGCCCCATGTCTCTATCCACAATGGAGGAGCATATAAGGGTGATCAAGTAGAAGATTAAGAGTGGTGAACTGATTGACTTGCACTCTCTTCCAAGTCAAGTCCCACCTGAAGTGGAGGTCAAGTTTGAACAACCTGAGACACCTCAACTAGAACCTCCAGCTGAGCCTCAGCAAGCTTCATCTTCGGATCCAAGGCAGGGTCAAACTCCCTCTCCTTCTGAACCTGTGAGGGAGGAACACCCAACTGAGAAAGACAATGATGATCAACATGGTGCTGTAGACCAGTCTTCTCAGTTAAAGTCATCTAAGAGGAAGAAGAGAATGGCTTCTAAACCAAAGACTAAAAAGAAGAAGCCTAAGTCATCTACCTCTACACCTCAGGCTGAATCAGATCAACCTGAGGAAGTGCATGATGAGGCAGCCCAATCAACTCCTATGCAAGTGGCTCCTCTAACAACTGAGACACCCATCTTGTCCTGGACTTACTCTACCAATCCAGAAAGATGGCATGTAATCAGAGATCAAGGTGTTGAGAATGTCTACTCATGGCAAGACATAATCAACTTACCTCTGCATGATCTCTTTGAGATGAGAAGATACTATGAAAGTCTTGATGATCCTGACAATATTTTTATATAGTGTTATGAATATTATCAACATTCCATCGCACCACATGCGTTTACGATGATTTCATTTTTCATATATTGTTATGAAGGACATCAAGTTTTCATTTTTTATATGAAGTTACATGCATTATCAAACAACCATTTCAATGCACAGGTTCACGACAATGTTTTGACGTTATACTTTTTCACAATATCACGTTCTCGATGCTACGCGGGGATGCGTATACTAGTTAATATTAAAAACATTAAATAATGTAAAAGAACATTAAATATTTAATTATTTACTACTCTTCTAGGATGTTCAATTTTGTAGACTAACAATGTGTTTCACAAGAGAATAACGTAGTCTATAATACGTATCTTGATCTAACAACTTCTTAATGGTATTAGCCTCAACTATATCATTGGTTGGGAGGTTGATTATGTCATTATGTGGATCGTTGAGATCACATTCCTGCCATCTTCTAGGATCATACTATGTAATACGCAATGCATGTACATTATGATCATTATCTTTCGTGTTTAAAAGCGTGTGCGGTAGTCGAATGCACTCCATTTAGCTTTAAACACACCATGCTCTCTCGACATCTTTATTTGCACTTTTTCAAACTTTTTTTGTTTTCTTGTTTTTACCATGAAAAGGATTTCATTGAACAAAGCATATAATTATATGCCATCAACAAGATAGTAGCTATTGTTTAAGTTTAGAATAAAACGTAATATATTCAATTTTTATATTAAATTGATGAGGTATATGTAAGAATTCCTTAAGTCTGATGCAACCCAAAACATCCAAAGTGTCTCTGCAACATGCACTAAGTACTGAAGTATAGAATGCTTCGGAAGTTTTACACAATGCATTAGAAAATACTCTAAGTGTAAAATCTTCCGAAGCCAAGACCAATATCTTCCGAAGCCAAACATGAAGTCTTCCAAAGCCTCAGAGACAAAGTCTTCCGAAGCTTCAACCTATGAAGACAGATTTTTTCCGAAGACTTTTAGTATACATGCTTTATCTGATGTACTGTTCCATAAAGCACCTTTTCCGCTGCATCTCTGTAAAGTCACCAACTTACATGAGTTGGTGAAAAGGTCCATGCTTTTGGTAACTGTACATTGAGGTCTTGAGTCTGTAACTTTCTACTTTATGTACTTTATCCTTTTTGTAATGTATAAGGATGTGAGCTATGGCATGTCATAGTCACAAGGTCAAAAGGCACATATGCCTTTTGATCCTACAATTGATTTTGTTAGTGTCTAGTCAATTGTATCCAGCTGGCTTTCAAAGTATAGCCGGCTGTAGGTTGTAGTATAAGTATTCCAAGTTCTTGTATCATTCTTTATGCTTTGTAACACTTGTAAAAGAACTTGAGAAAGCAAAATACTGCCTCCTTGAAACCCATACTCTCTTGTTCTGTCTCTTTACTTTACTTGTGTTCTTTGGATCACCTTGGTTAATCCAGTTCACTGTTTGATTAAAGTTTAGTTGCTCTTCTCATTGTGTTGTTGTGTTGTAATTGTGTTCAAGCCCTTAAACGGTCCTGCAGTATATAATTGTTTTTGTTGTAAAAATGTAAGGACAACATGTGTTATATATAGTAAAAGATTAATTAAGGGGCTGTTTGGTTGGGTCTAACTAACCCCAGTAAGACGTGCATGTCTGACTCGGTTAGACGTGAAATGTTTGATTGGTTACCTCTTACCGGAGAAGAGGTCTGACTGAACCACTTATTCGATCATACCTAAACCAGCATCTGAACCGAGTCAGACGTGGAGGCGGATCTGGTGAAGCGGCGAGGGTCTGGTCTGTGACGGCGAGGGCGATGACGAGGGGTCTGGTTGGTGGTGAAGCCAGAGAGGAAGGGGAGACCGAAGATGGCGATCGGAATTTTGGCTTTGAAGAGGATTGGGTTTGATTTTGCTGATGATTTTCGAGTTTCAGAGATACCTTAATGGTTATTCGATAAAGATTGAAAGACCCAACTTTTCTGTGGAAGATTTTAAAGAAAATTTGACCCCTTTTTGAAGATGGGGTGAAAAGAAGTAGTGACTGTGATTGAACCTAACTGTGTTTTATCATTTCATGTGCCTTATGGGACTCAGAGATTATGTAGATATATATTTAATTAAGACACTTAAATTTTTTAAAAGATTTGTGATTTCACATATATCCAACTAGACATCCAACCAAACAGACTTAAACTGGTTTAACGTTAACTTATTCGTTCAGACCTATTGGATCAAGTAAGGCTGGTGCAACCAAAAAAACACTCAGAACATTTATGGTACAACTGAGAAAGAGCTTCCAAAGGTAAAAGCTGAGCTTCCAAATGTCACACCCCAACCTTGACGGCGGAATCGTCAATATGTGAGGGTTAAGATTGTTCACAACCACATAACGCTATTATTTAATCCAAATATTATAATCATAAGTTTCCAATGTAACATTACAAACATAAGTCTTAAATATGAAAATAAACATAACATAAGATGTAAATAATCCAAGACATTTTGTTTATTAAACTAGGTCCAATCCTAGATGTGGATAAACTACAAAGATAACATCAAACTTGGGCGTTTCCTGAAAGATGTTAAAAATAAAAAGGTCAACATAACGTTGGTGAGATTTCTATAGTTTTCATACATACATATATAAAAGATGGCAATTCATATCATAAGTTAGTGAGCAAAGTAATTAGGGATGTATGACAAATGTAACAATCAAACCTTGACAGTTTACCACATTACACGTTTACAAGATTGTACGATTAGCTAAGTGTACTTGGATTAACCAAGCAGGCTTGTCAGGCCCATAGATCTATGACGTCATCAGACTAGCAATAGTTAATGATTGCACATATAATAGTCAATACATGGTAATTACTAAAGTTCAACTAACCACAACAAACGAGTGAATTGCCCAAGTGTTTACAAGAATCAAACGAGTTTACAAGTACAATATTTATAGAGTAACATGTTTCACCCGAAAGTGTAAAAATATGCAAAAGGGGTATAGAAATACTCACATGGCAAATAAGTATAAGAATGATGATTAATAAGAAATAATAAATAAACGTTCCAACGCAATCCTTCACAAGGTACCTAAGAATATATATATATTTGCAAGATTTAAGTTTAATAATAAATTTTAACAATTTAACGAGATCTAGGGTTTCGATAAAATTTTTGGGGTTTTTCATAAATAAGATTTGTTATCGAACTTAGAAATATTTATTTTGTTACAATGAAAGAAAACTTAATTAATCCTTTTATAATGATTTGTGAAACTAAAAGAAATTAAATCCTTATAATGATATAATTATAAAATGTAATAAAATTTTATAATTAACATAATTAATCCATATTTAAAGATAATGTAATGATTAATAATAATTTAGGTGATTTCAATTATTTAAAGTTTATTTTTATAAAATAAACTAATTATAACATTTGTTAAAAATATTTTATAAAAAAATGTTAAGGTGTTTAAAGAAATAAATTTACAAAAAATAGTTGAATAACTTTAAAAATAAACAAATGTTATAAAACTGATTTATATAATTTTTAGGGATTTTATATAATTTTTTTAAAGGCTGAAAAAGCCCAAAAAAATGGTTTGAGGGTGCCCGGGTTCGAACCCAGGACCTCGAGCCCAAATTGCAAGCGAGTAACTAGTAAACCAGGGCCGCGGCCTTGGTTTACTTTGATTCTAAATTCCTTTAACCCCAAATTAAAAGTTTCCCCCAAATCACATAAACCCTAATTCCAATTCAATTCAAATTGAAGCTTAAAATGTTGATGATTACTGTAATAGACATGGGGCTTTTGTTTCCCATGTCAAATCGAGTGTATGTATGAGATTAATTACCCGAATGATGATGAATGGAGGACGAACAAAACGAAGAACAGACGCGGCTTTGTCGAAGCCGGTTCAAGATGCAGATGTGGATAATAATCCAATTCATTTTAGAGGAATCTTCCAAGGGTCATAGTGATCGAAAGCCCTCTATTAATTTCTGTTTAATTTGCTCAGAAGATGGACTTCGATTAAGATGCAGTTTGCGGCAAAGGAGAGAATCGAAGATGATGTTCGTGTTTGTTTAAGGTGAAATTGGAATCGATAATCGTTTAGGAATAACTTAACGATAATTTTGGTTCAATTAATTAGATAATTATTAGATTTTAATTGCCGAATGATTGGTGTTTGAGAGTGATCAGTTAATCGACTCTAATCAACCTCATAACCGCCGCTTGAACTCAATTAAAACTCATAATCAAGTTCAAATCATTTTCGCAAATCAATTGCAACGGTTTGGGTTAAATAATTCGAAGGGTTAATGGGTTTTGAGGCCTCGCCGGAGGTTGGCCGGAGGTGGCCGGAGGACATCACCGGAATTACGGGAGAGAGAAAAGGGGGGGTTTAGGTTTTAGTTAATTACACAATTAGTCCCTGCAGTTTTGTTTTTATTATTAAATGCACAAACTTCATAATTAAAGTTTGTAGATTTATAAATAAACCCCTGGACTTAATTTAACTTTAAGATTTAAGTATTTTATAACTTATCAATTTTTTATAAGTTATTACTCTTATTATTGTTATTATTATTATTATTATTATTATTATTATTATTATTATTATAAATGTTATTATTATTATTAGAAATATTATTATTATTTAATATTATGTTCAAAATAATTAAGTTATAATCTTTCAATTTTAAGAATTGCAGTCAAACTAAGAAAACAAGCATAAATAACCAATAAGTTTCAAGAATGGCAACAATGGTCCCTCTAATAAAAAACAGCGTTAACTTTTAATTTAACGAAAATACAAGATGTTACAGTCTCCCCAACTTATTGGAATTTTGTCCCGAAATTAAGAATGAACTAAGCGAACAAATGCGGGTATTTTTCCTTCATATGGTCCTCACGCTCCCAAGTGAACTCAGCTCCACACTTATTCTCCCAACGAACCTTGACAATTGTAGTAGTTGTGGTTCTAGTCTTATTCATAATGCGATCCATAATTTTAACATGTTTCTCAACTGTTGGATCTAGAAAGGCTGGTGCAACCAAAACCAAATCACTTAGACTATTTTGGTACAACTAATAAAGGACTTCCGAAGCTAAGTGTGGAACTTCCGAAGGAAAAAGGAGCTCTTCCGAAGACAAAGTGTAAAACTAACTTTCGAAGGAAAACTCCAACTTCCGAAGACAAAGTATTTACTTCCAAAGATCAAGACTTAAAGTGAAAGATCAGAAGTCAACTTCCGAAGTATGAAAGAAGTCCTCAAGCGTCGGAAGTATAGAAGCCTCTTCCGAAGTATAAGTGGCTTTGGAAGAACTTGTTCTTCCGAAGCCAACTTACCTTCGGAAGACACTACTATTATCCAGCGGACATAAGTATGGTCTCCCTGACACTCCGCTGCAGACCTCTGAGATACTGCATGGCGTTTTCTCAAAAGCCATGTAGTTGACCATACTTTATTCCACTGTTTACCTTTATAAGTTTGTACAGTTGCCATCTTTAGTTGGTGACAAAAGGTAAGTCATGGACAAGTCATGACTACCATATCTTAGATAATACTTTATCTAAGATACCTTAACTTTAGCATTGTAGTATATGCTTTAGTCTTAGGTTTCCAGCTGGTATCAAAGTATATTCGGCTGTAGGATCTAGTATATATAGTTTCTCATTGTAACTCATGTTTCATGCTTGTAAGAGTCTTGTAATACTTTGAGTTGAGAAGTAATATACACAAGTGCCTTGAAAATTATTTATGTGTGTGCTTTGCTACTTATTATATTATTATCAACTCTTATAAAAGACTCTACTTCATCTGATTTGAGTGTTATATAAGTGAGTTTGAGAGAAATCCAAGTGTTTAAGTGACAAACCCGATCCTGCAATTGGTATCAGAGCTTTTTAGGCTCTTGATTGTGAGATCTTACCATCCTAATCAACCTATGTTTCACTCCTCCTTATAGCACACTCAAAATGGCCCTGAACAAACCTGAAGTAGAGATGGGGACGATGACCAAAGCACCCATCATCACCCCTGAAAACTTCAGGTCATGGAGCAGACGAATGGAAGGCTTCATCAGGTATCAAGACAGCAAGATGTGGCAATCTATTGTCAATGGCCCGTATAAGCCAAAGGTAGCTGGTGGAAACGGTGCCATGATTGAGAAAGCTGTTGAAGATTTATTCTGATGAGGAACGGAAGAAGCTGGACATTGATAGAAATGCTATGACTGTTCTCATGACTGCAATTCCCAACTCTATCATGGTGTTGTTTGAACATAGCAAGTCAGCCAAAGAATTGTTCGATGCGCTTGCTCAAATGTATTCTAGCTCAAATGACTCCAAGAAAGACTCACTGAAGCAGCAGTTCGAGAACTTCACCTACGTTGCTGGAGAAACACTCAACCAGCAATACTTCAGGTACATGGATCTCATTTCTTCCCTTCAGTCTGTGGGAATTGCTCATGAACTTAGAGATCTTACAAGAAAGTTTATGAGTGCATTACCCAATGAGTGGACATTCTACTGTGTCTCTATCAAGAGAATAGAGAACCTGAATACGCTCACCATGATCGAACTCTATGGCATCCTTGATGGATACCGTTTGGAAATGGAGAATAAGAGAGGTCATCAGACAAGCAAACCCTTGAGTCTTCCCGCTAGCAACGCTTTAATGGTTGCTGAAGGCTCAGGAACCTCCCAGCCTCAATAATACCTGACTTACACCCAACAGCCATCTTGTTCTTCTGGGCCATACATCACATTTCCTGAGACTCCAAGGTCTCAATAAGCTCAGCAAAGTTCCTTTCAGGACAGCTGTGCTTTTGTCTCAGGAAGTGGACACTCAAATGATTATCAATATTGCTTTGATAATCTAGAGTGCTTCAGCCCAGATGACGTGGAATACGTGGACATAGTCCAACAAATGGCTCTATTAACCTACAGAGCAAAGAAGTTCTTCAAGAGAAATGGAAGGCAATTTCCCCAGAACCCAATCAGTAGCAAATTTGGGTTTGACAAAACCAAGGCCAAATGTTACAACTGTAACCAACTTGGTCATTTTGCAAGGGAATGCAAGGCTCTCAAGTCTAATCCGGGAACCCCACAGGCCTCCACACATCCCTCTACACCAAAGCCCACTGGAAAGTCAACAGAAACAGCTGCAATGGCTCAAGAAGTTGACTGGAGCTTTATGGTACAGGATGTGACTCCTACTCAAGCACTCATGGCCGGAACAGATGAAAATAAGGCTTATGAATATCTCTGTACTCCTGCCTGTATTGCTAAGGTTAAATTGTATCAGGACTAGGATATGGAGATTAAATCCGATATTGAGTCTTTAAATGTTTTAAAATCTGATTTTATAAGGGCTGAATTTGACTATCAAAGAAAAATTGAGGAGTTAGAGAAAACTGTGTCCCTATTAAAACACAAACACACAAACTATAAGACTCAAGTAAAAGATTTAATATCCAAATTGACTAAGGCTCAAGCCCAGCTTGTCACAGCTAAGGCTCAAGCCAGGAGTATGCTATTTCCGAGCAAAACTTCCAAGCCATTCTTGCATCATCCTCTCACTCAAAACTTTGTTACCAAAACAAAGGTGGGTTGAGAACCAATGAAATTGCTCCACCACACTCCTATTAGTCTATAAGACAACCAAGGTGTGGTACTGAAGAGCAAGAGGTTCCATCTACTGACCACCTTCTCATGAGTCAAAGAATGATGCAACCATGGAGACCATCACAGGGAAGAACTAGGTAATTATACCCTCTCCTACCCAATGATGATCAAACCCTAACCACCAAAGCCAGAAGAAGCAGAGCTAAGGTAGCCATAAAAACTACCAAGAAAGTGGCTGAGTCTAAGCTGAAGATAGACCCAAAGCAAAAGGGTGTATTCATCTCAGCTGGATTCCAGGTGGTTGGAAACTCTGATTCAGGAAAGGGGTGTAGTACCAACACTCCTGTCCTACCAAAGGATCAGAAGTTAAAGGGAAAGGTTGCTGATGAAGAGGAAAAGAACAAGAAACAACAATCCTCAAATTCCCAAAAGATTAACATTGCATGCATATTGTGTGGTCTGCAAAACCACATGGCCAAAGATTGTTACTACAATCCTGCTAGCACACATTATGCAAATAATGTTAAAAAGGAAGGAGTCAGGGAAGGTTTCTCATTTGGACCATATCAAATGGTTCAAGTGATGAAAAAGGGAAAGCTTGTTTCCGAAGCAAGGTTGCTTTCGGAAGAAGGTCCTTCTTCCGAAAGGAATAAGGCTTCGGAAGCTAAAGCTATCAAGACTCAAAAGAATAAAAGAGTCCCCTTGAGACCATCCAGAAGAAGACTACTTCGTAAGAAAAGATGGTGAAGGCTTCTTCCGAAAAGAAAGAAGCTTCGAAAGAATGCCAAGCTGGAAAAGCTTCAACAAGCTCATCCTCCATGATCAACCAAGGGATGGAATGGAAGATTAAGGAAGATGCTGTAGCCCAAACCTCTTCTTCAAAGACATCCATTGAACCCCCATGCATAAATTTTGGTTCAATTATGTCACTATGATTGGAAGAACCCAAGACCAACAAGGCTTGGGTTTCCAATCAAAATTAATCATCTCATCTTATGTGCAGGGACATCCATATGACAAGAATAACAATGTTTGGATTGTGGATAGTGGATGCTCCAGGCACATGACAGGGAACAGATCTCTCCTTCAACAATTTCAACATTATGATGGAGGTCCTGTCCAGTTTGGAGGTGAGGCCGGAGGATATATTTCTGGCAGAGGAAGTATATCCAACGGATAATTAAAGGTTGACAAAGTTAACTTTGTCAAACAGCTTGAACACAACCTGTTAAGTGTTTCTTAGTTCTGTGATCAAAAGCATCAAATGCTCTTTACAGAACATGAGTGCATAATCCTCAAACCTGGGATGACAATTCCTCAGGAATTGGTGCTTCTTAGATCTCCCAGGAAAGGGGATATGTACAAGCTGGATATGAACCATGCTTCCTCAATGGGAGAAGTATCATGCTTTCTTTCCAAAGCTGATGGTGATGAGTCAACACTATGGCATAAACGAATGTGTCATGTAAATTTTAATACAATGAATAAATTGGCTAAAAATAACTTGGTACATGGTTTGCCTAAAAAGAAATTTTTCTGCAAAGATAACTGTGTTGTATGCATGAAAGGGAAGCAACACATGGCATCTCATAAATCCAAAGTTGTTAACTCCATCACCATTACATTACACTTATTGCACATGGATCTATTTGGTCCCACAAGTATAATGAGCATTGGAAGGAAATCACATTGCCTTGTGATTGTTGATGATTTTATTAAATTTACATGGGTATTCTTTTTAAGAACCAAAGATGAAACTGCTGAAACTTTGAAATCTTTTATTCTTAAAATAGAAAATCAAATTGATCACAAGGTTAAAGTAATTAGAAGTGATCAAGGGACTGAGTTTAAGAACCACGTTCTTGACTCATTCTGTAACTCAAAAGGGATTGCCAGACAATATAGTGCTCCTAGAACTCCTCAACAAAATGGTGTTGCTGAGAGGAGGAGTAAGACACTTATTGAGGCTGCTCAAACTATGTTAGCTGATTCCAAGCTACCTCTAACATTCTGGGCAGAGGCAGTCAGCACTGCATGCTATGTGCAGAACAGGGTCCTTGTAGTAAAGCCACATGGAAAAACCCCTTATGAGTTATGGAACAAGAGGCCACCGTTCATTGGCTATCTAAGGTCCTTTGGCAGCAGGTGTACCTACTTAACACAAAAGACAATTTGGCAAAATTTGCTGAAAAGTCGGATGATGACATTTTTGTTGGATATTCCTCTAACTCTAAAGCTTAAAGAGTTTATAACATTAAAAATCAACAAATTGAGAAATCTTTCAACATTGTAGTTAATGAGCACACTCCTTGTGTTAGGGGAAATGGCCCTGATCATATATTTGATTTAGAATTGTTTCGAAACTATTCTAAACCATCTTGTGAGAGTGTTTCAGCTGGAACAGATGCTCAAAGTGATTCTGATGATGATCAACTGTTTGAGCTTCCCAGACCTATTCCAAGTTCTCCAAGAGCTGCAACAAATCAAGTCCCACTATTGGCAGATCTGATAGTATAACCATCTCAAGATATAGTGGAGCTTTAACAAGCGGTTCACCTGTTGACTCTCAAACCTCTTCAGGTGACCCTGCACACACCAAGCTGATGGAAGCAACATCTTGAAGGAACAGACAACTGTTAATGCTGCTTCACAGCAAACAAATGATGATGTTTCTTTTTCATTTAATCAATCCTCATTGAATGAGTTTGAAACAGCAGCTAGACTAAGTGTTCAAGCTCCTGAGCAAAATATGTCCAATTTGGATTTATCTTTGCAACTGGAGGTAATTCGTAGACTTAGGATTCACAACACTCATCCAGCTGAGAACATCATAGGGGAAGTCTCTGAAGGCCTGAGAACAAAAGGACAAACTCACAATGGGAATGTCTGCTTGTACTCATGCTTTTTATCTCAAATGGAACCCAAGAAGGTGGAAGATGCCTTGAAAGATAGTAGCTGGGTTGAATCAATGCAAGAGGAGCTGCTTTAATTCAAAAGACAAAAGGTTTGGAACCTATGTCTGCTACCATATGGTCAAGTACCTATAGGCACTAAATGGGTTTTCAGAAAGAAGAGAGATGATAGAGGCTTGATTATCAAGAACAAAGCAAGACTGGCGGTTCAAGGATACACTCAAGAGGAGGGAATCGATTATACTGATGTCTTTGCACCTGTTGCAAGACTTGAGGCAGTTAGGATCTTCCTTGCTTATGCTGCATCCAAGAATTTCACTGTCTACCAGCTTGATGTCAAGTGTGCCTTTCTATGTGGGGATATAGATAGGGAAGTTTATGTATGCCAACCTCCGGGATTTGAAGATCCACAACATCCCAACTATGTGTGCAAATTGGATAAAGCTCTATATGGGCTGCACCAAGCACCTAGGCTGTGGTATGAGACATTGTCTCAGTTTCTCCTGAAGAATGGTTACACTAGAGGTACCATTGATAAGACTCTTTTCATAAAGAAGTCTGGGAAAGACATCTTGCTCGTTCAAGTCTATGTTGATGACATCATATTTGGTTCATCAAATGACCAAATGTGTAAAGACTTTGAGAGCATCATGAAGAAGAAGTTTGAGATGCGTTCCATGGGAAAAATGGACTTTTTCCTTGGAATTCAGGTGAAGCAAATGAAGGAAGGGTTTTCATCAGTCAATCTATGTATGTCAATGACATCTTAGAAAGATTTGATATGAAAGATTGTAAGACAGCAAAAACACCTATACCCAGAAACCACAATCTCTGCCCTGACTCAGAGGGGGGGGGGATACTGATCAGCATCAGTATAGAGCAGTTATTGGTTCTCTGATGTATCCCACAGCAAGCAGACCCCGATATCATGTTTACAACTTATATTTGTGCAAGATATCAGGCTGCTCAAAGGTGTCTCACCTAGTTGCTGCCAAGAGAATCCTTAGATACCTTAAAGGAGCACCTAAACTAGGTCTCTGGTATCCAAGTGTAAGGATTCCTATAAGTCTGATGCAAACCAAAAACATCCAAAGTCTCTCTGCAAGCAATGCACTAAAGAACTGAAGTAGAATTGCTTCGGAAGTTTTACACCATGCACTAGAAATATTCTAAGTGTAAAATCTTTCGAAGCCAAGACCAATATCTTCCGAAGCCAAATATGAAGTCTTCCGAAGCCTCAGAGACAAAGTCTTCCAAAGCTTCATCTTATGAAGACAGATATCTTCCGAAGACTTTTAGTAACATGCTTTATCTGATGTACTGTTCCATAAAGCTGGACACCTTTCCGCTGCATCTCTGTAAAGTCACCAACTTACATGAGTTGGTGAAAAGGTTCATGCTTTTGGTAACTGTACATTGAGGTCTTGAGTTTGTAACTTTCTACTTTATGTACTTTATCCTTTTTGTAATAGATAAGGATGTGAGCTATGGCATGTCATAGTCACAAGGTCAAAAGGCAGATATGCCTTTTGATTCTACAATTGATTTTGTTTGTGTCTAGTCAATTGTATGCAGCTGGCTTTCAAAGTATAGCCCGCTGTAGGTTGTAGTATAATTATTCCTTGTTCTAGTATCTTTCTTTATGCTTTGTAACACTTGTAATAGAACTTGAGAAAGCAATATACTGCATCCTTGAAACCCAAGTCTCTTGTTCTGTCTCTTACTTGTTACTTGTGTTCTTAGTATCATTATTATGGTTAATCCAGTTTACTGTTTGATTAAGTTTGGTTAATCTCCTCTTTGTGTTGTTGTGTTGTAAGTGACCACCCTTCACCGGTCCTGCAATTGGTATCAGAGCATTTCAGGCTCTTGATATAAGATCTCACCATCTTAAGATCCCTCACACACACAAATACTAAACTTTCAAATGGCATCCATTTCAAAGACTGATATGGAAACTAGAACCATGAACAAGTCCCCACTGATCACTCTTGATGACTTTGATACCTGGTGTATGAGAATGTAAGGTTTCATCAGGTCTCTAGACTCAAGAATGTGGGAGTCTGTTGAAAATGGACCTTTCATACCCAGCACTCCTTCTGCTACTGGTGCTGGTATGATTCCCAAAGATGTGGCTAACTACTCAGATGAAGATAGGAAGAGAGCAGAGATCGATAGAAAAGCCATGACTGCTCTTCAAACTGCCCTTCCAAACTTTGTGTACAGAGGTTTCAAGAAGTGCAAAGCAGCTAAACAGATATGGGATGCACTAAAACTGATGTATGAAGGCTCCTCTGAAGCCGAGGAGAACAAGAAGGTTCTCCTGAAACAGCAGTTTGAAAACTTCACCTTCAAAACAGGTGAAACCATGACTCAGCAATACTTTAGGTATGTTAAGATAGTGGATACCCTTGTGGATGGAGGAGTTCCTCTTGAAAACAGAGACATTGTAAGGAAGTTCATGTCCTCACTTCCTAGGCAATGGACACACTATTGTGTGGTAATCAAGAGGACTGAAAATCTCAAAACTCTTACCCTGACAGAGTTATATGGGATTCTCAGTGGCTACCAGATGGAGATGAACATGCAAGGTTCATCTGACAACTCCAACAATCAATTGGGTTCAGCCCTGTATGTGGTTGAACGGGATAGCATAGAACCCCAACATCATCTCATATGCTACCCTGACAACTCACCAAAGGGTCCTTTCATCACCTTCCCAGAGAAACCTAGGGAGAACTACACTCAAGGAAGCCCATTCCAAGAGACAAGCTCTTCTCAAGCCTTTGTGTCTTCTGATGAAAGTTGTGGCAACTCTCTTTTCACTCTTGAAGACCTGGATTGTATCCATCCAGATTGTAACACCCCGAAAAGTCGAAACGAGTCATTAAGGATAATGGGCTTAATTATTGGGTATTTTAATAAGGTAAAGAAATGGTCATGGGCTAAAATTAGGCTTATTGGGTAGTGGCCTATGGGATTAAAGGCCCATAATCAGCCCTTAAGCACCCAAACCAGCTTCATTTTCCTCATTACAACCCTAGCCACCAAAATTCATAGAGAGAGAAAGTAGAGAGAGAAAGTAAAGAAAACTCAAGATTTGAAGCTTCTAAGGTGAAGAGATTGAAGATCTGGGTGTTGGAGCATCAAGAACTAAGAAAGAAGCAACAAATCCAGGTAAGAATCGACCTCTAAACCCTTCTGTAGATCAAACCCGGATTCTAGGGTTTTGGGTTTTGAAAAGTTGCAAAGAATCGCATAAAGGTCACATTTTTACGTATGAAAACATGTATAAAGCTTAGATTTAGCCTCATGGATGATAAACTAAGAGATTGGACGTAAAAAGTTATGATTTTGGGTTAAAAACGGACTGGTTCGTAATTTTTATGCGATCTGCGAAACTGTATGTTCATCCAGTGAATTTGCATATTCAATCAGCGAAACTATGAGGACTTTCTGCGAAACTATAGTTTCGCAGGTAGTTTCGCAGACATGTTTTTCCAATGAAAGTTGGGCGAAACTGGCAGCAAAACTGGCAGCGAAGATGCCAGCGAAACTGCCAGCGAATGTGCTAGCGAAACTAGCAGCGAAACTAGCAGCGAAAGTGTTGGCGAATCTAGCTGCGAAATTGCTGATCTTGCAGCGAAATTAGCAGCGAATTTAGGCAGAAAATTAACCCCCCGGGCCCGTTTGATGATGTAAAGTCTTCCAAGCACTATGATAGACTTCACTTATGTGAGTCTGATGTATGATGATGGATCTGTATTCATGAGCGGGCTATGTGTCTTGCAGTGTGGATCAACTGTCGGGGGTTAGCTACCGTTTTCATGTGTACCGATAGGGATTGGCATTTGTTGTCAATCAACATGGAGCTCTTGCTTTGTGCAATCTCGTTTATGATGGAAGTGAAAGATAATGAAAGAATGAAAGATAATGAACATGCTTATTATGATGCAAGTAATGTTATATTCTATGTTGTATGCATGGTCATTATATGAAGGATAAAGTTTATATTTTCTTATAATATTTAAAAGTAGAACTCGCTCAGCGAAGCTGACTTTTATGCATAATAGTTGGCAGGTAAGTGCTGATGCTGAGGATGGCACACGGAGCTACTTGGGGAGCTATGGATGGCATTCATACTTATGAAATCTTTATTGTAATTTAAGAACAATTAGCATGTTTTGTTTGAAATTAAAGGACAAATGTATGAGTACAATATGGTTTCTAACTTTTAAATGAATGTCTAATTATTTCCGCTGCAATGTTTTATTATTAAACTGATTTTATGCTATGATTAACCAACTGTGAGGCTTCCCGAGAACGGGGCCTTACACAGATGATCTGGAATATATGGAAATAGTCCAGCAAATGGCTCTTCTCACTTATAGAGCCAAGAAGTTCTACAAGAGAATTGGAAGGAGGTTTCCAAGCAATGCAACCAATGGAAAGTTTGGCTTGGATAAAAGCAAAGTCAAGTGTTACAACTGTAACTTGATGGGCCACTTTGCTAGAGAGTGTAAGGCACCTAAAACAAATGGTGGCCAAGCACAAACCAAACCAAACTACACTAACAAAGCCCCTCAGAATGAGAAGCCAAAGCAACAAGCTGCTGTTGCTGTTGAAGAAGGAGGCTTTGACTGGAGTTTTCAGGTTGAAAATGCTTCTCCAAACCAAGCTCTAATGGCAGATCATGATGAAGCCAAGGTATTGGAACATCTCTGTACTCCTGAATGCATTGCTAAAGTTAACAGATACAGGTCCTATAACTTGGAAATGAGATCTGATCTTGAGTCCTTAAACATTTTAAAATCTGATTTTAGAAAGTTTGAAAATGATTATAAACTAAAGATAGAGGACTTATAGAAAACCATTTCAGTTCTAAAACATGAGCATACAGATTTTAGGACTCAAATCAAAGATCTCATAACCAAGCTGACTGAGTGCCAGGCTGAGCTTGTGATCAACAAAGCCAGGGCAGAAAAGAGTGTTCTTGAAGAAGAGACCTTCAAGAACATGATATCCTCATCCCTGCACAACAAAGTGTGTTATCAAAATAGACAGGGACTGGGATCCAATGAGATAGCTCCTCCACACATAATCTTGTCTGTAAGATCTCCTAGGTGTGAAACTTGTGAAGGTGAGCTTCCTCTCATAGATCCTATAAGTGAAGAGGATGAAGAAGAGATAGTGAAGAATTCCTCTGAGAAGAGTGAAGAGGAGGATTCTAAGAAGGGCCACTATCCTTCTGAGGAGAAGAAGACTACTGTGATGACCATGTCAATGAGAAAGAACTTGATCAGGAAGAGCAAAAGAAAAGCAAAGAAGGCTCAAGAGATCAAGGCTACTTTTGACTCTAAGCAGAAACAAGTTTTTATCTCTGCAGGGTTTAAAGTAGTAAAGACTGAAGACATCAACCAAAACTCTTCAACTAAGAGTTCTGGTTCTTGTTCAAATCATCTTAGTATCAAGATGAAGACTGATCTACTGTGTACCACTGCTGCACAGCCTGGACCATCAAACTCCAAGAACAGTTCACAGCCCATAAGAACTGTCTCAGCATCTGCAAAGATAAGGGTGGAGAAGGGATGTGACCAAAGACAGTCTTGCTCTCATAAAGAGACTCTTGTGAAGAAGAAAATGTTGTGTGTCATGTGTGAAAGTACCTCTCACATTGCTATGGATTGTCCATACAATCCTAAAAGTACTGTCCATATGACCAAGACAAAGACTTCAAAGAGTTTCAAGAAGATTCAAGCTTCGGAAGGAAAGTCTGTTTCCTTCAGAAGCTCCAAATCAGAGAAGAAGGCAAATGGAAAATTACCTTCGGAAGAAAAGTTGGTCTCGGAAGAAAGGAATTCTTCCGAAGCACTGAAGTCTGCTGCAGTGACTGTAGAATCTTCCGAAGGTTCAGTCATCAAAACTTCCAAAGTCCCAAAAGCTTCCGAGGTTTTGAAGGTCAAGTCCAAGACTCCAAAGGTGGTGTGGAAGTCTAAGAAAGACCAAGTGACTGAAGTTTCTCCATCAACAACAGCTCAAGATCCTTCTAGCACAACCATAGGATCTATTACTGTTGCATTACCTTCTATTATACTTAGTGAGCCCAAGACAAGTAAGGCTTGGGTTTCCAAATGTAACTAATCATTCTCTTTGTGCAGGAACAACTCAAGACAAACAAGAATGTTTGGATCATTGATAGTGGCTGTTCCAGGCACATGACAGGTAATAGGTCACTACTCCATAACTTTGAGAGGATTGATGGAGGACCAGTTACTTTTGGAGGAGATGAAGGTGGTTACATTTCTGGAAGGGGCAAGGTCACAAATGGTAAGCTCAGCATTGAAAAGGTAAACTTTGTTAAGGAGCTTGGGTACAATCTTCTGAGTGTATCCCAATTTTGTGATCAGAGTCATAACATGCTCTTTACTGAGCATGAGTGCATTGTTCTCAAGCCTAGAGTGGTCATTCCTTATTTGCACATCCTGCTTAGAGCCCCCAAAAAAGGGAACATGTACAAGATGGATTTGCAAGAAACATCTCCCTCTGGAGAAGTTTCATGCTTTCTGTCTAAAGCAAATAGTGATGAGTCTTTCCTATGGCATAAAAGAATGTGCCATGTAAACTTTAAGAACATGAATAAATTAATTAAACATGATTTGGTAACTGGAATGCCAAAGAAAGAGTTTACAAGTGATGATCATTGTGTTGCATGCCTGAAAAGGAAGCAACATAAGGTATCTCACAAGCCTAAGGAAAAGAACTCCATCACTACTCCCCTACACTTATTACATATGGATCTCTTTGGCCCCACCAGTGTAATGAGTCTAGGAAGGACCTCTTATTGTTTAGTGATCACAGATGATTTTACAAGATTCACTTGGGTTTTCTTTCTTAGAACTAAGGATGAGACCCCTGAGATTCTAAAGAATTTCATCTTAAAATTTGAGAATCAAAGTGATCACAAGGTCAAAACCATAAGATGTGATCAAGGAACCGAATTCAAGAATCAAATCCTTGATACATTTTGTGATGAAAAAGGTATTTGTTGGATCTAGAGAGGCTGTTGCAACCAAAACTAAGTCACTTAGAAGATTTTGAGTACAACATACAAAGGACTTCCGAAGCTAAGTATGGAACTTCCAAAGGAAGAAGGAGCTCTTCCGAAGTCTAAGTGTAAAATGCACTTCCGAAGGAAAACTCCAACTTCCGAAGACAAAGAAGCTACTTCCGAAGATCAAGACTTAAAGATAAAGATCTGAAGTCAACTTCCGAAGTACAAGAAGTCCTCAAAAGCCTCGGAAGCATAGAAGCATCTTCCGAGGGTTAAGTGGCTTCGGAAGAACTTGTTCTTCCGAAGCCAGTTAACCTTCGGAAGACACTTCTATTATCCAGTGGACATAAGTATGGCCTGTCTGACACTCCGCTGCAAATCTCTGATATACTGCATGGCGTTTTCTCAAAAGCCATGTAGTTGATCATACTTTAATCTACTGTTTACCTTTTTATGTTAAGTACAGTTGCCATTTTAGTTGGTGACAAAAGGTAAGTCATGGACATGTCATGACTACCATATCTTAGATAATACTTTATCTAAGATACCTTAACTATAGCATTGTATTATATGCTTTAGTCTTAGGTTTCCAGCTAGTATCAAGTATAACCGGCTGTAGGATCTAGTATATATAGTTTCTCATTGTAACTCTTGTTTTATGCTTGTAAGTGTCTTGTAATCTTGAGTTGAGAAGTAATATATACAAGTACCTTGAAAATATATTTCTGCTTGTTCCTTTGATTACTTATTATATTATTATCAACTCTTGTTAAAGGTATTGCTTCATCTCATTTGAGTGTGATTATAAGCGAGTTTGAGAGAATCATAAGTGTTTAAGTGACAAACCCGATCCTGCCACCTTCTCAAGAGTCAAAGAATGATGCAACTATGGAGACCATGACCATCACAGGGAAGGAACAGGTAATTGTGCCCTCCCCAACCAATGATGATCAAACCCTGACCACCAAAGCCAGAAGAAGCAGGGCTAAAGCAGCCAGAAAAACTGCCAAGAAAGTGGCTGAATCCAAGCTAAAGATAGACCCAAAGCAAAAGGGTGTATTCATATCAGCTGGATTCCAGGTGGTTGGACCTTCTGATTCAGGAAAAGAGTACAGTACCAGTACTCCTATCCTACCAAAGGATCAGAAGTTAAAGGGAAAGGTTGCTGATGAGGAGAAAAAGAACAAGAAACAGCAACCCTCTCATTCCCAGAAAGCTAACATTGCATGCATAATGTGTGGTCTGCAAAACCACATGGCTAAAGATTGCAACTACAATCCTGCTAGCACACATTATGCAAATAATGTTAAAAGAGAAGGAGTCAGGGAAGGTTTCACATTTGGACCATATCAAATGGTTCAAGTGATGAAAAAGGGAAAGCTTGTTTCCGAAGCAAGGCTTCTCTCGGAAGAAAACTCTTCTTCCGAAAGGAAAAAGGCTTCGGAAGTTAAAGCTGCAAAGACTCACAAAAGAGTCCCCTTGAAACCATCCCAGAAGAAGACTGCTTCGGAAGAAAAGGTGGTGAAGGCCTCTTCTGAAAAGAAAGAAGCTTCGGAAGAATGCCAAGCTACAAAAGCTTCAACAAGCTCATCTTCTATGATCAACCAAGGGATGGAATGGAAGATCAAGGAAGATGCTGTAGCCCAAACCTCTTCTTCAAAGATATCAATTGAACCCCCATACATAAATTTTGGTTCAATTATGTCACTCTCATTGGAAGAACCCAAGACCAACAAGGCTTGGGTTTCCAATCAAAACTAATTATCTCACCTTATGTGCAGGGACATCCATATGACAAGAATAACAACATTTGGATTGTAGACAGTGGATGCTCCAGGCACATGACAGGGAACAGATCTCTCCTTCAACAATTTTAACATTATGATGGAGGTCCTGTCCAGTTTGGAGGTGAGGCCGGAGGATATATTTCTGGCAGAGGGAGATATCCAATGGAAAATTAAAAGTTGACAAAGTTAATTTTGTCAAACAGCTTGAACACAATCTGTTAAGTGTTTCTCAATTCTGTGATCAAAAGCATCAAATGCTTTTCACAGAACATGAGTGCATCATCCTCAAACCTGGGATGACAATTCCTCAGGAATTGGTGCTTCTTAGATCTCCCAGAAGAGGGGATATGTACAAGCTTGATATGAACAATGCTTCCCCAATGGGAGAAGTATCATGCTTTCTTTCCAAAGCTGATAGTGATGAGTCAACACTATGGCATAAACGAATGTGTCATGTCAATTTTAAGACAATGAATAAATTGGCTAAAAATAACTTGGTACATGGTTTGCCTAAAAAGGAATTTTTCTGCAAAGATAACTGTGTTGCTTGCCTGAAAGGGAAACAACACAGGTCTTCTCATAAATCCAAAGTTGTTAACTCTCTCACCACTCCATTACACTTATTGCACATGGATCTATTTGGTCCCACAAGTATAATGAGCATTGGAAGGAAATCATATTGCCTTGTGGTAGTTGATGATTTTACTAGATTTACATAGGTATTCTTTTTAAAAACTAAAGATGAAACTGCTGAAACTTTAAAATCTTTTATTCTTAAAATAAAAAATCAAGTTGATCACAAGGTTAAAATAATTAGAAGTGATCAAGGGACTGAGTTTAAGAACTTTGTTCTTGACTCATTTTGTAACTCAAAAGGGATTGCCAGACAATACAGTGCTCCTAGAACTCCTCAACAAAATGGTGTTGCTGAGAGGAGAAATAGGACACTTATTGAGGCTGCTCGGACTATGTTAGCTGATTCAAAGCTGCCTCTAACATTCTGGGCAGAGGCAGTCAGCACTGCATGCTATGTGCAGAACAGAGTTCTTGTAGTAAAGCCACATGGAAAAACCCCTTATGAGTTATGGAACAAGAGGCCACCGTTCATTGGCTTTCTAAGGTCCTTTGGCAGCAGGTGTACCATACTTAACACAAAAGACAATTTGGCAAAATTTGCTGAAAAGTCAGATGATGCTATCTTTGTTGGATATTCCTCCCATTCTAAAGCATACAGAGTTTATAATATTAAAAACCAACAATTTGAGGAATCTTCCAACATTGTAGTTAATGAGCACACTCTTTGTGTTAGGGGGAAAGGCCCTGATCATATCTTTGATTTAGAATTGTTTCCAAACTATTCTAAACCATCTTGTGAGAATGTTTCAGCTGGAACAGGTGCTCAAAGCAATTCTGATGAAGATCAACTGTTTGAGCTTCCCAGACCAACTCCAAGTTCTCCAAGAGCTGCAACAAATCAAGCTCCCACTATTGAAAGATCTGACAGCATAACCATTTCAAGAGATAGTGGAACTTCAACAAGGGATTCACCTGCTGATTTTCAAAACTCTTCAGGTGATCCTGCACAACACCAAGCTGATGGAAGCAGCATTTTGAAGGAACATGCAACTGTTAATGATGCTTCACAGCAAAGAAATAATGATGTTTCTCTTTCATTCAATCAGTCCTCATTGAATGAGATTGAAACAACAGCTGGACCTAGTATTCAAGCTCCTGAGCAAAATATGTCCAACTTGGACTTATCTTTGCAACTGGAGGTGATTCCAAGACTCAGAATTCACAATACTCATCCAGCTGAAAACATCATAGGGGAAGTCTCTGAGGGTGTGAGAACAAGAGGACAAACTCATAATGGAATGTCTGCTTGTACTCATGCTTCTTATCCCAAATGGAACCCAAGAAGGTGGAAGATGCCTTGAAAGATAGTAGCTGGGTTGAATCAATGCAAAGGAGCTGCTTCAATTCAAAAGACAAAAGGTTTGGAACCTATGTCCGCTACCATCTGGTCAAGTACCTATAGGCACCAAATGGGTATTCAGGAACAAAAGAGATGATAGAGGCTTGATTATCAAGAACAAGGCAAGACTGGTGGTTCAAGGATACACTCAAGAGGAAGGAATCGATTATACTGATGTCTTTGCACCTGTTGCAAGACTTGAGGCAGTTAGGATCTTCCTTGCTTATGCTGCATCCAAGAATTTCACTGTCTACCAGCTTGATGTCAAGTGTGCCTTTCTATATGGGGATATAGATAGGGAAGTCTATGTATGCCAACCTCCAGGATTTGAAGACCCACAACATCCAAACTATGTGTGCAAGTTGGATAAAGCTCTATATGGGTTGCACCAAGCACCTAGGCTGTGGTATGAGACATTGTCTCAATTTCTCCTGAAGAATGGTTATACTAAGTACCATTGATAAGACTCTCTTCATTAGAAAGTCTGGGAAAGACATTTTGCTTGTTCAAGTCTATGTTGATGACATCATATTTGGTTCCTCAAATGACCAAATGTGCAAAGACTTTGAAGCATTATGAAGAAGAAGTTCGAGATGAGTTCCATGGGAAAAATGGACTTTTTCCTTGGAATTCAGGTAAAGCAATTGAAGGAAGGGTTCTTCATCAATCAATCTAAGTATGTCAATGATATCTTAGAGAGATTTGATATGAAGGATTGTAAAGCAGCAAAGACACCCATACCCAGAAACCATGATCTCTGCCCTGATTCTGAGGGGGAGGATACTGATCAACATCAGTATAGAGCAATCATTGGTTCTTGATGTATCTCACAGCAAGTAGACCTGATATCATGTTTGCAACTTGCATCTGTGCAAGATATCAGGCTGCTCCAAAGGTGTCTCACCTAATTGCTGCCAAGAGAATCCTCAGATACCTCAAAGGAGCACTAAATTAGGTCTCTGGTATCCAAGAAATAGTGATTTTAATCTCTATGGTTACTCTGATAGCGATTATGGTGGCTGCAACATCAACAAGAAATCAACATCAGGTGGATGTCAATTTCTTGGTGGAAGGATCATCTCATGGCAATGCAAAAAGCAATCCTGTGTCTCTACATCAACTGCTGAAGCTGAATACATTGCTGCTGCTAGTTGCTGTGCTCAGCTGCTGTGGATTCAAAACCAGATGATAGACTATGGATTCAACTTCATGAGCACTCCTATCCACATTGACAACAATAGTGCTATATCCATTACTGAAAATCCAGTAAAGCACTCCAAGACAAAACACATTGATATCAGGTATCATTTCATTAGAGATATTCATGAGAAAAATCTTATCAAACTAATCAAAGTTGATTCAAATGAACAATATGCTGATTTGTTCACCAAAGCATTTGATGAACAGAGATTTAAATATCTCATTACAGCTATTGGGATGATAAATATTGATTAGTTAATCTCAATTGAAAACCTTTTTAATGTGTAAAGTCTTATGTCAAAACAATCTAAGCCCTGTTACAAAAGATCCTTTCTTAAATTTATCTAAGTATAAGTTCTTCCGAAGAGAAATTAACCCTCGGAAGATATCTTACATATCTTCCGAAGCAAATTTCTCACAGGATAATTTTCTTCTCGGAAGAGTGTTAAGTCTCGGAAGAAGCGATTGAGTTCACCTCAGATCTACTTCCGAAGCACTTAACACACTCCATCTGAAAGCAACATATACTCTCGGAAGTAAGAAATTTACCTTTGGAAGTAAATTTGCCTTCGGAAGAACTTTACCTTCGGAAATACTTTATACTCGGAAGAAAGATTTTACTGTGTAACGGAAATCTTTTGGGCCCCACACTGTAAAAAGTAAAGATTTTGTTAATGATGTCAGATTATTTAAATGGTCTAACCTTACCGCCCATGTCACATCACCCACTGAACCCTCACATCATCTTATCCAAACCACCCTTTAAACCGCCATTTCACCCATTTAAATACTTCCGGTTAATCACTTACACTCTTTTTACCCAAATTACTGCCCTAAAAGCTTTCTTCTTCTCCAATTTACCTTACTCAGAACTATTCTACTGTTATCTTCTTCAATGGCCTTAAACCCTCAGCACAACCAGGTCGCACTCCTTGACTCTTCAAGGGATGCTGACTTCTCAGATATCATTTCTTTCCTAGCCCAATCTTCATACTACACTGCCTTGACCGTAAACCATACCATCTACTCAAACCAAATGTCCGAATTTTGGGCAAATGGTCGGATTGAAACCCTAAACGGGGTTCGAGTTATAAGGTCAAGCATTTGTGGCCAAGAGTTGGTCATCTCTGAACAGATCATCAGGGAGCATCTCGAGCTCCATGATGAGGGCGCTCCGACGGAATTCCCCAAATCAGATTTAGATAGTTCTTATCTCCAAATGGGATACGGTGGAGATGTAAGCAGGTCAACGGTCTACAAATTCAACTTCTCCTACAAGTGGAAGTTCCTGCTGCATGTGGTTCTTCACTGTCTATCTAACAAATCTGGGGGATGGGATCAAATCCCTTATGAACTCGGGTACTTAGTTCACGGGTTGGTACAAAGCCTCCGCTTCAACTATTTAAGGTTTGTGCTGACTAACCTTATGGGAAATCTGCAAAGGGACACATTCTTTATGTATCCCAGGTTTCTCCAGCACATCATCAACTGTGAGCTGGATCAGGGTAAGCTTGTCTGTGCAGCTGCTCTGTCTGCTCCCCAAATGAGGCCGACCATCTTCAAGATCTTGAAGAGAGTGTCTACCAACTACACTGGAAGAGATACCGCATACTTCCAGGTATGATTGAGCCAATGGCTCCTGGTGACATCCCTGTTCACCCCACAGGTGATGAACCCACACCAGCAACTACCCTAAACATCCCAAATCTACCTTCTCCACCCATTACTGTCACATACCAGAGACGTACCAAACGAACCCTTGTTCAATCTACTCTGATTGAACAAGCCCCTCCTCTTCAATCCAAAAAGGCTAGAGTGGAACAAAGGGCTCCCACTCAGCCAGAGGTCCACCCATCCTTCACTATTGACCTCAATATGGGTCTTGAGTCTCCTCAGTCTCAACCCATGAGCCCAAAACCCCAGCTGATAGCCCTCAGGGTGAGTCTCTATACTCCCCTGAGCAGCCACAAAGGGACAGCTCAATGCCTTTTGACATTGATCAAAGTCCCGGGTCATTAGGTCTTCACTCCTTTTCTTTTACTGACCTTTTGACCGGAGCTGGTGAAGAGATTATGTCTCTTAAAGGCGATGAAGTTGATCCACAACACCCTCTCAAGGATCAACAGAGCCTAGAGAGACCCCTTATCTCTAGCCCACACCAGCAAAGCCCTACTGAGGTGAGTCCCACTGATGTGGAGGGACTCATGTAGATTCAGCTGCCACTACTGAAGGAGCCTCAATGGATCCTCAGGACAGTGGTAACGACAGTCAGACTGAATCTACGACAACCATGCCCTTTGAGCCTCTGAAAGAGACATCATTGTGCAAGGGAAACCAGGGTGCCAAGAAACCACATCTGGTGGTGAGGATGAACATACCAGGTATGTTACCTCATCTCCCCGTGATTCTTCAAAAGAAGATGAGGGAAGTATGCAACTCACCATTCAAGACCTACTTTCTAAAGTCTCAAACCTAGAATCAAAGGTTAAGACTTTAGAGGATAGGTCTGCCACTAAGCAACTTGAGATTGAAACTCTCAAGGCCAAACTAGCTGAGAAACAGATTGAGAGATCTGTTAGGCATGTACCAGTTCAGGTCTCCTTGACCTCTTCCTCTAGCTCATCTAGCTCTCAAGATGATGCTACCAAAAAGGGGGAGAGTGTTGAGAGACAAAGCCAAAGACAGGAAACCCAAGGTCAAGCTCTTACTTCTTTGAGCTCAAGATATCCAACGCAACAAGCTGCTATCTTCCCTGAGCCTCCTCCAGTTGTCTTTCAAGTGGATCAAAGGATGCTCCAGGATCTCAATAGGTTCTTCAACAAGTTCCTTTTGGAATCCCTCATAGAACAGCCCAGCCCAGATATGTCTGTGATTTACTTCGGAGCTCAAGAGCTTCAGAGGTTGAATGCACCTCCTACCATTGTTGAGGAAGTTGGTCAACCTAAGGTCCAAGTGGAACCTGAGATTAACTTCGAAGGGGAAACTAGGACTGATGGCCCAACAACCGAAACAGTTGGGACAGAAAGTGCATTTTCACAGACTTCCGAAGCACAATTCAAAGCTTCGGAAGAACAAGCTCAAACTTCCGAAGCTGAGATTGCTGCTGCGGAAGGACTATTTTCCCTTTTCGATGATCTAATAGTCACAGATGCAATTCTGGAACTTGCATCTGAGGTTAATAGGGAGGACTTTCTCAGCCAACCATTGGCTCTAACATCTGCATTGACTCCAGCTCCCACCTCTACCACCCAACCTGGATCTTCTGTCCAAGAACCCCCAAAGTCTAGCACTTCCGAAGACATAAAAGGCAAAGGAAGATGACTTCGGAAGAGCTTCAGAAAGAAGAAAGGTTGGAGAAACTCAAAAGGAAAGGTAGACTACCAACTGGGAAACTGTTAGCTGCAAGTACCAAAGCAGCTGTAGCCAACCAGGAGGCAGTCAACAATCGAAGAAGGGTAGAGGTTATAGACAGACTTGTCAGTCTAGGGGCTGCTTCAAAAGATGTACTCCTGCTACCATTAGAGGAGTTGATAGAGCTGGAAAAGGCAACCTTGCTGCTAAAACAACAAAAAGAAGAAGCTGCAAGGTTGGCCTTAGAAGAGGAAATGCAGAGAAAGGAAAGGGAAGCTGATCTGCAGCTCAGGAGAGAAATGATCACTTTCCTACTCTCCAGAGGATTCTCTCAAGAGGAGTTGTCTCCACATAACAGTGATACGATCTTATGGCTCTTTAACAAAGAGCAAGATCAAATGGAGAAGGAGAGAAAGAAAGCTGCAAGGGAGAAGCTTGTGGAAAAGAGAAAGAAAGAAGAAGAAGCTGGACTGTCTGCCGCCAAGAAGATAGGTGAGAAAGCCTGGATGAAGAGTTACCTCAAAGCTCATGGCTTCTCTGGCAGGCAGGTGGGTCCCATGTCTGAGAAGACTCTCCAGCGACATGTCAGTGACATCAAGGCTGACATTCGCGCAGGGAGAAGGAAAGAGATGTATAGAAGGGGACAGGGGATGACCTTCAAAGCAACCTCTCAACCCAAAATCCAAACCCAACCTCAACCTGAACCTATACCCTTTCCCTTCCCAATCAAAACCGAACCCACCTCTGAACCATTCACCCCTGAACCTACACCAACACACCTACCAACCTCTTCACCTCAACCACCTAAACTACCCATCATCCAACCCAAAACCTTAGCCAGAACCCAAACTCCTCAACCTACCCAACAACCAATCAAGCCATCCCCTCAGCCTTCCAAACATCTCTCTATGGAGGAATTCAAGGCGGTCAAGACTAAGCTCATCAACTGTACAACTCTGAGCGACATCTCCTGTGAGGAGGATTCATTCAACCTGACTTACGTTGATGGATCCTCAAGTTCCCTCACAAGAGATGAATTTCTTGATCTGCCCAGAGGAACTTTGGACCAAGCTGCAAAACTCCTTGGCCTCAATTCAGATACATTGAATGAGGAAGAAAAGAAGCTGAGGAGAAAGCTGGTGACTCTACTGGATACAAAGAAAGGAGACAGGGTACCAAGACAATCTCTTGCACCCAGAAAGAAGATCATCCAGTGGAGGTTCGAAGACTCTTCTCACAACTTTGTTGTTAAGAGAGAGAATGTAGAGCTCAACAGGATGAGTGCCTCATCTCTGCTACACTTAAGCAGGTTTGACATTGCTGAGTTAGCAGAGAAACCATTCTCCAACCCTTCAAACTCCGATGTAGCTGCCCACATCAGAAATCATCTAGGCAGCCTTATATGGCCGAGCTTACTGCTAGAAGCAAGGTTGAAAGGAGTTGAAACTGAGAGAGGAGGAGGAAAGGAAAGGATCAGCAACCAAAGGCAAAGCCTTTCTTCAAATGGTTGAAGGTCCTGAACTTGAGACCATAGTTAGATGGGAGTATGACTATAACTCCCGTCAACTAACTCTCTTCAGGGGGTCACAACAGAGGGTACATGTCATTCAAAGTGATAGACTGGATCTCCTATCCACGAATGACTTGTACAAGCTTCTCAGCACTACTTCCGGGAAGAACAGAGAGACAGACAAATATCTTTTGTCCCTGGTGCTGAAAGCTTTGAGAAGCAGAAATAAGTGAAGTTTTGGTAGCATCAGCCTAGGGGGAGTTTGTTGGATCTAGAGAGGCTGTTGCAACCAAAACTAAGTCACTTAGAAGATTTTGAGTACAACATACAAAGGACTTCCGAAATTAAGTATGGAACTTCCGAAGGAAGAAGGAGCTCTTCCGAAGTCTAAGTGTAAAATGCACTTCCGAAGGAAAACTCCAACTTCCGAAGACAAAGAAGCTACTTCCGAAGATCAAGACTTAAAGACAAAGATCTGAAGTCAACTTCCGAAGTACAAGAAGTCCTCAAAAGCCTCGGAAGCATAAAAGCATCTTCCGAGGGTTAAGTGGCTTCGGAAGAACTTGTTCTTCCGAAGCCAGTTAACCTTCGGAAGACACTTCTATTATCCAGTGGACATAAGTATGGCCTGTCTGACACTCCGCTGCAAATCTCTGATATACTGCATGGCGTTTTCTCAAAAGCCATGTAGTTGACCATACTTTAATCTACTGTTTACCTTTTTATGTTAAGTACAGTTGTCATCTTTAGTTGGTGACAAAAGGTAAGTCATGGACATGTCATGACTATCATATCTTAGATAATACTTTATCTAAGATACCTTAACTATAGCATTGTAGTATATGCTTTAGTCTTAGGTTTCCAGCTAGTATCAAGTATAACCGGCTGTAGGATCTAGTATATATAGTTTCTCATTGTAACTCTTGTTTTATGCTTGTAAGTGTCTTGTAATCTTGAGTTGAGAAGTAATATATACAAGTACCTTGAAAATATATTTCTGCTTGTTCCTTTGATTACTTATTATATTATTATCAACTCTTGTTAAAGGCATTGCTTCATCTCATTTGAGTGTGATTATAAGCGAGTTTGAGAGAATCACAAGTGTTTAAGTGACAAACCCGATCCTGCAGTATTACAAGACAATATAGTGCTTCCAGGACTCCTCAGCAAAATGGTGTTGCTGAGAGGAGAAACAGGACACTAATTGAAGCTGCAAGAACTATGTTGTCTGACTCTAAACTGATCCAAGATTTGAGCTAGGAAGACCTTCAACTCATACATCTTCAGCTCCAGCTGGAACTACTTCAGCAAATGAGGTTTCTATCAGCATTTCAATGACAAACTCAGCTGATACATCTGGGGTGCCTTCAAATTCCAGCTCAGAGGCTCCACAACCAGATAAAGTTACCTCAATTGTGGAAGACAAAAATGGTGATTGTGAAAGTGACCAGGAATTCCTTGATGCTAATAACCACACCATAGATGACAACATCAATGATGTCACACACTTATTAGATCAAGTTAATCTTGATAAGTGTGGTGCTGTGGAGGATGAATCATCTATGCCAGATCTAAATTTCTCTAATTTGGATCTTTCTCAGCAACTTGCTGTGATCCCTCAGCTTAGGATCCATAAGTCTCACCCACCACAAACATCATTAGAGATGTTGTCACAGGGGTAAGAACAAGAGGACAAACCCATGAAGCAAATGTTTGTCTTCACTCTTGTTTCTTATCCTAGATAGAGCCAAAGAAAGTTGATGAGGCTCTAAAGGATGGAAGTTGGGTTGAAGCTATGCAACAAGAATTGCTTCAACTCAAAAGGCAAAAAGTTTGGAACCTTTATCCTCTTCCTCATGGGAAGACTACCATTGGAACCAAATGGGTGTTTAGGAATAAGAAGGATGATAGAGGCATTATCATAAAGAACAAGGCAAGACTGATTGTTCAAGGGTACTCACAAGAAGAAGGGATTGACTACACTGATGTCTTTGCTCCTGTAGCAAGATTAGAAGCTGTTAGGATATTCCTGGCATTTGCTGCATTCAAGAACTTCAAGGTCTTTCAACTTGATGTGAAGTGTTCTTTTCTGTATGGAGTGATTGATGAAGAGTTTTATGTCAAACAACCACGTGGTTTGTAGATCCTGATCATCCTGATTATGTCTGCAAGCTTGACAAAGCTCTTTATGGGCTGCATCAGGCACCCAGGAAGTGGTATGCGACATTGTCTGAGTATATTTGTAAACATGGATACAGGAGATGTAATATAGATGGAACTCTCTTCATCAAAGGACAGAGAAACGACTTATTGCTAGTTCAAGTGTATGTAGATGACATCATCTTTGGTTCAACTAATCCAAATATCTGTAAAGACTTTGAGAAGCTGATGAAAGACAGATTTGAAATGAGTGCAATGGGAGAACTCAATTTCTTTCTGGGAATTCAAGTGAAGCAAGTTGAAGATGGCATCTTCATAAGTCAGTCAAAGTATGTTCAGGACATACTCAAGAGGTTCAACATGACTGATTGTAAGATTGCTAAGACACCCATAGCCAGAAACCACTCCCTTGGACCTGATCTTGAGGGGGAGTGTGTAGATGAGCACTTATACAGGGCTATGATTGGGTCTCTTATGTATCTTACAGCTAGCAGGCCTGATATCATGTTTGCTACATGTATTTGTGCAAGATATCAAGCCAACCCTAAGATGTCTCACCTTATCACTGTCAAAAGGATTTTAAGATACCTCAAAGGTGCTTCAACACTTGGTTTATGGTATCCAAAGAATCCTGACTTAAATCTGTGTGCTTATACAGATAGTGATTATGGTGGTTGCAACATGACTGCAAAGTCTACATCTGGGGGATGTCAATTCCTTGGTGGAAGGGTTGTCTCATGGCAATGTAAGAAACAATCCTGTGTGTCTGCATCAACTGCTGAGGCTGAATACATTGTTGCTGCAAGTTGCTGTGCTCAAGTGCTTTGGATTCAAAATCAGATGCTAGACTATGGATTTAACTTCAAGGAGACTCCTATCCACATAGACAACAATAGTGCTATCTCTATCACTGAGAACCCTGTGCAGCACTCAAGGACCAAACACATCAATATCAGGTATCATTTAATAAGAGATAACTATGAAAAGGGATTAATTAAACTAGTCAAAGTTCATACAGATGAACAATATGCTGATCTGTTTACAAAAGCTTTTGATGAACAGAGATTTATATATCTAATATCAGCTATTAGGATGATTAACTTTGAGTAGATCTTTTCTTAAAACTAATTCTAATTATTTCTTAAAATATGTGTGTCCTAATTTGTCTAGTTCATCACTTTCATAAGCTCATGTTTTCTTTGGATATCAAATCTTTTTTGAAGACTTTCCTTAGATTCTTGAAAATTTTCTGATCCTTCGGAAGATATATTTTTACCTTCGGAAGAAAATCATGTCTTCAAAATAAATAACTGTCTAAAATTTTTTACCTTCGGAAGAAGTCTAATTCTATATTCCGAAGCTTAAATACTTGTCTCAGACACTTATTTTTTTTAATGACTATTTCCTTCCGAAGCAAAATTAACTCTCGAAAGGTTTGTTGTTTTATATACAAAGCATTCAAAGTTTTTATTTCTCTTCCGAAGCAAAATTTTCAAGACTCTCAGGAAAATCTTCCGAAGTCATTTTAGCTTCGGAAGCTTTTTCATTAAAACTTCTGAAGATAATTTACCTTCAGAAACTTTTCGAATTTCAAGAAAACTAATTTTTGAGCAAAAGCAAACTACTTTTTCAGAGGTGGGACCGACATTCGGATTTCAAAGTTTATCCTCTTTCATTAACTTTGGTTCAAATCCCTTTTCACATAAATACCCAACGGTTCCCCCTCTCCCTCACTATCTTCTTCAAATTCTACTATTCCTCAAACCTAATTCGCAAAACCGCCTTTGCTTTTCACCTTTCTTCATCCTTAAGCTTCTCAAATGGCTAAACTTAACCGCAGAAACAACCCAGATTTCTCCATGCAACTTCATAGGCAACATAATCAGGTTGCTCTATTAAGCTCTGAGAAAGATGAAAGTTTTTCAGAAATTTGCCAGTTCTTAGCTCTATCAAATTACTTCACCTCCCTAACCATTGATCCTACTCTGTATGAGGATCATCTGCTTGAATTTTGGAAGACCTGCCAAGAGGTCATCATGGATGGGGAGAAGGCACTGTCTGCCACAGTGCAAGGGAGGACAATTTTCATCACTCCGGCCATCATCAACACTCATTTGCAGCTGGATGATGAAGAAGGTGAGTTGTCCTTCCCAAAGAAAGCTGTCAATCATTCCTTTGAGCAGATGGGCTATGAGGGAGATTTCTCTGTAAAGACCTTCAGGAAGGAAAGGTCTCATCCTAGTGGAAATACCTACTCCATGTGGTTATCCACAGCTTGTCAAACAAGCATGGAGGGTGGGACCAGATTCATGAGGATCTCTCCTTCATAGTGCATGGAATGGTTCAAGGGGTCAAGTTCAGGTACTCTCAATTTGTCTATACTAATTTACTTGCTAAACTTGGACTCCTTAGAGTATTACATGTTTCCTAGATATGTTCAACACATTCTCAACTGTGAACTGGGCTCATAGTTGAGGGAAACAATTAATATTATATTAAATTGGGACAGATGAAGCCCGACATCTTTAAAATCATGAAGAAGCCAACTGTAGGCTTCTCAGGGGTAGAAACAGCCCTTGTCCCCAAAATGTTAGAGCTCATTGCTCAAGGTGACAACCTAGCAACACAAGCTAGTGTTGAACCCACACCTTCTACCTTACCACTAAAAAGGCCTCAAGTAACCCTCACCTACCAAAGAAAATCCAAACGAACCCCTGCTCAAGCTATTGAGTCTGTGCAGGTCCCCATATACTCACCTTTACAGGAGGAAGTGGACACTAGAGCTCCCACTTCCCCTGAGGAGCAAACCACTCCCATCTCTTCAACTATCTGGGCTGAGGTTCCTCATGCTCACCCTGATGAGCTCACAAGCCCAACAGCCTTAAGCCTTCACTCTGAGTCTCAACACTCAAGTGAACAACCTTTAGGGGATAGTTACCATCCCCAGCCTTTAGATCTAAATCAAGCTATTCCCAACCTATCCTTCTATAATGATGAAGACTTAGGATTCAGTGAGTACCATGAGTCTCTCTTCTCTTCCCCTACTCAAAAAGAGATGAGTACTCCTGAGTCTCCTCAGTCTAGCCCACATCAGTCACCTATAACTGAGGTGGACACTTCTGAACCTGTTCAGGATGTCCATATGGAAGAGGCTCTCACTTATGCAAGTGATTACATCATTAAGACCTCAACCATGGCAACTCAGCCCACTGACATCTCAACTGAGATTGCTAGTGAGCAGAGGAAAACCAGCAGCCAAGAACCTCAAGCTGGTGGTGAGAGAGAGGACTTTGGTCCAATCATCTCATCCCCCAATGATTCTTCTGATGAAGAAGAGGGGAATCTTAGACTAAAGGTGCAAAAACTGTCAAAAAACATGCTCCTATTTAGTCTCTAAGGTTAGTCACCTTGAATCTCAGGTGACTACCTTACACAACAGGGTCAATGATCAGCAACTTGAGATTTCATATCTTAAGGAAAAACTAGCTGGGAGACCTTTAAGAAGAGCTCAACCAGGAACACAAGAACCTGTGGATGTGATTGATCTATCCTCCAGCTCACCTATGCAAGTGGGTGATGCTACCAAAAAGGGGGAGAAAGTCATTGCAGCCATAGAACTTGGGAGTTCTTCATAGAGAATGGACATAGAGGACTCACCATCCTCACTTGCAATTATGCATTCTCAGCAACTTCCTCAAGTTCACATTAATGTGGACTCTATAGACTCTATCATCAGGAGTCTCTTTGAGGAAGGTATACCAAGGGCTGTGTCATCCCCAACTCAAGGAACTTCAAACTACATCTTTAGGTGGAGGTATGATGCTGATAGAACAGCCCTTATTCTTCACAGAGTTCAAGGGCAACAAGAAGTATTTGACTTTCAAAATTTGAACTTCTATGAAGGTCTGGATCTAGTCAATATGCCACTTGTCAACCCAAGCAACTCAAGACAAGCTGACAGATTGGCTCAAAGAATCCAAGACAAGATCACTGCAGAGTTTAGCTTAAGAAGGAGACTTAGGCAATCAGGTAATGCCATCGGTCAACTGGATGTTGAGGTGGACCCTAAGATTAGTTTCAAAGGCGAAACCTTGACTGAAGGCCTAGTGGCAGAACCTGAGACCCCTGTCTCATCATCATCAATTGCTGCAGAGATCCACATTCCCTTTGAGACACCTGTTGGTGAAGGTGTTTCTCAGCCTCTCTCTGGCCAGAGCATGGATGCTACACCAAGCAATGAAGGCCAATTCTCTATCCACCCTGAGTCACAAAGGTCTGTGGGTGACAAAGGGAAAAGGATTTTGACTCCTGAGGAAATTGAGGAGGAAGAGAGAGAGAGAGAGGAAGAGGAAGCTAAGGGGAGAAAGTTCCTATGGGTCTTCAGGTTTTATGCAAGCTGCAATCAGGGCTGCCCCCAGACCAAATACTCAAGATGATGAGTTGAGGGCATTCAGATTACTTACCTGCAGACCAGGAACTATGACATTGATGAAATCATTTCTCTCCCCTTAGAACAACTAAATGAACTGGCTGACATGGAAGTGTCAAGAGAGATGAAAGAAAAAGAGGATGCAAGGTTACTTCTCCAATTCAAAGAAGAGAAGAGACAGAAAAGATTCTACAAGCATTCTCCTACTCTCTCCCCATTTCAAGAAAGCCCTGTACAAGAAGATGTGGTTCAACAAGAACCTCATGTAGACAAAGAAGAAGATAGGATCAAAATGATCAACATGTAGACAAAGAAGAAGATAGGATCAAAATGATCAACTACCTGAGTGCCACAGGCTTCTATCAGGCAGATGCACTTCTTCCCTTATCCTATGACTTTGTTGAGTTTGAGTACTTAAAACAACTTGAGCTTGAGTTAGTCAAAGAGAGAAAGACAACTAAGAAGAAGCTAAGGGAAGAGGCTGCAAAGTCAAGAGCCATCATCCAAAAGAGTATGAAGAAGTCTGCTGATAGACAAAGGATGATGAGCTTCTTGAAGCTGTATGGATTCTCCGGAAGGAGACTTGGCCCTATGTCTCTATCCACAATGGATGAGCATATAAGGGTAATCAAGCAGAAGATCAAGAGTGGAGAACTGATTGACTTACACTCTCTTCCAAGTCAAGTCCCACCTGAAGTGGAGGTTAAGGTTGAACAACCTAAGACAACACAACCCGGACCTCCTGCTGAGCCTCAGCAAGCTTCATCTTCTGATCCACAGCAGGGTCAAACTCCCTCTCCTTCTGAACCTGTGAGGGAGGAACACCCAACTGAGAAAGACAAGGATGATAAACAAGGTGCTACAGACCAGTCTTCTCAGTTAAAGTCATCTAAGAGGAAGAAGAGGATGGCTTCTAAACCAAAGTCTAAGAAGAAGAAGCCTAAATCATCTACCTCTACACCTCAGGCTAAGTCAGATCAACCTGAGGAAGTGCATGAAGAGGCAGCCTAATCAACTCCAATACAAGTGGCTCCTCTTGCAGCTGAGACACCCATCTTATCCTGGACCTTCTCTACCAATCCAGAAAGATGGCATGTAATCAGAGATCAAGGTGTTGAGAATGTCTATACATGGCAAGACATAATCAACTGACCTCTGCATGATCTCTTTGAGATGAGAAGATACTATGAAAGTCTGAAGGATCCTGACCATCTAATGAAGAAGGGTATGGTCATCATTGTGCTGAAGACTACTAACATCTGAAGATCTTTTAAATGTTTTGGTAGCATCAGCCTAGGGGGAGTTTGTAAGGATTCCTATAAGTCTGATGCAAACCAAAAACATCCAAAGTCTCTCTGCAAGCAATTCACTAAAGAACTGAAGTAGAATTGCTTCGGAAGTTTTACACCATGCACTAGAAATATTCCAAGTGTAAACTCTTTCGAAGCCAAGACCAATATCTTCCGAAGCCAAATATGAAGTCTTCCGAAGCCTCAGAGACAAAGTCTTCCGAAGCTTCATCTTATGAAGACAGATTTCTTCCGAAGACTTTTAGTAACATGCTTTATCTGATGTACTGTTCCATAAAGCTGGACACCTTTCCACTGCATCTCTCTAAAGTCACCAACTTACATGAGTTGGTGAAAAGGTCCATGCTTTTGGTAACTGTACATTGAGGTCTTGAGTCTGTAACTTTCTACTTTATGTACTTTATCCTTTTTGTAATAGATAAGGATGTGAGCTATGGCATGTCATAGTCACAAGATCAAAAGGCAGATATGCCTTTTGATTCTAAAATTGATTTTGTTTGTGTCTAGTCAATTGTATCCAGCTGGCTTTCAAAGTATAGCCGGCTGTAGGTTGTAGTATAAGTATTCCTTGTTCTAGTATCTTTCTTTATGCTTTGTAACACTTGTAATAGAACTTAAGAAAGCAATATACTGCATCCTTGAAACCCAAATCTCTTGTTCTGTCTCTTACTTGTTACTTGTGTTCTTAGTATCATTCTTGTGGTTAATCCAGTTTAGTGTTTGATTAAGTTTGGTTAATCTCCTTTTTGTGTTGTTGTGTTGTAAGTTACCACCCTTCACCGGTCCTGCACCAAGAAATAGTGATTTCAATCTCTATGGTTACTTTGACAGTGATTATGGTGGCTGCGATATCAACAAGAAATCAACATCTGGTGGATGTCAATTTCTTGGTGGAAGGATCATCTCATGGCAATGTAAGAAGCAATCCTGTGTCTCTACATCAACTGCTGAAGCTGAATACATTGCTGCTGCTAGTTGCTATGCTCAGCTGCTGTGGATTCAAAACCAGATGATAGACTACAGATTCAACTTCATGAGCACTCCTATCCACATTGACAACAACAGTGCTATCTCCATTACTGAAAATCCAGTGAAGCACTCCAAAACTAAACACATCGATATCAGGTATCTTTTCGTTAGAGATATTCATGAGAAAAATCTTATCAAGCTAATCAAAGTTGATTCAAATGAACAATATGCTGACTTGTTCACCAAAGCCTTTGATGAACAAAGATTCAAATATCTCATTACAGCTATTGGGATGATAAACCATGATTAGTCTATCTCATTTGAAAACTTTTTAATGTGTAAAGTTTTATGTCAAAACAATCTAAGCCCTGTTACAAAAGGTCTTTCTCTAAAATTTTATCTAAGTATGAATTCTTCCGAAGAGAAATTAACCCTCGGAAGATATTTTCCATATCTTCCGAAGCAAATTCCTCCAGGATAATTTTCTTCTCGGAAGAGTTGTTAAGTCTCGGAGAAAGCGATTGATTTCATATCATATCTACTTCCAAAGCTTGTAACATTCTCCATTCGGAAAGCAACATATACTCTCGGAAGTAAAAACTTTACCTTCGGAAGTAAATTTGCCTTCGGAAGAACATTACCTTCGGAAATGCTTTATACTCGGAAGAGAGATTTTACTGTGTAACAGAAATCTTTTGGGCCCCACTTTGTAAAAAGTAAAGATTTTGTTAATGATGTCGGATTATTTAAATGGATTAACCTTACTGCCCATGTCACATTATCCACTGAAACCTCCCATCATCTTATCCAAACCCCCTTTAAACCGCCATTCCACCCGTTTAAATACCTCCGGCTAATCACTTTCATCCTTTTTACCAAAATTACTGCTCTAAAAGCTTTCTTCATCTTCAATTTACCCAATTCCGAACTATCTTCTTGCAACTTTCTCAAATGGCACTTAACCCTTAGCACAACCAAGTCACACCTTGATTCTTCAAGGGATGCTGAATTGTTAGATATCATATCCTTTCTAACCCAATCTTCTTACTACACTGCCCTGACTGTTAACCCTACGGTTTACTCAAATCATATGACTGAATTTTGGGCAAACGGTCAGATTGAAACCCTAAATGGGGTTCGTGTCATAAGATTGAGCATCTGTGACCAGGAGTTGGTCATTTCTGAACAAATCATCAGGGAGCATCTAGAGCTTCATGATGAGGGCACTCCTACAGAATTTCCCAAAGCAGATTTGGATAACACTTATATCCAAATGGGATATGGGGGAGATGTTAGCAGGTCAACCGTCTACAAATTCAACTTCTCTTACAACTAGAAGTTCCTGCTGCATGTAGTTCTTCACTGCTTGTCCAACAAATCTGGGGGATGGGATCAAATCCCATATGAACTTGGGTGCCTAGCTCATGGTTTAGTGAGAAGCCTCCGCTTCAACTACTCAAGATTTGTGCCGACCAATCTCATGGGAAATCTTCAACGGGACACATTCTTCATGTAGCCCAGGTTTCTCCAGCACATAATCAATTATGAGCTGGACTTGAGCAAGCTTGTCTGCGCAGCTGCTCTGATAGTTCCTCAAATGAGTCCGACCATCTTCAAAACTTTGAAGAGAGTGTCCACCAACTTCACCGGAAGAGATACTGCACTTCTTCGAGGTATGATTGAGCCAATGGCTTCTGGTGACATCCCTGTTAACCCCACAAGTGATGAACCCACACCAGCAGCTACCCTCACTTCGCCAAATCTATCTTCTCCCCCTATTACCGTCACTTATCAAAGATGCCCCAAAAAAACCCTTGTTCAATCATCTCTGATTGAACAAGCTCCTCCCGTTCTACCCAAAAAGGCTAGAGTGGAACAATGGGCTCCCACTCAGCCTGAGGTCCAACCATCCTTCACAATTGACCTCAATATAGGTCTTGAGTCTCCTTAGTCTTAGACCCATGAGCCCAAAATCCAAGCTGAAAACCCTCAGGGAGAGTCTTTATACCCCCTGAGCAGCCAAAAAGGGACAGCCCCACCACAGGCTCAATGCCTTTAGACATTGATCAAAGTCCCGGGTCACTAGTTTTACTTCCATATCCTTTACTGACCTATTAATCTGAGTTGATGAAGAGATTATGTCTCTTCAGGGCAATGAAGCTGATCCACAACACCCTCTCAAGGATCAACAGAGCCCAGAGAGATCTCTTATCTCTAGCCCCCATCAGCGAGCCTTTACTGAGGTGAGTCCCACTGATGTGGAGGGAACTCATGTAGATTTAGCTGCCACTACTGAAGGAGCCTCAAGGGATCCTCAGAACAGTGGTAACATTACTGAGACTGAATCTACGGCAACCATGCCCTTTGATGACTCTGAAAGATACATCATTGAGCAAGGGAAACCAGGGCGTCAAGAAACCACATCTGGTGGTGAGGATGAACATACAAGGTATGTTACCTCATCTCCCCGTGATTCTTCAAAAGAAGATGAGGGAAGACTGAAACTCACCATTGAGGGAAGACTCAAATCTTGAATCTAAGGTTAGGACTTTAGAGGATAGGTCTGCCACTCAGCAACTTAAGATTGAAAATCTCAAGGCCAAACTAGCTTAGAAACAGAATGAGAGGTCTGTTAGGCACGTACCAATTCAGGTCTCTTTGACCTCTTCCTCTAGCTCATCAAGCTCTCAGGATGATGCTACCAAAAAAAGGGAGAGTGTTCAGGGACAAATCCAAAGATAAGAGGAGCCACAAAGTCAAGCTCTCACTTCCCTAAGCTCAAAATATCCTATGCAACAAGCTTCAGTTTTTCCTGAGCCTCCTCCAATTGTAATTCAAATGGATCAAAGGATGCTCCAAGATCTCAACAGGTTCTTCAACAAGTTCCTTTTGGAATCTCTTATTGAACAGCCAAGTCCTGATCTGTCTGTGATTACTTCGGAGCTCAAGAGCTTCAGAAGTTAAATGCACCTTCTACCCACTATTGAGGAAGTTGGTCAACCTAAGGTCCAAGTGGAACCTGAGATTAACTTCGAAGGGGAAACAAGGACTGATGGCCCAGCAACTGAGGCAGTTGGGACAGATAGTGCATTCTCACAGACTTCCAAAGCACAAGTCAAAGCCACGGAAGAACAATTTCAATCTTCCGAAGCTGAGATTGCAGCTGCGCAAGGACTATTCTCCTTATCCGATGATCTAATAGTCACAGATGCAATCCTAGAACTTGCATCTGAGGTTAATAGGGAGGATTTTCTCACCCAACCCCTAGTTCAAACATCAGCATTAACTCTAGCTTCCATCTCTACTACTCAACCTGAACCTTCCATCCAAGAACCCCCAAAGTCTAGCACTTCCGAAGACATCAAAGGAAAGAGGAAGATGAATAAGGAAGAGCTTCAGGAGGAAGAAAGGTTAGAAAAACTCAAAAGAAAAGGTAGACTTCCAACTAGAAAACTGCTAGCTGCTAGTAGCAAAGCAGCTGCAGCCAACCAGGAGGCAGTCAACAATATAAGAAGAGTAGAGATCATTGATAGACTTGTCAGTCTAGGAGCTGCGAGTGAAGATGTGCTCCTGCTACCACTAGAGGAGTTAGTTGAGCTGGAAAAGGCAACTTTGCTGCAAAAACAGCAAAGAAAAGAGGCAGCAAGGTTGGCCTTAGAGGAAGAAAGGGAGAAGAAAGAAAGAGAAGCTGATCAGCAGCTCAGGAGGGAAAGGATAACTTTCCTAACCTCCAGAGGTTTTTCTCTAGAAGAATTATCTCCACACAACAATGATACGATCTTATGGCTCTTTAACAAAGAGCAAGATCAAATGGAGAAAGAGAGAAAGAAAGCTGCCAGGGAAAAAGCTGATGCTGAAGAAGAAGAAGGAAGATGAAGTAGGACTAGCTACTGCCAAGAAGATAGGTGAGAAGGCGTAGATGAAGAGCTATCTCAGGGCTCATGGCTTCTCTGGTAGGCAGGTGGGTCCTATGTCTGAAAAGACCCTCCAGCGACATGTCAGTGACATAAAGGCTAACATTCGCTCGGTGAAGAGGAAGGAGATGTATAGAAGGGGACTGGGGATGTTCTTCAAATCAACTACTCAACCCCAACTTCAAACCCAACCACAATCTGAACCCATTCCCTTTCCATTCCCCATCAAAACTGAACCAACAACTGAACCATACACCCCTGAACCTACACCATCACCCCTACCAACCTCTTCACCTCAACCACCTAAACTACCCATCCTCCAACCCAAAACACTAGCCAGAACCCAAACACCTCAACCTACCCAACAACCCTTCAAACCATCCCCTCAGCCTTCTAAACATCTCCCCTTAGAGGAGTTCAAGGCAATTAAGACAAAGCTCATCAATTGCACAACCCTGAGCGACATCTCCTGTGAGGAGGATTCAGTCAATTTGACTTATGTTGATGGATCCTCATGTTCCCTCACTAGAGATCAATTTCTTGATCTGCCCAGAGGAACATTGTACCAAGCTGCAAATCTCCTTGGCCTCAACTCAGACACTTTGAATGAGGAAGAAAAGAAGTTAAGGAGAAGGCTGGTGACTCTACTAGATATCAAGAAAGGTGACCGGGTGCCAAGACAACCTCTTGCACCTAGGAAGAAGATCATCCAGTGGAGGTTCGAAGACTCTTCTCACAACTTTGTTGTTGAAAGAGAGAATGGAGAGCTCAATAGGCTAAGTGCCTCATCTCTTCTACACTTAAGCATATTTGATATTGCTGAGTTAGTAGAGAAGCCATTCTCCAACCCTTCAAACTCTGATGTAGCTGCTCATATCAGAAATCATCTAGACAGTCTTCATATGACCGAGCTAACTGCTAGGACCAAGGTTGAAGAAGAGTTGAAATTGAGAGAGGAGGAGAAAAGGAAGGGATCAACAACCAAAGGCAAAGCCTTTCTATAAATGATTGAAGGTCCTGAACTTGAATCCATAGTTAGATGGGAGTATGACTATAACTCCCGTCAACTAACTCTTTTCAGGGGGACGCAACGGAGGGTACATGTCATTCAGAGTGATAAACTGAATCTCCTATCTACTAATGACTTGTACAAGCTTCTCAGCACCACTTTAGGGAAGAACAAAGAAACAGAAAAATATATTCTGTCCCTGGTGTTGAAAGCTTTGAGAAGCAGAAACAAGTGAGGTTTTGGTAGCATCAACCTAGGGGGAGTTTGTTGGATCTAGAAAGGCTGGTGCAACCAAAACAAAATCACTTAGACTATTTTGGTACAGCTAATAAAGGACTTCCGAAGCTAAGTGTGGAACTTCCGAAGGAAAAAGGAGCTCTTTCGAAGACAAAGTGTAAAACTAACTTCCGAAGGAAAACTCCAACTTCCGAAGACAAAGTATTTACTTCCGAAGATTAAGACTTAAAGTGAAAGATCAGAAGTCAACTTCCGAAGTATGAAAGAAGTCCTCAATCCTCGGAAGTATAGAAGCCTCTTCCGAAGTATAAGTGACTTTGGAAGAACTTGTTCTTTCGAAGCCAACTTACCTTCGAAAGACACTACTATTATCCAGTGGACTTAAGTATGGTCTCCCTGACACTCCGCTACAGACCTCTGAGATACTGCATGGCGTTTTCTCAAAAGCCATGTAGTTGACCATACTTTATTCCACTATTTACCTTTTGTAAGTTTGTACAGTTGCCATCTTTAGTTGGTGACAAAAGGTAAGTCATGGACATGTCATGACTACCATATCTTAGATAATATTTTATCTAAGATACCTTAACTTTAGCATTGTAGTATATGCTTTAGTCTTAGGTTTCCAGCTGGTATCAAAGTATATCCGGCTGTAGGATCTAGTATATATAGTTTCTCATTGTAACTCATGTTTCATGCTTGTAAGAGTCTTGTAATACTTTGAGTTGAGAAGTAATATATACAAGTGCCTTGAAAATTATTTCTGTGTGTTCTTTGCTACTTATTATATTATTATCAACTCTTATAAAAGACTCTACTTCATCTGATTTGAGTGTTATATAAGTGAGTTTGAGAGAAATCCAAGTGTTTAAGTGACAAACCCGATCTTGCATCAACAAAGTGCAATGACTCGTCAATCGGGATGTCTTCCAGTGGAACATGCAGACTCTCGCCAGCCAAACACTTTCTCAAATTTGAGACATGAAACACAGGATGAAATCCACTAAGGTCAGAAGGTAGTTCCAGTCTATAAGCGGCTTTCCCGATCCTTTTCAGGATTTTTAAAGGTCCTACAAATCTTAGAGCCAGTTTACCCTTTTTTCCAAAGCGAACAACACCTTTCCACGGTGAAACCTTTAAAAGAACCATATCCCCAACTTGGAACTCCAATGGCTTGCGTCGCTTATCGGCATAGTTCTTTTGTCGAATTCTTGCCACTTCAAGGTTCTTGCGGATTATGGAGACTTTATCGGTCGTTTCTTGTATAAGTTCAGGACCAGTTATGAAGTTTTCACCGATGTCAGTCCAGCAGATCGGTGAATGGCATTTACAACCATAAAGTGCTCCGATGGTGCCATCTTGATACTCGAGTGATAACTATTATTATACGAAAATTCTGCGAGCGGTAAATGCGTATCCCAATCACCACCAAAGTCAAAGACACACAGACGTAGCAAGTCCTCGAGGGTTTGAATTGTTCGTTTGGTTTGACCGTCCGTTTGAGGATGGTAAGCCGTGCTTAAATCCAATTGAGTACCCAATAGTTCTTGCATTGAGCATCACGATCGGAAATAATGTGCAACGGCACGCCATGACGACTCACAATTTCATCAATGTAGATACGAGCCGATCTTGAAACCTTGTAAGTGTCTCGTATTGGTATGAAATGTACCGTTTTGGTCAAACGGTCAACAATCACCCATATACTATCATTGCCACGAGGGGTACGAGGTAACTCGGTTATGAAATCCATGGATATATGTTCCCATTTCCACATAGGGATTTCGGGTTGTTCAAGTAAAACACTCGGTCGTTGGTGTTCGGCTTTGACTCTTGCACATGTGAGGCACTTGGAAACATAAGACACTATGTCTTTCTTCATTCCAGGCCACCAATATTGACCACGCAGGTCCATGTACTTCTTATCGAAGCCAGGATGAATAGAATATCGGGTTTGATGAGCTTCGTTCATGATGAAGTGACGGAGATTGTCACGATTCGGGATCCAAAGTCGATTCAAGAAATACCACATGTCGTTTGGTTTTGTCTCCAGTTGTGACCAAACGTTAAACGCCAAATCTTCATCTTTCCCTTCCTCGGTTAGCGCTGCTTGTTGGGCCTCGCAAATGCATAATTCGAGATCACTATCAATCCTTATGTTTTGAAGCATGATAGTAGCCTTGTTAACATCCACATGAATCTCGATATCAAATTCCCCTAACGTGTCAAACCATTTCCTTCGATCTCGGATTTCTTGAAGCGAGACAGTCTTGTTGTGGACCTTGTGACTCAGCGCGTCGGCTACAACATTCGCCTTTCCAGGGTGATAGCGAATGTCACAGTCGTAGTCGCTAATCAGCTCGATCCAACGTCTTTGTCTCATGTTGAGATCCTTTTGATTGAACATGTGTTGGAGACTCTTATGATCGGTGTAGACTATGCATTGCATCCCACAAAGATAGTGTCGCCATATCTTCAAAGACAAAAACTACAGCACCAAGTTCAAGATCATGGGTTGTGTAGTTCACTTCATGAACCTTTAATTGTCTCGATGAGTATGTTATGACTTTGCCTCGTTGCATGAGAACACAACCAAGACCTTGATTAGAGGCATCACAGTACATGGTAAAATTGTCGTTTCCATCGGGGAGTGTTAGAATAGGAGCATTACACAACTTGTGTTTTAATGTCTCGAAAGCCTCTTCTTGTTCAGGTCCCCATTCAAAGAGTCGGTTCTTTTGGGTTAGCGCCGTTATTGGTTTAGCAATCTTCGAAAAGTTTGCAATGAATCTACGATAATAACCCGCTAAACCCTGAAAAGAACGAACTTCGGTTGGGGTCTTGGGAACACACCAGTTTTTCACGGCTTCTATTTTAGCAGGGTTGATGTGTATTCCTTAGCTATTCACCACATGACCTAAGAATTGGACTTCCTCTAGCCAGAACTCACACTTGGAAAACTTGGCGTATAGTTGCTCCTTCTTTAAAAGTTCGAGAACTTTTCGCAAGTGCATCTCATGATCGGTTTTTGTCTTGGAATAGATAAGAATATCATCGATGAACACGATCACGAATTTGTCCAAGTACGGTTTACATACTCGATTCATGAGATCCATGAACACAGCAGGTGCATTGGTTAAACCAAAAGGCATAACCATGAACTCGTAATGTCCATATCGAGTACGGAAAGCGATTTTTTGAATATCGTCATCGTGAACACGTAATTCATGATATCCAGAATGTAGATCAATCTTCGAGAATTGTGTAGCTCCTTGAAGTTGATCGAAGAGATCATCGATTCGAGGAAGAGGGTATCGGTTCTTGATGGTGAGCTTGTTGAGTTCCCGGTAGTTGATACACATATGGAAAGAACCATCTTTCTTCTTCACGAACAACACAGGTGCACCCCATGGTGAGGAGCTGGGACGAATGTAACCCTTATCGGTCAACTCTTGCAGTTGACTAGCTAGTTCTTGCATTTCAGACGGTGCAAGACGATAAGGTACTTTAGCCACAGGGTTTGCACCAGGGATCAAGTCGATTTTGAACTCAACTTCTCGTATGGGAGGTAACCCACTAAGATCCTCGGGAAAATCTCGCACAACAGGAATATCCTTCAGTTCTTTACCCTTGGCTTTCGTGTTAACTACATAAGCAATGAAAGCTACGTAGTTCTTACTTAAGCACTTTCGGGCCTTGATGCAGGACATAAGTTTGAGTCCTTGAGATGGTTTACCACCAGAGACTTTCAAAGTATCACCCGACGGTAAGGGAATTTTAATGCATTTCTCGAAGCATAAGATTTCCGTGTGTTGCTTGGCTAACCAATCCATGCTGATAATAACGTCAAAACTTCCCAGTTTCATAGGAATAAGGTCGATGAGGAACTCGTGCTTGTTAAGATTCAAGGTACAATCGCGTATTACGATGTCAATGACGATCGAATTTCCATCGGTGACTTCGAGCGTAAAGGGTCTTTCTAGATTAGCACGCGGCTTAGAAAGAATGGGCTCAAACTCCAAAGACACGAAACTCCTATCCACACCCGAATCAAACTGTACCGAAGCATAATGACTATTTACAAGATACATACCTGTTCAGTAATGACCTATTATTGGTATGATGAACACAGGTAGGGATTTTTACAAGACAAAGGACGATTAAAAGAAATTAACGACGTACCATTCACCACGTCGTTGGTTGCTTGAGCTTGGTTGACGTTGATTTTGAAAGCTCTTCCATGAGCCGGTGGCACAGTTCCCGCATTGCAAGGACATTGTGGACGAATATGTCCAGGTTCGCCACAGTTGTAGCAGGCTCGATTATCAAGCATCACAGTATTGTTTGGAGCACGAAGACAAGTAGTCACCAGATGCCCATACTTCCCACACAATGAGCCAACTCGGCATGGAGTGTTACTCGCATGATGGTACTTGCAAGTATTACACATCGGGTGCGGCCCAGTATAAGCTCTCGCCACGGGAGCTTGATTTGCAATGATAACTTGCCTTTGAGGAGCATTTGGTGCTGTCACCGTGTAATTACGAGTCGGTGTGAACTTGCGCTTCTTGTTTTGGAAAGAGGACTCGGCCTTCACCTCCTTTGTAACCTCGGGTGCCACCTTTGCAGCAGTTTTGGCACCTTTCACCGACAAAGTGCCAGCCCTAATATGATTTTCAGTGAGCTGGGTGGTGATAGTAATCGCCTCCTCCAAGGTTGTGGGCCTACTACCCACCACGACATCTTGAATTTGAGGTGGGACCCCCTTAATAAACTTCTCGATGTTACGGGGCACGGTATCCATTATGTGGGTAGGAGCATGCTCAACTCATGATGCCGGGTGGAATAAGCCAAATGATTTCCACCATCTTGCTTGAGATTCTAAAATTCTTCCTTCAGTTTCTGCAATTCACTCCTCGGGCAGAACTTTTGGATCATTATGTCCTTAAATTCTTCCCAAGGTAATGCTAAGGCAGCTTCAGTCCCTCGGTTCCTTTTCTCACTATTCCACCACGTGAGCGCCCGTTGTTGAAGGATGCTTGCAGCATAGCGGACCTTGAGTTCATCGGGACACTCGCTAATGATAAACGTGTTCTCCATACTTTCGAACCACTCGAGAAGTCTAGTGGCTCCTTTCTTTCCACTAAAGCTAGTGGGTTTGCACGAGTTGAAATGCTTGAATGTGCAGGTGCGATTATTCCCACCTTGGTTGTTGCTATTTTCCCCATGAGCATTGTTGTCACCACCACTATTGTTTCCATTGGTGTTGTTGTTGTTATTGGCCATTAAGGTGCTGCTAAGTTCAGCAACCATTGACGGGAGCACAACAGCCATTTGCCGGGCGATCATTGCAGCGAGTTTACGATCGGAACTTCCACGCTTTCCATGGTGATGAGACATGCTGGATATACAAAATGAGTTAGACACGGGAACGAGTATAATAAGGGATAGTAATTTAAACAAGAATAAGTCAAGGGTTGTAAAGCACATGGAATGGTTCCATTTGGTAACGCATTACCATTTGGAAACGTTGACACGTCAAGGTAAATTGACCCATTTGCCTTAGAAACTTGTGTATGTTGACCATAGTTTATCACTCATCCCAAAAATCCCCAGGTAAGCATAACTAGTCCCGTAGGATTTATGTGAAATGCTTACCTTAGCCCGAAGGCCTTTTGCCAGGAAATCCAGAATACAGGTGTCTATGTGTCACACAATATTTCTTAGGTTCATGGAATCAAAACCTTGATGAGATTTGTATAGATTAGACATAAAGTCTAAAGATTTTAGCCATAAACATAATGTATACGATCCCACGTGTCGTCAAGAATAAGATTAAGAAGCTTCATTTGTCGGGGAGAATCAAAGAGTCAATGACAAGTTTAGGGGAGACAGGTAACAAAGTTTAAGCATTTACAAGGCAATCCTATGCTAAGGCATCAAGTTGCACATAAGAAGGCATAGCATTATGTAGCATGCAAACAATATATATTTACAAGAGTATAAATATTATTCTATAAGGTTCATGCATAGACTATAGTCTAGGTCACCATTTCTAATAACCTAAATCCCTATAGTTATAGGCTCTGATACCAATCTGTCACACCCCAACCTTGACGGCGGAATCGTCGAGATGTGAGGGTTAAGATTGTTCACAACCACATAACGCTATTATTTAATCCAAATATTATAATCATAAGTTTTCAATGTAACATTACAAACATAAGTTCAAATATGAAAATAAACATAACATAAGATGTAAATAATCCAAGACATTTCGTTTATTAAACTAGGTCCAATACTAGATGTGGATAAACTTCAAAGATAGCATCAAACTTGGGCGTTTCCTGAAACATGTTAAGAATAAAAAGGTCAACATAACGTTGGTGACATTTTTATATTTTTCATACATACATATATAAAAGATGACAATTCATGTCATAAGTTAGTGAGCAAAGTAATTAGGGATGTATGACAGATGTAACAATCAAACCTTGACAGTTTACAAGATTACACGTTTACAAGATTATACGATTAGCTAAGTGTACTTGGATTAACCAAGCAGGCTTGTTAGGCCCATAGATCTATGACGTCGCCAAGCTAGCAATAGTTAATGATTGCACATATAATAGTCAATACATGGTAATTACTAAAGTTGTTGATGCATGTATGTCCCTAGATCATGATTTGTAATGTAATGAATCTTGTCTGTCTGATTATGATGTAATTTGTATTGATTAATGAAATGACATGAATTGTTTGTTACTTGTGATGTTTAATATTTCATTAATGAGTCGTGATTGAATTGATTGGGTTTATGATTGTTTGAATGGTTACACATTATGTTATATTAATTAAAACATTCAAACTTAACTTAATGAAGTTCTCATGCGAATGGCCCATGCGAATGGACCACACGCATGAATAACTTCATACGATTGACTCAATCGCACGACTGAACCAGGAGACTGGATTAGTCGTATGATTGACACATAAGATTGGCTCAATCGCACGACTAAACACTCAGTTGTGCGAATGAATCAACCGCATGGTTCAATCGCACGACTGAACCATACTCATGGCCCAGTCGCACGATTGAACAATACTAACCTATAAATAGACCCAATTCGTGGAAAAACGTAAGCATTCATCCCATTACGATTCCAGACGTACCCTAGCTGTCTAGAGACCTCCCAAATCGTTCTCCAAGTTCACAAAGCACATTAGATCGATTGCTAATTGACTTCTAACGTTAGATTCAATCCTTGATTGATTCTTCGTGTGTTCTCACTGATTGGATCGCCAATCAAATAGGATTCCGCACTATTTGAGTTGGTTTAACACGCTAATCACTAGGTATTTCGTTCAAATACCAGGTCCTAACAAGTGGTATCAGAGCATTGGCTCTTGATTACGTGTTGATTCAATCAAGATTGCATAAAAGTTTGTGTTGTTGCACTAAAAACGCAATCTTTGGTGTCAAAAGTGATCTTGGACGTTCCCTGCTCATCGAAGTTTGGTTTCTACGGACTTAGGCGATTAGGACTTGTGAAATTTCGAATTTTTACGGCTGAAACCCGTCAAACCTAGAAATTTTCGCAAAACAGCAGCTTCAGTCGCACGAGTTACCCATTGGCACGACTGGACTCCATTCGCATTGCTCATTCGCACGATTGGACCTAGTCGCACCCTCATTCGGCCAACTGAACCGTTCGTTCGCATAGCTCATACGCACCAGATTCATTCGCACGACTGAACCAATCGCCCAGTTCAGCCGCACGATTGAACCAGTCGCAAAGTTCATACGCACGATTAGACCATTTGCATCCTTCAGTCGCATCAATGAAAGTTTGTTTGATTAGATTCTAAGTTTATTCGCCATGGAAGATCAGATGTCAGCCTTTACTGCTGGGAAGGACTCGAGGATACAGAACCTGCTGTTGCTTGAGAGTGAGGTGGGTAATCACAATAAACCACCAAAGCTCTTGACTTTAGATGAGTTTCCCCACTGGAAACAACGTTTTGAGATCTACCTAAATGGAGTAGATCCTAATCTGTGGGAAGCCATTGAGATTGGTATAGTACACCGGTGGGAGCTGATGGAGTTAAGCTAACGTTAAGTGGGATGACAGACGCACAGAAAGTAAAGTACAATGCAGAGAAAAGGGTTTATGCATTGATCACTCAGTCTATCCCAAAGACATATTCCACCAGTATTCAGAAAATAAGCAGTCCAAGAAACTGGGATGAGCTAGAGAAGAGATATGATGGGAATGCGTCATTAAGGCAATCAAGGCAAAGGAGTTAAAGAAGGAATTCGATAACTTCTCATCTATTGGTAACGAGAGTTTAGACGAAGTCATAGACAGATTCTACCACTTGATGAGCGAACTGCATACACATGGAGTGGAAACGACCATGGAAGAGAAAGTGAGCAACTTCGCAGACGGATTGCCTGATAAGTGGGCTTCATTCGTGTCTAACCTTAGACAGAATGAATGCTTATAAAGCTGGATATAATGACTTCATTCTTAAGTTGCGAGAAGAAGCACTACGGATGAAGTATAGAGCTCAGAAGTCTTCGTACACACAAAATCCAGCTTTATACAATGCCACGCCTCAAGCTAAGACATTGGAGCACCTCTCCAGACTGCATTTGTGTCTAGCTCGTCGGGTCCTTCACATGCTTCTCCTTCTGGATCAGACACGTCAGGGTCGTCATGTACCCACTATATTGGATCAGAAGCAAGTGCTACCAAACTGAAGACCGAGAACCTCGGTAATGTGACCGTAGAAGTAGCTCGAGAGCATATGGATCTTTTAGCTGCAGTGGTTCATTCATATGATGGACTTGTTGCCGGGAAGATTGGAAACTGCCATCTGGCAGATGAGGACTACGAGCAGGTGGACGAAATGGAGCTTGAGAGGATGGATATAATGTGGGCCTTAGCTAGCGCTGTCCGAAGGGCGAAGAAGTTTGTTAAGAAGACTGGACAGAACTTGGTAGCTACTAAGGATACCACATTTGGCTTTGACAAGAGCAAAGTGACCTGCTTCAACTGTGGAGAGAAGGGGCACTTCAAGAGAGAATGTGTCAAGCCAAAGAAGACGGGTAATGGGAACCCGTTCTCGTCCTTTACTCGCCAAGACAAGCAAGCCTCCAGTTCTACTTCATCAAACAAGGATCCAAAAGCCTTGACTGCTCATGATGATGAAGGACAGGATTGGAGTTTTAGGTTTGTCTCACCAGGAGAATCTAACATTGCCAGTGTTGAGGATATTGATGATGATTCTGCGAGTGAAGGTGATCTAGCAGTTGAGATAGCAATGTCACATAGTGAAGAAACAACTGCAGCTGAGGTCAGTTACAAGCCAAAGGAGGAGACTTCCACGTCAGAGACAGAAAAGTCAGAATCACCAGAACCAGAGACATCTGATGCTGCGTTGATGGCTAACTCTTCTGAACCAACTCAGGTAAGTACTACTGACCAAATGTTTAATAATCATGCTTGTTCTGATTGTGATACTTTTAGGAATAGCATAGATGAAAAATTTGCTAGGTTATTAGATCATAATGATAACTTAGTAAAAGATTTACAACTGTGCACTGAGGCTAATAGAGTACTAAAACAAAATGAGCATAGTTATAAAGAAAAGATAGACCTATTGACTAAACATCTTAGGGAAACCGAAGTAGTTGCTTTAACCAAGCAAATGACATTAGGTACTATCTAAACTCCCTAGAAGACACTAAGAAGCAAAGGCAGTTCTAGAAGTAGAAGTAAATTCATTAAAACAGAAACTGCATAGTTGGACTAGTTCTTCACACATAGTTCAACACTTAGTGAGAGAAAGGAATAACGGGGAGGGATTAGGCTACAAAGTGGTTCCACCACCACCTGAGACCTTGATGAACACTAAGTCTAGACCAGTAAATAACAATCCCATCAAGGATCATGTGGTGACTACTCCTCTTGTTACTGATCCAGACATCTCATGTTCATCTACTGAATCTGGACAGAAACAAAAGGAGGCCACTTCAAAGGCAAAGGGTAAATTGCCTTGTGTTAATCTGGAAAATGAATTTGAAAAAGTTAACTTAAAGTCAGGGTCAAACAGAGTCAAATCAGAACCTAAAAGGACTTCAATGTTAATTTTTCACATGCTTCAAGTCAAAAACCAGTTAACCAAAAGGAGAAATGTTAAACAGGTTAAAACAGTTAATTTTGTTAAACCAGAGAAAACATCAAACGCACAGAGTCAAAACCTAAAGTGATTGATGTTACTAGAGTGTCACGCACTTCTCCACAAAGAAAGTCTACTCATAAAGTTGATAGCCGGTCATGCTACAACTGTGGAGAATGTGGACACATTGCTTCCTATTGTCCTTTCTATCAGACACCTAGGAAGAAGATTGATCTTCAGGACTCTAGACCTAGGTCTTCTAAGAGGAGTTCTTGACTCCACCTAGAAGATCTAGTGAACCTAAAGTCCAACCTGTAAGCCAGACGACTGTTTATCATAAACAGGCATTGCACAAATCTGGCTTATGGAAAGAAAAGTCATCCTGCGTGTCTGATACTGATGACAAGAAGGAACCTGAGCTACCCTCACCCTCTAAGGGTCAATGGGTGGAGTTTATGATGTGTGATGCCTCTGGGAAACCCAAGACAGTAAAGGCTTGGGTTCCTAACCTAAACTAATTCATTTACTTTGTATGTGCAGGGTGTTCGATACAGTGCTGAGACTAACACGTGGATTATAGACAGCGGAGCATCCAGGCACATGACAGGAAATAGAGCCCTTTTATCAAACGTCAAACAAATAAAAGGAGGGCATGTTTCCTTTGCAGGAAACAAGGGAGGCTATATCACAGCTCAGGAGAAGTGGGAAATCAGAAAGTTAAGTTTGATAAGGTGAACTACGTTCAACAACTTCAGAATAACTTACTTTCTGTTTCCCAAATCTGTGATAAAGGATTTAAAGTCATCTTCGACAACAAGAAGTGTTACGTGCTGAAAAAAGACTACATGATCCCAGAGGACCAAGTTCTGATGACTGCTTCAAGATATAAAGACCTTTATGTCTTGGATCTGTCAACAGCTGCTACAACGGATCATGAGGTTCAGTGCTTTCTATCTAAAGCTACTGAGAAGGATTCCATCTCCTGGCATAGGAGAATGGGACACATTAGTCAAAGGAAGATGAATCATTTGATTCAGAAGGATTTGGTGAGAGGAGTTAATGTCAAGAACTTCCAACTTCCTGATTTTTGTGTAGCTTGCAAGAAAGGCAAACAGACAAAGAAGTCTCATAAGGAAAAGAAAGTTCATTCAATAGAACTTCCTCTTGAACTTCTTCACATGGATCTGTTTGGTCCAGTCAGTACAAAGAGCATTGCAGGCGACTTGTACTGTTTTGTGGTCACTGATGACTACTCAAGGTTCACTTGGGTAATGTTTTGAAATCCAAATCAGAAACATTTGAGTCATTCAAGGAATTAGTAACCACACTGGAGTCTCTCTACAAGCTAAAAGTTCGACAAGTACGCTCAGACAACGGGACAGAATTCAAGAATCAATGGATGGAGGCATACTGCAAGGAAAAGGGAATTGTGCATCAATTCACTTCTGCCTACACGCCTCAGATGAATGGTGTTGCTGAGAGAAGAACAGAAGCTTGATAGAGACAGCACGGACTATGCTGGCGGACTCGAAACTGCCTATCCAATTCTGGAATGAGGCAGTGGCGAATGCATGTTATACACTGAATCGAGTCCTAATAGTCAAGCGCCACGGAAAGACATGTTACGAGCTACTACAAAGACGCAAACCGAATTTGGAGTATCTTGAACCTTTTGGCGCGCCGTGCACACTTCTGAAGAAGACACAAGAAGGCAAATTCAGCGAGAAGGCAGATGAAGGAATCTTTCTAGGATACAACATACCGAACAAGCGAGTTTACAACAACTCAACGGGTCTTGTAGAAGTGTGGTGTAATGTCGACGTTCAGAGATATACCACACCACCTACAGGCAAAGGACCTGCATACTTCTTTGATTATGATGGATTCTTCAAGTCCTTCAACATCCCTCTCTCTCCCTCGGATGATGAGTTAGCTACTAGGATGATGTATGATATTCTGAATACACCATCTAGCACACAGGGAGAATCATCTACTCAGTCAGGGGGAGTAGTCGATGACAGTGACTCCTCCTCTGAAGATGAAACTGAAGCAGATGACCAGAACAGTCAGGAGGAACAGGTTCCAGTTCCTGAAAGTCCACAAGCATCTACCAGTGATGCACCTTCGACTTCGGACCTCAAACTCCAACTACCTCAGATGCAGAACCAAATGTTCATAATCTCGGTTCTGAGGTGGCTGTTCCTACTACTCCAGGATCACGACTAAACGTCTATCATCCCCTTGACAATGTTATTGGGATGTCAGATCAGGAGTACAAACCCGAAATCAGTCATATACTCAGCTGATTACGCCTCAGTTATGGAGAGGGTTACATTCATGATGGTGCTTATCGATGTTTTGTCTCGCAGGTTGAGCCAAAATATGTCAGTGAGGCACTAAATGATGAGGCGTGGGTGAGTGCCATGCAAGAAGAACTTCTGCAGTTCAAGAAGTTAGGTGTATGGACTCTGGTTGATAGACCTAAAGGTGCTAAAGTCATTGGCACCAAATGGGTACTAAAATGCAAGAAGGATGACCAAGGGTCATTATCAGGAACAAAGCTCGACTGGTGGTTCAAGGTTTTCGCCAAGTCGAGGGAATTGACTACAATGAGGTGTTTGCACCCGTGGCAAGGATGGAAGCTATTCGTATCTTCCTTGCCTATGCATCGTACATGAAGATTAAAGTCTACCATTAGATGTGAAGAGTGCATTCCTTCATGGGGAAATCAGGGAACAGTCTATGTAAGTCAACCGAGGGATTTGAAGATCCTTATCATCGGGATAGAGTTTACAAGCTCGACAAAGCTTTATATGGGCTTCATCAAGCTCCTCGAGCTTGGTATGAGAAACTCTCGACTCATCTTGTGAAACACGGCTTTCGCAGGGGAGTCATTGACTGCACACTGTTTATTAAAGAAAAGGATGGCGACCTACTGCTTGTACAGATATATGTTGATGACATAATCTTCGGGTCAAAGAACGAAGAGTTATGCAAAGAGTTTGAAGCAGTGATGAAGAAAGAGTTTGAGATGAGTGCTATGGGGGAGATGAAGTTCTTTCTCGGTTTACAGGTGGATCAACACCTAATGGGATCTTTCTAATCAGACCAAGTATGTAGGAGACATTCTCAGTCGCTTTGACATGGAGAATGCTTCTGCTGCTGGGACTCCACTTGCTACAACGCATGATATAGCACCTGATGAGAATGGAGATCTTGTAGATGCCACTATGTACGAGGAATGATTGGATCCCTCATGTATCTCACTGCCTCAAGACCTGATATTATGTATGCTACATGTCTATGTTCTAGATATCAGGCTAAACCAAAGGTCAACCATCTGATCGGGGTCAAGGATTTTTCGTTATCTGAAGGGTACACCCACACTTGGATTGTGGTATCCTCATGATGATGACTTTGAGCTTACCGCGTATAGTGACTCGGATTACGGGGCTTGCAAGATGAACTACAAGTCTACATCAGCGGTGGTCAATTTCTTGGGAGAAGATTAGTTACCTGGCAGTGTAAGAGCAGACATCGTTGCATTGTCAACCTGTGAAGCCGAATATGTTGCTGCTCAAGTTGCTGCAAAGTGTTCACAAATCATCTGGATTCAACAGCAAATGCGGGATTACGGTTTAAAATTCTCATCTACTCCTATTTTTGTTGATAACTCTGCTGCAATTGCAGTAACTAAAAATCCGGTTCAACATCCTAAGACCAAACACATCGGTATTAAATACCATTTCATAAGAGATTGCTTTGAAAAGAACTTAATTGATGTGGTTAAAATTAATACTGATTTTCAACGCGCTGACCTCTATACTAAAGCCTTTGATAAACCACGTTTTCAATATTTGCTAGAGGTCAACGGCGTTAAAAAGAAAAGTGAGGTAATTCCTGATGATGATAATGTGTAGTCCGATGTAGTTTAGTTAAGTGTATTTATTTATTTTATTTTATTTGTTTTATTTTCGTCTGTTATTTAAACTCATGTTATTTTGCTGTTTATTAAAATCCTAAAATAATTAAACCAGTAATGATTTTAGTATTTTAGGGGGAGAATATGTCAGCAAGTTAACATTAAAAAAAATGAGGGAGAAGGAGTAACTAAGCTGAAATAAGGTAGATTGTGTCTGTGATACCGATTCAATACCTTTGGAAAATGATAGTACACAGGAACAAATCAAGAGGGACTTTAAAATTTAAGTTTTGAAAAGATGCAAAAGTTCAAAGTATAAGTCTGTGTAGTCTAAGCAATATAAAAAGGGAAGATGATAGAAAACTGGCAACTCCTAAGGTGACACAAAGAAAGTAGACTTAGAGGCTGCTAGACCACAAATGATATGTTGGTAGATTCAACACAATAGATAATTAGACCTGATTGGTGATCTCAAGATCAAACTAAGTTGTTCAACTGACTGTGGGCTTCCATCTTATCACTGGTTAACACAATCAACATATATTCCAATAAGGGGTAATGAGCATTAAACGCCACAAATGTGTGCGGATGACCATAATTAGAGCAAAGCAAGAAAAAAAATGAAAGACAAATGCAATAAAGCTAATGACTTATGTTGTTGGTGCATTTTGTGTAAAATAAAATAAGCTGCTCTAACAAGGAGATAGGTTGTGTGCCTCTCTGCTGTGCGATGGCACTGACCTGAGGATAAGCATAACCTAGATATTCTAGAATTCATTGTTGTTTGCCGCCTCTCTGCTGTGCGATGGCACTGACCTGAGGACAGGCTTCTCTTTGAAAGCTCTAAGAATAGTCTCTTCTTGTAATAATACCCGTAGACCGCTCAAAAGCTCCCGAGGAATGTTGATTACCATATAAGTGTGGGATCCACAAATGTTAGTTGAAATAATTAAACCTAAATCAGTCACCAGTCTGTGTCAAAAGTCTGTGTATGGATTTAAGTGGACAAACATACTGACAATCATTGTGGCTACATTCTCAAAAGTTCAAATCAATGTGAAAATCTAAGAGTTTCAGTATGATTTCCTTAAGTTGCTAACGACTCTGGATGAACACCGAGAATTTGAGCATCAAAAGTTTTAATAACAAGTCCCAAATGATTTGACTTACCTGTATGATTCCAAAATTGAATTGGTCCAGATATGATCAATCCAAGTTGAAGCTGTCTACTCCCGAACCAAATCCCGTAGATATCAATCTCTGGATTTATCTCTCACAAAAAGCCAAAAACAAGTTTGTTTATGTAATTAGTTTAAAGTTTCTAAATTAGTTAGTCGTTTTTAATTTTAATTTTAGTCGTGTGTCGGACTACATCAGGAAAATCAGAAAGGAATCAACTCACTAAAAGGGTCATGTCTGAGATGACCATATGTGCTTTGAAAGTTTAAAATAGTCACGTCTGAGGTGACAAAGTGTTGAAAAAGGGTCACGTCTGAGGTGACTAAAGTGTTTAAAAGGATCACGTCTGAGGTGATCAAAATGTTTTCAAGATAAAATGATCATGTCTGAGATGATCAAAAGCTCATAACGTTAATTTCAATTAATTAAAAGGGTTTAAAAGTAAATTGGTAAAAATGGCAGAAAATTAACTAAGTGTGACCCATTCGCACGATTGGACCATGAGAATGGACCAACCATGCGAATGGCTTCCACTCGCACGAATGGCTCATCAGAATAGCCCATTCGACCGATTGGAAGAGGGCGAATGAGTCAGTCGACCGATTGAAACTCATTCGGTCAACTGAACATGCGAATGAAAGGCACGACTGAGCCAGTCGACCGACTGAATCTCAGTCGGTCAATTGCATGCGACTGGTTGGGCCAATCGTACGATTGAGCCTGAGTCGCCCGAATGAACTGGGCGACTGAGGCCAGTCGGCCGACTGAACCAGCTTCAGTATTTAAAGGGCACAGTCGATCGCATTTCACTCATCACTCCCAAATCGCCCTTAAATCGCACTCCCTACCGTTACGCTGCCAAAATTTTATTAGACCTTGTTTTATCATTGCTTTTGATTCACTGACGTTCGCCATTGATTATACAGGTAGATTGAAGTCTTGTTTCATCGAAATCAGAAGGATTGAAACCCTAATTTGGGATATTCGAACGAAAACAAGAAGAAACGACAGAACGTGACCTAATAACCTACTTTAAACTATGCAAAATGTTAAAATTAAGGTTAATAGGTTATTAGTAACAAGAATGCGAGTCTATTGAACCGGTAATCCATGTTAAATCACTTGTATTGATCAAGACTCGAACACAGGCGACTGAACTGAGACAGGAGACTGGACTGGTCGTCCGGATGAACTTCAATCGCACGATTGAATCTTGCGATTGGGTCATTCGGCCGAATGAACCATACGATTGAGCTCAGTCGGCCGGCCGACTGAACCATTCGCAGACTCAGTCAGCAGACTGAACCCAATCGCATGTCACATTGACCAGAATGAGTCCAGTCGCATGAAAGAACAGACGACTGACTTCAGTCGCATGATTCATTCGCACGAATGAATCAGAATGATTTTCAACATTACACTTAGAACAGAATTTTTCATGTCTTATGTACTAATGGTTCTATGTCTTGTGTGTTTCAGGAAAATGGCAGAAAGATGGTCCATAAATCCAAAGCACAACATCTGTGCTCATTTGGATCACACCACCAGGAACGGGGCCGAGTTTACTGACATTATAGCCTTTCTGAGACGGTCCCGGATTCATAAGGCTATCTCCACGCCTTGCACGCCATATAGATCACTCCATCAGGCATTCTGGGAGAATGCCTCGGTGGACCGCTCCCGTGAGCCTACTGCATTAGGAGCTCTATATTGGGCCATGATATTGAGATCTCTGCTGCCGACATTCAGAGGGTCCTAGAGTTTGGGGACGACACTGATCATCCTACTAGACTACATCCGTTGACAGTGAGAGGATGCTTCCTGAGGATAAAGTACGCTGGGGACATCAACTCAGGTGTGCTCAACAAGAGCAACCTGAGCCCCCAGTACAAGTACTTAGCACACGTGATCCTCAAGTGTGTTGCATCGAGGAGGGGTGGGTTTGACGACCTCTCAGACCAGATCCAAAATGCCTACGTGGCACTGGTTCTGAACCACCCCTTCAGTTTTTCCAGCATGATATTCTCCTACTTGGTGGAGAACTTGGAGGCCAAGGGTAAAGAGGGGTTTGTATGTACCCCAGATTCTTACAGCTCGTCTTCAACGAGAAGCTGCCACAGTTGCCCAAAGAGAGTCATGACGCAGTGGCCTTAGAGATTATGGATGATACTACTCTGGGCAGGATGAGAGTTTACAAGGGGGAAGCAGGAAAGCCCCAAGTGAAGAGACTGATTGGCCACCTGGCCAACGAGAGGTATGTGGCGCCTGGCAGACGCAAATGGCGTCATGATGACAGCGACTCCGATGATGAGAGGCTTCCTCCCAGATATGGATTCTGATGATGATGATAGCGGCGACGCCGGGGATGATATGCCTGCTCCACCTAGAGGCACTGATTCAGATTATTCCCCGGGGTCTGCCACTGCCGGAGAGGTTGCTGAGACGGCCGGTTTCCATCAGGAGTTCATTGTTGGTGATCAGGAGGAGGAGGAGTCGGATGAGGAGCCCCTCACTAGGACTGTGGGAAGCAAAGTTGTTCCCACAGAACACGGGCTTAGGGTGGTTGGTGAACACCCTCGGGACTCCACAGAGAGAGAGACTGACCCGAGCTATGCTCCGGGTTCAGTGGGCAGAGCTGCAGGGGGAGCATCCACTTCCACTGGGACTAGGAGGAAGAGGATGGCTCAACCCCACGGACTGAAGAAGAAGAAGCGTCGCCTGACCTTCGTTACCACTGCTGCCTCTACTTCCACCACCACAGCCACCACTACCACCTCCACTGACATACCACCCATCACCACAGCCACCACATCCACTACTGCTACCACAGCCACCACCTTACCTACCACCACTGTACCCTTCCCATCCACCACCATACCATTTACACCTACATCACCAGCACCTGCTTACCGACCCATATTCACCACTGCTACTACCACCACCACCTCACATCATGCCGGACCATCAGCCCAGCCATCACACTATATGGATCTACTCTACCTCACATCGGGGTAGAGGAGCAGCTGTCGGCGCTAACCGTATGGTGATGCGCCTGCTAGCTGCAGATGAGGAGAAAGCTGCGCAGATTCGCCAGGACCGACCTGACTGCTGCCCAGTCTCAGCAGATGGCAGAGCAGGCGGGTGATAGATCAGCAGACCCAGCTAATGGATGCACAGAGAGTCGAGATGTCCCAACTCCAGGACCAGCAGGCCCAATCAGCCAAACGTATAGAGGAGTTGGAGACTACCAACAAGACCATTATGCTGAGGTTAAAGGGGTCAAAGGAGAGCGATGAGCCCTTGAAGATAAAGGAGGGTGATGGGGATGATGGAGATGGTGATGATGATGATGAAGATGATGATGAGGATGAGGAGGATGATGAGGATGATGAAGAGACAGAGGAAGATAGGACAGAAGGAAAAGATGATGATGACGAAGCAGAAGGAGGGGATGCGGCTGCAGCTCGGTCGTCTGCTCGTGCTCGAGATCGTCCAGATCATCGACAGGACCAGTCATCTACCACTTCTGCTCCTCCGAGCGACGAGGCCATGATTCAAGACAAAAGTACAGATTAGATGTCTTATGTATTTATTTATTTTTGTGTTTGAATCATGTAATGAAAACACAATGTTTGAATGTTTATATATTAAGTTATATAATTCTGTTTGATTACTTACTAATGATTTATGTGTTGAATGTTTAAATCAAACAGATCCAAACTTTCAAAGGGATGAGTTTGACATTGCTCCCCTTCAACAGGTCAAGACTCAACTAACCATGATTCTTGATCTGCAAGGGATTGTAAGAAGGTCTGTGAGTTATACCCCTGAAGAAGGGGAAATAATTCATGACCTATCTAACGAGCAACTGGCAGAGATGTTCAGACTCAATCCTGATGAAATTGTCAAGGATGCTCCAACAGTTGATTCGACCAGTGATGAAGAGCTAAATGACGTTGATGAAGTTGAGGTCGAAGATATTACTGCAGAAGAGTACCCTCAGTATGCTGACAACGAGGGTAATGTGGTCCCCAATCTGGGTGAGTCCCTAGTCAGTGATACGTTTGAGGTACTAGACAAGATGGAGCAGGAAACCGAAAAGACCGAAGGAACAGCCCAAGCCTCAAATGATGACGTAGACATTCGAAAGGCTGTGAATGGCTGCCTGTTTGAAGAAGTGAGAGCCCAGCGTGCTGCACCAAAGAAAGATGCCTACACCAAGCTCTACAGAGTCAAGAAACACCATAAGGTGTCAGGCAGGATTATTGCATGGGCTTATTTTGATGACCTTAACGCGTATGCAGTTAAGAGGGAACAGGGCATAGAGTACTTCAGGTTTCCACATGATCTGAAGACTCTACCTGGTTTTGAGCTCAACCAGCTGGCTAAGCTAAAGCTGCTGTATGCTGACCCAAGAAAGATGTCAGGCTGGTTCGAGGCTGCCCTGAAGAAGGAGTACCACACCAGATGGGTTAACTTCAGACCACAACAGCCTACGAGGTACATAAGAAGGTCTGAGGTTGATGCCATTACTGGCAAGCCCAAGATTGTGTTGAAGTGGAGTCCTCCGCGCACTATGTCGAGAATCCCTCTCAGGGAAATGCCACAGGACTTCACTCCACACTTCAAATGGTGGTACTATGATTGGAGAACTGCTGAAGCTGTCATAGTTCTAAATAAAGAGGGCCAAATGGATACAATCAGGGTATTCGACCCGATGTGGCTAACCAACTTGTCTGCTAATGATGTCTATACATTATACAAGTGGCCACTGTTCTATGACACACAAGATATTGTACAAGCCCTCCAGTTCCAAAACGTTATACGACTTGCTTTGCGTTTGAGATTCACGCAGGAGTCACCAAAGAGGAGAAGTACAAGAAGTATAAGGAGGTTATGCAGAAGACAAGAGATTAGATAGATCTAGGTCCAAGGGGGAGTTTGTTGATGCATGTATGTCCCTAGATCATGATTTGTAATGTAATGAATCTTGTCTGTCTGATTATGATGTAATGTTGTATTGATTAATGAAATGACATGAATTGTTTGTTACTTGTGATGTTTAATATTTCATTAATGAGTCGTGATTGAATTGATGGGTTTATGATTGTTTGAATGGTTACACATTATGTTATATTAATTAAAACATTCAAACTTAACTTAATGAAGTTCTCATGCGAATGGCCCATGCGAATGGACCACACGCATGAATAACTTCATACGATTGACTCAATCGCACGACTGAACCAGGAGACTGGATCAGTCGTATGATTGACACATAAGATTGGCTCAATCGCACGACTGAACACTCAGTCGTGCGAATGAATCAACCGCATGGTTCAATCGCACGACTGAACCATACTCATGGCCCAGTCGCACGATTGAACAATACTAACCTATAAATAGACCCAATTCGTGGAAAAACGTAAGCATTCATCCCATTACGATTCCAGACGTACCCTAGCCGTCCAGAGACCTCCCAAATCGTTCTCCAAGTTCACAGAACACATTAGATCGATTCCTAATCGACTTCTAACGTTAGATTCAATTCTTGATTGATTCTTCGTGTGTTCTCACTGATTGGATCGCCAATCAAATAGGATTCCGCACTATTTGAGTGGGTTTAACACGCTAATCACTAGGTATTTCGTTCAAATACCAGGTCCTAACAAAAGTTCAACTAACCACAACAAACGAGTGAATTGCCCAAGTGTTTACAAGAATCAAACGAGTTTACAAGTGCAATATTATAAGGTAACAGTTTCACCCAAAGTGTAAAAATATGCAAAAGGGGTAAGAAATACTCACATGACAAATAAGTATTAGAATGATGATAATAAGAAATAATAATAAACGTTCAAACGCAATCCTTCACAAGGTACCCTAAGAATAAGAATATATATATTTGCAAGATTTAAGTTTAATAATAAATTTTAGTGATTTAACGAGATCTAGGGGTTCGATAAAAAATTTTGGGGTTTTTCATAAATAAGATTTGTTATCGATATTAGAAATATTTATTTTATTACAATAAAAGATAACTTAATTAAGCCTTTTATAATGATTTGTGAAACTAAAAGAAATTAAATCCTTATAATGATTTAATTATAAAATGTAAATAAATTTTTATAATTAACATAATTAACCCATATCTAAAGAAAACGTAATGATTAATAATAATTCAGTGAATTAAATTATTTAAAGTTTATTTTTATAAAATAAACTAAATATAACATTTGTTAAAAATATTTTAAAAAAAATGTTAAGGTGTTTAAAGAAATAAATTTACAAAAAAATAGTTGAATAACTTTAAAAATAAACAAAGGTTTTAAAACTGATTTTTATAATTTATAGGGATTTTATATAATTTTTTTAAAGGCTGGAAAAGCCCAAAAAAATGGTGTGAGGTGCCCGGGTTCGAACCCGGGACCTCAAGCCCGGAACGCAAGCGAGTAACCAGTAAACCAGGGCCGTGACCTTGGTTTACTTTGATTCTAAATTCCTTTAACCCCAAATTAAAAGTTTCCCCCAAATCACATAAACCCTAATTCAAATTCAATTCAAATTGAAGCTTAAAACGTTGATGATTACTGTAATAGACATGGAGCTTTTGTTCCCCATGTCAAATCGAGTGTGTGTATGAGATTAATTACCCTAATGATGATGAATGGAGGACAAACAGAACGAAGAACAGACGCGGCTTTGTCGAAGCCGGTTCAAGATACAGATGTGGATAATAATCCAATTCGTTTTACAGGAATCTTCCAAGGGTCACAGTGATCGAAAGCCCTCTATTAATTTCTGTTTAATTTGCTCAGAAGATGGACTTCGATTAAGATGCAGTTTGCGGCAAAGGAGAGAATCGAAGATGATATTCGTGTTTGTTTAAGGTGAAATTGGAATCAATAATCGTTTAGGAATAGCTTAACGATCATTTTGGTTCAATTAATTAGATTATTATTAGATTTTAATTGCCGAATGATTGGCATTTAAGATTAATCGGTTGCTCGACTCTAATCGACCTCAAAACCGCCGCTTGAACTCAATTAAAACTCATCATTAAGTTCGAATCGGTTTTGCGAATCAATTGCAACGGTTTGGGTTAAATAATTCGAGGGTTAATGGGTTTTGATGTAACATCCTGTATTTTCTTTTTATCTTATTTATTTATGTTCTGTGTGGTCTTTTGGTAAAAATTTCATTTAATAATAAAAATATTAATAGTGATGACAACATTAATAATAATCTTATAACAGTAATAATAATAATAATAATAACAATAATAATAATAACAATAGTAATATTAAAAGTATAATAACTTTGAAAGTAACCATAATAATTATAATGAAATAAATGATAATAATAATAACTAAAGTCATATAATAATGATTTTAATAATAATAATAATAATAATAATAATAATAAAAATAATAATAATTATTATATTATTATTATTGTATTATAGTAATATAATAATAATAATAATTGAAATAATAATAATTTCTAAAGTTCGTGGGGGGGTGTTTTGTAAATTGTAAAACTTAAAAAAAAAAAAACTTAAGTTTGGACTGTTTTAATAAACAACCCAAACTTCAGGGGCAGAAAGTGTAAAATCCGGGTTTTCTTTACCCCGTTTCTCCGGGTGGCTTTTGGCCGGAGCTCCGGCCGAGCTTCGGCAAGGCCCGAACCATCGGTTCAAGCGATTCGACCCATTTAAACCACCCAATCCCCTCGACCCCATGATTCGAACCCGAACCCCAATTCAATTTGAGTTCCCGCTCGTTGCAAAACTTCCCAAATCAAGCCAAGACTAACCGTGTAAAAATCCGAATTCAAAGCCTGTCAAATTCGAATTTCCAAACAAATTAATTGTTCCCAAACTTAACACGCGGCTTAATTAACCAGTTATAATCAATCAAGTTTGCACAATAACAACTCGAATCTTTTAATTTTGGTAAACATTATACGCGGTTTCAAATCAAGGGTGATAAGCTCGAAACCATAGAATCGAAGCTATATAATGGGGTTTACCGATTCATTTGAAGTCCTTAAACTCCCTAAACCCTCAATTGCGCAGAATAATCACTCAATCGGAAAACCCCAATTGAAGAACACCCGAAGCTCAACTCGAACTCGAAAACCCTCAAATCCTCACAAAACAGGTAATTAAAACCTGTAGTCTACTAGTTTTAGTCCAAGGTTCAAAAGCCCTATGATGATTCGGGTGATTAACACCGAATCGGGGGCCAATTGTGGATCGGATGAACCTAGGGTTCATCAGATTTGGGGAAAACTGGTTTAAAATTAAAACAAACCGAAGTGAACCAAGGCCACGGCCCTGGTTCACTGGTTCCCGCATCCCATTCCCCAAGGGAGACCGGGTTCGACCCCGGGCAACCCCCTTCCTCTTATTTTTTTCTCTGTTTGTTTTCTTTTTCTTTTCTGTTTTTTTTTTCTCTTTCTTTTATTATGTATTTCTTTTAATATTTTAATTCTTAAAAATTTCTAAGAAATTTATTTTTTTTCAGAACTTATTTAACCATTTTTGTATTCTTTTTATTATTAAATCAAAGGTTTAAGAATATGTTTAAATTTAAAATACATTGTGGTATTTTTTTTCCTTATTTTAAATTATTTAAAATAATGTTGTTATGTGAAAAGATAATACTTGTGTAAAAATATTTTAGATTATTTAAAACATATGCATGTATATATATATATATATATATATATATGTATATATATATACATGTATATATTGGCAAACAATTTGAATAATTTATTATTCTTACCTATATACATATATTGTAAAATATATGTATGTATATATATGCATATATATATTGTCAAACAATTAGAATGATAATTACTTATACTATGTACTTATATTTATATAAACATATCAAAGTAAGTAATACACACACACACACACACACACATATATATATATATATATATATATATATATATATATATATATATATATATATACATATATATATTATTTCTTGACTTATTACAAAAACACAACCTTTATAAATCGGTTTAGCGTGCGATTAGTTTTCTTTATTTATATTAACTTTTCTCTTACGCGTAATAATTCTAATTATCCTTTCGTTCCATTAACCTGATCATTAATATATTAAAATAAATGTGAATAGTTGTCAACCTCTATTCAATTTATAATTGAGAACCTTAAAACATAATAATTAATCATCAAACAAATTATAACGCGTTACCTTATTCTTATTTAGGTGCCTTGTGACGTTTGTGTTGGAAATCTTATTCGTGGTTATTCTTATTTCATCTTCAAGTCTTCTTATTATTATCAGTGTAGTTCTTATGCCCCATTTACATATATTTTACACCTTTCGGGGTGAAACATGTTGGTTATACAAACAAACTCATACACGCTTTGATACTTATTACGCACGTGCAATTCTTTACATAGTCGTGGTTATTTGAATATGTTAAGTTGTATGAGATGTGACATACGTGTGCAATCATTACTATAACTAGCCTGGCGAAGTCTTAGATCTTTGGGCCTGACAAGCCTATTTGGTGCTAAAGCCGAGGGATTGCCGGCTCCTAGGAGCCGTATGGTTGTGCACTAGGGAACCAAATACACTTAGCTAATCATGCTTATTCATATTATTCAGTCAAGGTTTGATTGTAACTATGCATGTTCTATATACTTACTATCTTGTGACCATTGACTAGAATTGCCACATTCCCTCTCATGATATATACTTATTGTATTTTAAAACCATGAGAACTCACCAACTTGTTAGTTGACTTTATTTCAACATGTTTCAGGTAATTTGCAAGTTTAATGATGATGAAGAAATGCTTAAGCTTAGGAAATGGACCTAGACTTAAATAAACATTTGGATTCTTTTTCTTTGTTTATTATTTCTTGTAAGACGTGGATGATTGTGATGTTTGAAAACAATTGGTTAATGGCATTTTATATTTTAACATAGTGTTATGTGGCTGTGAACAATCTTAACCCTCACACTTCGACGTTTCCGCCGTCATGGTTGGGGTGTGACAGATTGGTATCAGAGCCCATAACTATAGGGATTTAGGTTATTAGAAATGGTGACCTAGACTAAGTTTATGCATGATCCTTATAGAAAAGTATCTTATGAATACATACATATTGTTTGCATGCTGCCTAACGCTATGCCTTACTATGTGCAATGTGATGCCTTAGCATAGATGCCTTTCTGCATGATTACATATTGTTACTCGTCTCCCTAGACTTATATTAAACGATGATTCTCCCCGACAATTGCTAATACTTAAATCCTCCTCGTCTCTAAGTAGAACTTATTGATAGAAAAATTTCTTAGACTCAAGGTCTAATCCTATAAATATCTCATCAAGATTTTTGATTCCATGAACCATAGAGAACTAGTGTGGTACATAGACACCTGTATTCTGGTTTTCCTGGCAAAAGGCCCTCGGGCTAAGGTAAGCATTTCGTATAAATCCTACGGGACCAGTCATGCTTACCTGGGGATTTCCGGGATGAGTGTTAAACTATGGCCAACATACACCAGTTCTAAGGCGAATGGGTCAATTCATCTTGACGTGTCAACGATTCCAAATGATGATGCGTCATCAATGGAATCACTCCGTACAACCCATGATTCTTACTTTAACTGTCCATCCTTATTACCCTTTTAACCGATCTTAATTCAATTTATATTTTTCCAGCATGTCTCGTTACCAAGGAACCCGAGGAAGATCCGGCCGTAAGCTTGCCGCCCTAATTGCCCGGCAAATGGCTGCGGTCATCCCGACTATGGTGGCTGAACTCAGCAGCACCATGATCGCCAACGTCGCAAGCAACAGTAACGGCCAAGGCGAAAATAGTGCAAACCAAGGTCCGAACAACCAGAAGTGCACCTTCAAGCACTTTAGTTCATGCAAGCCTCCCAGTTTCAGTGGCAAGGAAGGCGCCACCGGTCTCCTAGAATGGTTTGAAGGTATGGAGAACACTTTCGTCAACTGTGAGTGCCCCGAAGCACTCAAAGTGAGGTATGCCACCAGTATGCTGCAGCAAAGGGCCTTAACGTGGTGGAACAGTGAAAAGAGAAAAACGAGGCCCCGACGCGATCTGGCCTTAACTTGGGAGGAATTCAAGAACATAGCCATTGCCAAGTTTTGTCCGAGAAGTGAAATTCAGAAATTGGAGGAGGAATTCTGGAACCTGAAACAGGATGGCGGGAACCATCTGGCATATTCTTACCCGTCACCATGAACTAAGTATACTGCTGCCACACATGGTGGATACTGTCTCACGGAATGTGGAAAAATTCATTAAGGGTGTGCCGCCCCAAATCCAGGATGCCGTGGTGGGTTAGCCGAACCGCAACCCTGGAGGAAGCTATCACTATCACTGCACAGCTCTGACCGAGAATCACATCCGAGCAGGCACCATGTCTGCAAAGGGTGCCAAGAAAACAGAGAAGACGGTCCCTGAAGAGATCAAGGAGGTTAGGGCTGATAACAAAAAGAGGAAGTTTGTACCGGCACGGAACTACGCCGTGGCCGCTCCTAAGCCACCCCAGCGACAGTGTGTTCCCGGGACTGCACCGGCAGCACAAGTGCCCGTGGCAAGGGCTTATGCAGGCCCTCTACCTTTGTGCAACACATGTAAGTACCATCATCCGGGGAATCTCCCGTGTCGCATCTGCACACTATGTGGCAAATACGGGCATCTCGTGGCAACATGTCGCCGAGCAATGGGGAACGCAGTGACGGAACCAAACCGGGCCTGCTACAATTGCGGAGAACCGGGTCACTACCGACCCCAGTGCCCTCGTCTTGTGGGCAATGTTCCACAAGCTCGTGGACGTGCCTTCAACATCAACGCAAACCAAGCTCAGGCGAACAACGATGTAGTGAACGGTACGTAATTTTCAACCTTATCTCCGTAGAATTTCTCTAAAAATCCCTTGTTTATGCCTAAGTGCCTTTTTAAACCTACACAGGTATGTTTCTTATTAATAATACCTATGCTTACGTACTATTTGATTCGGGTGCCGATAGGAGTTTCGTTTCCTTAGAATTCGAACCGATACTTGCTAAACCTCGTGCGAATTTGGGAAGACCTCTCACTGTTGAAGTTGCCGATGGAGAACCGATTACCGTCGACGTGGTCATTCGTGATTGTCTATTGTGCCTCGACGATCATAAATTTCTTATCGACCTCATTCCTATGAAGCTCGGGAGTTTCGACGTTATTATTGGCATGGATTGGTTATCGAAGAATCATGCTGAGATCGTTTGTTTTGAAAAGTGCATTCGCATACCCTTACCGTCCGGAGACACGTTGAAGGTGTTCGGTGAACGGTCTTCCAAAAGACTCAAGCTTATGACATGCACTCAAGCTCGAAAGTGCCTGAGTAAGAGTTATCCAGCATTCTTGGCTTACGTAGTCAACACTAAAGTCAAAGGGAAGGAACTCAAGGATGTTCCAATTGTACGAGAATTCCCTGAAGTATTTCCCGACGACCTTAGTGGGTTACCTCCTGTACGGGAAGTTGAATTCAAAATCGACTTGATCCCGGGAGCGAGCCCCGTGGCCAAATCACCTTACCGACTAGCACCATCTGAAATGCAAGAACTCTCTAGCCAACTCCAGGAATTATCCGAGAAGGGTTTTATCCGCCCTAGTTCTTCTCCTTGGGGTGCACCTGTCTTATTTGTGAAGAAGAAAGACAGGTCATTTCGCATGTGCATCGATTACCGGGAGCTCAACAAGTTAACCGTCAAGAACCGGTATCCCCTTCCTCGTATCGACAACCTCTTCGATCAACTCCAAGGAGCCGCAATCTTTTCAAAAATCGACTTGCGTTCGGGTTATCACCAACTGCGAGTCCACGACGACGACATCCCAAAGACTGCTTTCCGCACTCGGTACGGGCATTACGAGTTTATGGTTATGCCTTTCGGCTTAACCAATGCTCCTGCGGTCTTCATGGACCTTATGAACCAAGTGTGCAAGCCATACCTAGATAAATTTGTCATTGTGTTCATCGATGACATTCTTATCTATTCCAAGTCTCACTCTGATCATGAACTCCACCTTCGTCAAATCCTCAATCTGTTGAAGAAGGAACAACTGTTCGCGAAGTTTTCGAAATGCGAGTTCTGGCTGGAAGAAGTACAATTCTTAGGGCACGTCGTGAATAGTCAAGGAATTCACGTCGACCCTGCAAAGGTGGAAGCCGTTAAGAATTGGAGGGCTCCCACAACGCCGACGGAAGTTCGATCATTTCTTGGCCTAGCCGGGTATTATCGACGATTTATTGCCAATTTCTCAAAAATCGCAAAACCACTCACGTTCTTGACCCAGAAGAACCAGCCATTCGAGTGGAAAGCCGAACAAGAAGAGGCGTTTGAGACATTGAAGCACCAGTTATGCAATGCTCCTATTCTGGCCCTACCGGATGGGAATGACGACTTCACGGTATACTGCGATGCGTCGAAACAAGGCCTTGGTTGTGTTCTTATGCAACGAGGAAAGGTCATAGCTTATGCCTCGAGACAATTGAAGGTTCACGAGGTAAATTACACGACGCACGATCTCGAGCTCGGAGCGGTGGTCTTTGCCTTAAAAATCTGGAGACATTATCTATACGGCACGCAATGTATAGTATACACGGACCACAAGAGCCTCCATCATGTTTTCTGTTAGGTCTAGAATCTGTAGATCTAGTCATTATGTATAGGCTTAGTACTTGAATCAATATTTGTAATGAACTTTTGTATTTCATTATTATGTATGCATTAAATATATAGGTTAACCCATTTATATATGTGTTGATGTATGTATGGTTGCAGGAACAAACATAATACTTGATCAATTTTTGAAATTGACCAAGTGTAAGAAACATCTACGGATGAACATATTAGTCTTCCGTAGATGTATATCTTACAAGTAACAATACATCCGAAGATCATCTGCGGATGAACAACAAGCCACCTTCGGAAGAACAATACCTTCGGAAGAACAAATCTTCAGAAGAACATTACCTTCGGAAGAACAACATTACCTTTGGAAGAACAAGTAACCTTCGGAAGAACAAGTTACCTTCGGAAGAACAAGATACCTTCTGAAGAACAAGATACCTTCGGAAGAACATTATCTACGGAAGAACAAAATTACTACTGAAGACAATATTCCTGCGGAGACCAAACACTTGTGTTATACAAGTGGTACAAGTCAACAAGTCAACAAATCAACAAGGCGGTTATACGAATCCCGAGAAATCCGTTGATTCCTTATCAGAAACAAATCAAATCCCAAGAGATCCGGTGTTTCCTATAACTGAAACATCTGTCTATAAATATGGATCCTAGGTTTCGATTCAAGAACGATTGAAAACAGACGATTGATTGATTGAGAACAGCAACAGCATTACAACAATCATCAAAAGTCTTTCGATCATCATAACATATACAACATCATAGCATTCATTGTTTCATTCTTTTGTAATCATCAATACATTATAATAAAACATTAATTAATCTTTAATTGTGTTTTGTGTCGTGTGTTCTTGATATTTCATTAACATTGAATGTTGTTTAAATACAATTAAACCAAATCAACGTTAATTCCGCTAACGTTGACTTGAAATCAATTCACACTGATAATTCCTGTCGACGATCCTTGGATTCACAGGTGGTATCAGAGCCAAGTGCTCATTGATTTAGATCAATTGATCTATCAGTGTTAGTTGTGTTTAATTGTGTTTTGTGTTCGTTTACCAATCTATATTCAAATCAATTGAATAGTAGATCTTGTGAGCATCATGAGCAACTTCAGTGGTTCATCTTACCAACCCCCGAAGTTGGAAACAAAAGCAGATTTTAAGTCATGGAAAATCAAGTTCAGGAATCATGTAAACTATACTGATTCTGACTTGTGGATTTCCATTACTGAAGGTCCTTATATTCCACCCACTCTTGGGCCGGATTATAATGACAAAAATCAACCAATCAGCACAAAAGATCTATCACCTGATGATGTCAAAAAGGTTAAAGTCGATATAAAAGCATACAGTCTGCTTAGTATGGCCTTACCTGAAGAGATATTAATCAGGTGTGAGAACTATAAAACAGCTCACTCCTTATGGAAGATTCTTCACACTCTCTGCGAAGGGAGTGATGAGATAAGAAGTATAAGGAGAGACACCCTCAGATCACAATATGAAACCTTTCATCATATTGAGGGTGAATCAATTCCTCAGCAACTTCATAGATTCATGCAGTTAGTCACTGAGATGAATATTCTAGAGTTGAAGTACACTAGTGAGGAATTAAACAAGAAAATGCTCCACACTTTGCCAGAAAGTTGGAAGCATACTGTGTCCATGTTCAAGAATACTATAGATCTGAAAGCAACTGGTTTAGATACTCTGGTTGCAAAAGTGGAAGCTCTTGAAATGGATGAAAAATCAAGAAACAAGAGTGTGAGAACTCATGTATCACCCTATCACTTCAAAGAAACAAATAATGTAGGAAGTGCATTTATTTCAAACAATGAAAGTGATAGCTCTTGTGTTAGGAGTGATGATGAGGAGGAAGTTAGCTTCTATGCTTCAAAACCCTCAAAGAGATCATCTCAAGACAAGCAGCAGAAGAATAAAGGAAGAACTACTGATAGACAAGATACATCTGCAGCAACAACTAAGTCTTCCTTTTCAGCAAATCAGTCAGAACCAATAACTGTGATATTGGACTCTGAAGAACAAAGAGCAGCCTTTGCAGCTTTTAGCTCAAGTTTTCAAGCATACCTGGGAAGCTCTCTAACATCAGCAAATATCTGTCAACAAGACTTAGAAGAACTACCCCCAGATGTAGTGGAAGAGATGGATCTACAATGGCAGATGGCCATGATTGCTTATAGAGCTAAGCAATATCTCAGGAGAAATAAGAACTTGGCTTCAGCAAGCAGAACATCAAAGATTTGTGTTGACAAATCAAAGGTGAGATGCTACAAATGCAATCTCTATGGACATTTCTCAAGAGAATGCAATCAACAGTCTTATCCTGAGATTAGACAACATCAGCAGCATCAACAACATTAGATTCAAGCAAATCAACAATCTTCTCAAAGACCTCTGCACAAGCAATCTCAACTGATCAATGCTTCCCCACCAGCCACCAAAGAATCAGCAGGACCAAGTAACTCAAAGGAGTCAGGGCTGATCATACTTCAAGATGGAACGTGTGACTGGAGTCTGTATGAGAAGGAAGTTTTGGAAGAAAATCAAGCATTGATGGCTCATATGGATCAAACAGTGCCACCAATGGCAAAAGAGGTAAAAGAAAGATTGTGTTCATCAACTTGTGTTGAGGAAGTTGAACGATATAGAGTCCATGCTCAACAGTTGGCTGATAAAGTAAAAGAAACAATGATTTTGAATGAATCTCATGTTAGAGAACATAAACTATATCAAATAAAAATTAATTCTTTACAAAAGGATTTAGAAAAATTTGTTTCTGAAAATTATAGCCTAAAAGCCCAAGTTGAGCATTTGACCACTTCCTTAACAAAATCCATGGCTGATCATGCATCAACTGAAGTGAAACTTCAGAAGTTTCAATTATCATCTCAGCAATATGAGAAATTACTATCTTCTCATATTGAATCAAAGAAAAGGTCTGGGTTGGGTTATAATGCGGTTGCACCACCTATAAATGATAATTACACATCCTTACCTACAACAATGACAAACACTCTGTCAAATCATTTTGTGCCTAGCACCAAATTTGAAAAAGATTCATCTAAAACTGAAATTAATGATAAAGCTGAGGTGAGTGAAACTGAATCATCTGAATCAGTATCATTAGATCAAAATGATTCAGAATTTGATTATGATAAATGTGATGACTTGGATGATTCTGATGAACATGATGTTGATCAAACAAGCACTGGTAAAAATTGTCAACTGAAAGCCCATATTCCAAAAGTGCTTGAAGAAACAAAGTTGCCATATCCTCCTAAACAAAGAAACATGCTGAAGACCATCTGCAAGAGGATAGCTCAATTGAATGAAGGTCTTCAAGAACTAAGTATGCAAGAATCCTCCAAGAAATTAACTGATAAATCTGTCATCACTGAGGAAAGAGGAAAATTCAAAGGAAGGAACAAGGCATCAGCAGATCATCAACTGAACAAGAAAACTTCAGCAGCTGATCTACGGAAGAGAAATTCAACTCAAAGGAACAAAGTGTGCTCAAAAATGAAAAAGCTGAAGCATATTCAAAGCTAAAGAAGAAAGAGCAACTACAAAAATCAGCAAACAAAAGGAATGATTCTGAGAAAGAATCAGAAGAAAAGTATTGCAAATGGTGTGACATGAAAAATCACAACACTGAAGATTGTTACTTCAGCAGTTATTGTTCTATTTGCAATATGAACAATCATATGACTGCTGATTGTTACTTCAACAAACATTGCTCTATTTGCAACAAAAATAATCATTCCACACAGGAATGTTATTTCAACAAAAAGAACAAGATAAAAGGATCAAAGAAGAAAGAATCAGACAAATCTGAATCAGATTCCCAATCCACAGATTCTGCAAAGGGTTCAAAACTGAAGAAGCATGACAAAAGTCAAAGGAAAAACCAAAGGACAAATCATCATCAAGTGTTAAGATACTGAAGAAAAGATCAACTTTTCAGCAGTCAAAAACACCACACAAAAGAGTGGATTTGTCTGACAAGGAATCAAAGGATGATGATTCATTCTTTGATAAATTTGAAAAAGGCATTCATATCCCTCTTTCAAAAACAAAAGACAGTGAAACATTTAAAGGTTCACTATCAAAACAAAAGAATCAAACAAATGAAGTTGATCTAAGTAAAGCAGACAATATGAATCATGAATCTACTTCATCAACATCCCATTCAGCAGAATCATCCTCATCCAAATTAAATCAGAATGAATCAATCAAATCTGAAACAGAAACTTCAAAAAATATTCTTGAAAGAGTAACTGTTTTAGATCCTGTTGACAAACCCAAGATCACTAAGGCTTGGGTTGTCACTTCTAACTGATTTTCTTTTCTGATTGCAGGAACAATATTGGAGAGCTGACAACATGTGGTATGTTGACAGTGGTTGTTCCAGGCATATGACAGGAAACTGTTCTCTTCTCCATGATTTCAAACATAAAAATGCTTCTTATGTGGCATTTGGTGGGGATAAAAAGGGAGGTAAAATTGTTGGTGAAGGAATGATAACTAATGGTGTACTTAAATTTGATAAAGTAAATTACTGTAAAAACTTACAGTATAATTTACTAAGTGTATCTCAAATCTGTGATCAAAATTACACTACACTGTTTGATGACACTAACTGTTACATTCTTAAGCCAGGATTTATTGTCCCAGAAGATTGGATTCTCCTCAAAGCAGCAAGAAAAGGAAACACTTATGTGTTGGATATGAACAACACTTCTCTCACAAAACATGAAACTTGTCTTATTTCTAAACTTTCAGAAGATTTGTCACAATTATGGCATAGAAGACTTGTTCATTCTAACATGAAAAATATGAATAAATTGGTAAAACATGACCTGGTCATTGGCTTACCAAATAAAGAGTTCCATTGCTCAACTCATTGCTCTTCTTGTTACAAAGGAAAACAACACAGAGTGTCACATAAACCAAAAACAATCAATACTAATACTACACCACTCAAATTGCTTCACATGGATCTATTTGGTCCAACCAATGTAATGAGCATTGGAAAAAGGCAATATTGTTTGGTGATAGTTGATGATTTCACTAGATTTACATGGGTCTTTTTCTTAAAACAAAAGAGTGAAACATCAGAAACATTAATGGACTTTGTCATCAAGATTGAGAATCAACTTGATACAAAAGTCAAAATTTTCAGGAGTGATAATGGTACTGAATTTGTTAACTTTGAACTAGATTCTTTTTGCAGGAGCAAAGGAATTGCAAGACAATTCAGTGCACCAAGGACTCCACAACAAAATGGAGTTGCTGAACGAAGAAACAGAACTCTCATTGAAGCAGCAAGAACAATGCTAGCTGATTCACAACTACCTATTACCTTTTGGGCTGAGGCTGTGAATACTGCATGCAATGTTCAAAATAGAACATTAATTGTCAAAGAACATAACAAAACTCCTTATGAGCTCCTATTTAAAAGAAAACCTTACATAGGATATCTAAGAGTATTTGGGTGTCAAGTAACTGTTTTGAACATCAAAGAGTCATTAGGAAAATTTTCAGAAAAAGCATATGATGGTTTCTTTGTTGGATATTCTTCAACATCAAAATCATATAGAGTGTATATTCCACAGCATAACATTGTGGAAGAGACACCTAATGTATCTTTTGATGAAAATGTATTCACTAAGTCAGTTAAAGGATCATCATGGTTATTTGACATAGATGCCTTGTCTAAATCTTTTAACTATGATTATTTGACAAATACAGGTTCTGATGAAGTATGCTATCCATTTGTTCCACCGATTATGACTGAAGTACCTTTATCTGCTGATCCCCCAAGGATACATACATCTACAAGTGCCAACAATTCAACAGAAGCAGATACTACATGTGGAACTGAACAACATGTATCCGGAGCAGCTCCTACGGAAGAACAAAATACTTCCGCAGAAGTTCATGCGGAAGAGCAAAATCAAACTGCGGATACTTCTGAAGCTCAATCAACAGAGACTCAATTTGATTATTTCTTGAATTCTCAAATTGAGATGAATCAGTCAGAGGCAATGGAAATGACTAATCTGGAATCATCCATTCCAGTTGAGTCAACTCCCTCAATGAGAATTCATAAGTCTCATCCACTTAACAATATCATTGGGAATCCTGAAAAGAGAACTACAAGGAGCCAAAGTGGTACAGCCAACCTTTGTCTATTCAACTGTTTTCTTTCTCAAGTGGTGCCTCCAAACATTACAGCTGCTTTAAAAGACAATAGCTGGATTGAAGCTATGCAAGAAGAGCTTCAACAGTTCAGAAAGCAAAAAGTATGGTGTCTTGTTGACTTACCTGAAGGTCAACATCCTATTGGAACTAGATGGCTATACAAAAACAAACTGGATGATAGAGGTATTATTGTCCGAAACAAAGCAAGGTTAATAGCACAAGGTTACACTCAAGAAGAAGGCATAGATTATGATGAAGTTTTTGCACCAGTTGCAAGAATTGAGGCAATAAGAGTGTTCTTGGCATATGCATCATACAAGAAATTCACTGTGTATCAAATGGATGTCAAGTGTGCTTTCCTATATGGAAAAATAGATGAGGAAGTTTATGTGTCTCAACCCCCCGGATTTGAAGATCCTCATTATCCTCACAGGGTATACAAACTAGATAAAGCCTTGTATGGTCTTCATCAAGCACCAAGAAAATGGTATGAAACATTATCATCCTTCTTACTCAAGCATGGCTACAAAAGAGGAACAATTGACCAGACACTCTTTCTCAAACAAGAACATCAAGATCTCTTAGTAGTCCAAGTATATGTTGATGACATTATATTTGGATCAACTAATAAGAGATTGTGTGTGAATTTTGAAGAGCTGATGAAATCTGAATTTCAGATGAGCTCAATGGGTGAATTAACATTCTTCCTTGGCCTTCAAGTTCATCAAAAAGCAGATGGAATTTTCATCAATCAAGAAAAATATATACATCAAATTCTGAAGAAATACAATTTTGCTGAAGTCTCCTCTTGCAAAACACCAGCATCAACAATTGATAAGATTGCACCTGATCCCTCTGGAAAATCTATTGATCAAAAATTATTTAGATCTATGATAGGTTCACTTATGTACTTAACTGCCAGTAGACCTGATATTATGTTTGCTGTGTGTGTATGTGCTAGGTACCAATCTGATCCAAAGGAGTCACATCTCAATGCTGTCAAAAGAATTTTCAGATATCTCAAGGGAAAACCAGGACTTGGTCTATGGTATCCCAAGGATGGAGACTTTACACTCTACTCATACTCAGACAGTGACTATGGTGGATGTAACAGCAATAGAAAATCAACAACCGGTGGATGTCAATTCATTGGACCCAGGCTAGTGTCATGGCAGTGCAAGAAACAAACAAATGTTTCTGTATCCACAGCTGAGGCTGAGTACATTGCTGCTTCAGCCGGGTGTTCTCAAGTGCTTTGGTTACAAAACCAATTGCTTGACTATGGTTACAACTTTCTTCAAACTTCAATCTATATAGACAATTCAGCTGCTATGTTTATAACTGCTAATCCTGTGCAACATAGTAAAACTAAACATATAGAGATTAGGTATCATTTTCTGAGAGATTGCTCAGAAAAAGGATTGATCAAGTTAGTCAAAGTGGATACATCAAATCAGCTTGCTGATTTATTCACTAAAGCCTTTGATTCAGTCAGATTTAATTTTCTGATTGAGTCTCTAGGTATGATTAACTTAGATTAAATAAAGTTCAAACAAACAACATGCTGTGTGCAATAATGCATCAGTATGCCTTATGCATGGGAAATGATAGTAAACTATAGCTTTGCCTATTTCTGCATAAACAAATATCAATATATCTCAACAAGTTTCTTGATATGTGAGTAGGTTCAACTTGAGTGGAAACAAATCTTAGTGCTTGCATAACATAATATTATCATAATTGTCTGTGGGAAACTTCATTTTGAGAAAACAAAGTGAGTCTTATCCTAATGTGATCAAATCATTCATCTGCACACACTATGTAAAAGACTTTATACTATCTATCTTTGCAACTCATACTCCCTCTGTTTTGTGTGAACAAAGACCTGGGTGTATGATCACCATACTGAATCTCAGTATCAAAGGTGAAAAGATCATGTTCATCATCATCCCTCTGTTTTGTGTGAACAAAGACCTGGGTTAAAGGCACCTCTGTTTTACGTGAGTAAAGACCTGGTGACCTGATGATGATCATATCTAAAGCTCTCAAAAGAATCCTAAGTGATCAACTGTATATTATCCTGAGCTTTATCAACATCGCATCAATGAGATGTCAAACACATCTCAAGATAGCTATTATAATTTAAAGTACATAGTCACAAGAGTGAAAGAATGATGATTTGACTTACAAAGGGAGGACAACACCTTTGTGAATCAATGTGAAGTCCATGACAGTTATTCTAAATCAATAAAACATGATAAACAGCAAGCCTAGTTGATACATGAGCTCTTGTATGGATTTATAAGGACAATATACTTGCAATCAGAACTTGTTCCAGTATCAACTATACAACATAACTAATCAGGAAGAGGCTTAGCAATGTAGTATGATCCCATCTTAAGTGCATCTGATCATTATCATATATTCAGTGTTTATGTTATTCCTCTTAAAGAAATTTATGATAAATGCTTAAGTTCATCATTAATCACAAATTTAGGGGGAGTAGTATTCATGAAATAACATCTATATCAGCAGCAGCAATGTCTATATCTTTATCAAGTTGAAGAAATTGAAACCTGAGCATCACATTAGCCGTTGGTTACATGAAATTTATTTTAAGTTTCCTTGTACTAAATTGTCATGTATACAAAGCCAACGAGGTCCTATAGCAATAATTGGTTCAACCAATGGAGTTGGGCCATACATACAACTGTGTGTAAATCAATATTAGTAGATTAATGTTTATCCGTAGATTGGTAAACTACGGATAAACAAAGATCAATCAGTAGAAGTTGTTGATCCGTAGATATACTACGGAAGAGTAAGTTGTCGATTACAATTAATGTGATATTACTTCTACGGAAGAGTACAATGTGGGACCCACTGAATAAATCCGAGAAAATTAATATGTCTGAGGGTATAAATAAAGAGATTTGACTTGTCAAATGCATTATGCACTTTTCAGCTCACTTTTTCAGACCTAGAAAATCTCGCAATAAATTTTTCCCACTTTCTCAACATTCAAAATTTATCAAATCAAACCTTAAGCAAACGTATATCTGAGTTCTTAATCAGCGTCTATTAAGGTAAAACATGTCGTAATCATCAAGAATGAACAAGTTGATTCTTGTTTTATCTCACAACTGTTCGTATTCTTATATCAATAACATGATTCTAATGAAGTCTTTTCTTATGAACAGATGGATCATCGATTTGCAAAAGAGCATAATGTATGTGCTTTCTTGAACCCTGACGATCCTGTGTCGGAAGGATGTCAAGAAATTATGAGATATTTGAGAAGATCAAGGGTTTTCTATGCATTATCTGCAGAGCCAACGATTTATCGATCGCACATCAGTGATTTCTGGAATTCTGCGCGTATAGAAGAAGATGATGAAGGAATTATTGCAGAAGTAAGGAATCGAAGGCTGAGAATAGACGAACAAACTATAAGAAGGGTACTAGAACTGGGAGATGTTGAAGCAGGACACCCTGATGTATTTGATAATGAATACATAGAAAAGGTTTTCCTTCTAATGGGATATGATGGAGACTTTGAAAGGGAGAAATCAAGAAGGGAAGACTCTGCAAACCATACAGATTTTTGTGTCACACTTATCTGAAGTGTATGTCAAACAGAAAATCTGGGCTTGACAGATTTTCTAGACACATATCATCTGGTATTATTGGGATCTTTGAGGGAAGGACCTACAACTACTCAAAGTACATCTTTAACTGCTTGTGTGACCACATCAGAGTACAGAAGGCTGATAAGATGTATATGTTTCCAAGATTCATTCAGCTCATCATTAATGCAGACCTGCCTGGAACAAATGTGGAGGGTGGTGTGTTCATCCAAGCACACCTTGGCAGATCTGTGCTGAACAAAATCTCAGGGAGATATGAAGGAGAAGATGTAGACATGTTTGCACATGTGATTGATGCTAGTGCAGACATACCTCCAGAGCTAGTTTGGGAAGATGAGGAAGAGAGCTCTGCTACCAGCTCTGCTCAAGACACACCATCACCAGTAGCCTCACCACAACAACAACAAACACCCCAAACACAATCACCAGCCAGCCAAACTACAGAACCCATCTCTCAATCCTCAATCTATCACCACAACAACAACAACAACCCCAAGCTCAATCACCTGCCAGTCAAAATACTGAACCAATCTCTCCCATCAACCCCAATCACCAAATCAGCTTCAGATGCAACTCTACCAACAACCTCCAAACTCAGATACTGAGAGCATCTACACTGGAGAGACAGAATTAGTCTCAGAAGCAAGTACAGTCAAACTGTCACTATCAAAGACTGAATCCCCTGTGCACTCAAATGAAACTGAACAAGTTTCTCCCATGATTGATCAGCAACAACAACAAACTCTTCAAGAGCAGAAGATCAAGCCACTGAAGCAAAGTCAAGCTCAGCAAGTGTTGATCATGAGGAGGTAAAAGAAGAAGAGATTGAGTCTGAGCATCAGGAAAGAGATACAGAAGCAGATCAGGTTGATGTGATTGCCTATAATGAAGATGATCTGAGTGATGATGACATTCCTGTAAGCAAGAGTTATCTGGTGGCTGAGTACAACAAGCTGGTGCTCAAGTCAAATAAAAGAAAGGCAAGAATACAAGAGCTGAAGGGCATATTAAAAGAAAAGGATGAAGAATTGATAAATCAGCAAGAAAGAATAAAGAGACTGAGAGAAGATGCTCAAAGTGATAAAGAAGTCATTGATGCTCTGCTAGACAAGGAAGCTGAGCTTATAGAGTCAGCAGAGAATGAGAAGAAAGATAAAGAAAAGATCATGAAGAGACTTGAACAAGCATCTGACACTATGACTGCTCAGTCAAACATAATAAAGACAAAAGAAGAAGAAATTGAGCAACTTAAACTGAAGATCAGCTCATTGGAATCTTATGCCAAAACTTCAACTGCTCAAACAAAACAAAGTCCTGAGGCATCAAAAAGAAGTGATCTGGTACTCAAGGAAAAGAAAGTACCTTGGTACTACTGAGAAGAAGCCAACTGATGAAAGTAGTCCAAAGAAACAAAAGCTTTCTCCTGAACACACACCAATAATAGACTTATCTGCTGAGGAGCCCATCACTGAACAGAAAGATGAAAGTGACAAAGAATGGGAAGATTAATCAAAGAAGACACTCCTCCAAAGCAAGAAGTCTCAAAGGCTGATGATCTTCTGACTACAAGTGACATACTTGAAGAGAGGCCTGAATCAACCATGTTCATGACACTTATAAATCATGGTTTCCCTTATGACATGGTTGAAAGACTGAACATGACAGAGATGAAGAATTGTTGAAAGAGTTTGAGCTTGCCAGCTTCATGATTCCAAACTGTGACTATGAAGCATTCAATACCTTTCAATCAATTCAAAACATAAAGAAGGAGTTGGGACACTGTGACACAGCCAAGCTGAGCAAATACAACATGACTTGCTGGTTACAGGGACACAACTACAAGCCTCATGAGCTTAAAGGAAGAACAGTAGGAGAACTCAGAAGGATGATGGAGCATGTAATGAAGTGTTGAACTAGATACTGGGGTAAAGTTCAGAACTGAAGCTCCACATCAATCTTATGAACAACAAAGCAAACTCCCTGCTGAACCCATAACTGTTGAACCTAAAGATCAGCACAAAGGGAAAGAGAAATTGATTAGAGAGCCAAGGGAAGTCATCCCCGGAAAAGTATGGCCACTTGGGACTGCAGTTAGAGAAATAACTGAGCAAAAGTCCACTCTAATACAACTGATAGATCACCTCACAACTCCCAGCTCTGCGGAAGAAAACAAGATCATGGCATGGAAATATGATCCAGACTGGGATTGTGCTGTCATTAAAAGAACATCTGGAAGAGTTGAATACTTCCATGATGTACTCTCAGTGGTGAGTCTGCCAGAGAATGACATCAGAGACCTTCAAAGCTTAAACATCAGCAACTATCCAATTCACCCTAGAGGAAGAGACTTCTCAACTCTAGTGGGAAAGTTAAAGACTAAGTTTAAAGATGATGTGCTGATTGAAGCTAAAAGAGAAGATATAGAACATCAGAAGAGAATCAAAGGGCTCAAAAGATACAAGTCCAATGCCTCAGAACATGTAGATGATGAATTCATGAAGAGGATTGGCTACAACAACAGAAACAAAGCAGCTCTTAAATGTATTGAAGGGACTCAATTCACATACCCAATCACTGAATGGGGATATGTAGAAAAGACAAAAGAATTGGTCCTACTGAGAAATGCTGAAAACAAGAAAGCTGAAAAGATCAGAATCTTTGATCCTGTGGAAATCAAACTGCTTCATCCCAGCTACACTTCATACTTAAATGACAAATTCTTTCCCAAGCTGTCTGATGAACAAGCACAAAATGATTTATTTCTACATGTTCATGTGATTCAAGTAGTAGACAAACTTCATGCAAAAGCATATAAAAGAAGAAGATTTAATGCTGGATTACTGAAGGGAACAACATTTGAAGAAGTTACAGAACTAAGAATAACAGAACAAGATGAGCTAGAAGTGGTGAATAACAACAAGGTGTTAGACACACTCACTACAGAAGAAGATGTTCTGGGAATTAGTTATGAGACTTTGAAGATGATGAGCAAGATGAAGATCAAGTATAAGTATGATGATCAGAAGACTGCTGTCTCCTACTTCTACAACAAGATGATCGCTAGAATCAAAGATCTTGCAGTTTTGAAGGAATGAGTACAAGTAGCTAAGCCTAAGGGGGAGTATTGTTAGGTCTAGAATCTGTAGATCTAGTCATTATGTATAGGCTTAGTACTTGAATCAATATTTGTAATGAACTTTTGTAATTCATTATTATGTATGCATTAAATATATAGGTTAACCCATTTATATATGTGTTGATGTATGTATGGTGCAGGTACAAACATAATACTTGATCAATTTTTGAAATTGACCAAGTGTAAGAAACATCTACGGATGAACATATTAGTCTTCCGTAGATGTATATCTTACAAGTAACAATACATCCGAAGATCATCTGCGGATGAATGAACAACAAGCCACCTTCGGAAGAACAATACCTTCGAAGAAAACAATCTCAGAAGAACATTACCTCGGAAGAACAAACATACCTTGGAAGAACAAGTAACCTTCGGAGAAAAGTTACCTTCGAAGAACAAGATACCTTCGAAAGACAAGAACCTTCGGAAGACATTATCTACGGAAGAACAAAATTACTACTGAAGACATATTCTGCGGAGACCAACACTTGTGTTATACAAGTGGTACAAGTCACAAGTCAACAAAAGTCAACAAGGCGGTTATACGAATCCCGAGAAATCGTTGATTCCTTATCAGAAAACAAATCAAATCCCAAGAGATCCGGTGTTTCCTATAACTGAAACATCTGTCTATAAATATGGATCCTAGGTTTCGATTCAAGACACGATTGAAAACAGACGATTGATTGATTGAGAACAGCAACAGCATTACAGCAATCATCAAAAGTCTTTCGATCATCATAACATATACAACATCATAGCATTCATTGTTTCATTCTTTTGTAATCTCCAATACATTATAATAAAACATTAATTAATCTTTAATTGTGTTTTGTGTCGTGTGTTCTTGATATTTCATTAACATTGAATGTTGTTTAAATACAATTAAACCAAATCAACGTTAATTCCGCTAACGTTGACTTGAAATCAATTCACACTGATAATTCCTGTCGACGATCCTTGGATTCACATTTTCAATCAGAAGGATTTCAATATGAGGCAACGTCGTTGGGTGGAACTAATCAGTGACTACGACTGCGACATCCGATACCACCCCGGCAAGGCAAATGTCGTAGCTGATGCGTTGAGTAGGAAGACGCACCAAAAGATGGTCTCCGTTCAAGAGATTCGCGACCGACGGCAGTGGTTCGATACATTGGGAGAGTTTGACACTGAATTTCGACTTGATGTCCACAATACTACAGTGTTACTGCAAAATTTGAGGATCGAGTGTGACATCGAGTCAAGCATTCGAGAAGCCCAGCAGGCAGTAGAAGGCGAGGAGATTATGAAAGATGAACTTGAGCCCAATCTTGTAGCCCAACTGGAAGCGAGAGCCAATGGGTTGATGTATTTCGCGAACCGAATTTGGATCCCCAAACACAATAACCTTCGAGCTTTTATCATGAATGAAGCACATCAGACTCGCTATTCTATTCACCCGGGCTCCGATAAGATGTATATGGACTTGCGGAGTCAATATTGGTGGCCCGGAATGAAACGGGACATAGCAACCTACGTTGCTAAATGTCTTACATGCACGAAGGTTAAAGCGGAGCACCAACGTCCAAGTGGATTACTCGAGCAACCCGAAATTCCCATGTGGAAATGGGAACATATATCCATGGACTTCATAACCAAACTACCTCGGACACCTCGTGGGCACGATAGCATATGGGTAATCGTCGACCGATTGACCAAGTCGGCACATTTCATACCCATACGCGACACATATAAGACATCAAGATTAGCTCGGATTTACATCGACGAGATCGTAAGCCGTCACGGTGTGCCTCTTCATATCATATCCGACCGGGACGCTCGTTTCACTTCTCAATTCTGGTCTTCTATGCAAGAACTTTTGGGTACGCAATTGGATTTAAGTACGGCTTACCATCCCCAAACCGATGGTCAAACCGAGCGGACGATCCAAACTCTGGAAGACCTGTTGCGTCTCTGTGTTCTCGATTTTGGTGGTGACTGGGATACACACCTACCACTCGCGGAGTTCTCCTACAATAATAGTTACCATTCAAGCATCCAAATGGCACCATTTGAGGCCCTTTATGGTCGTAAATGTCGTTCACCGATTTGCTGGACCGACATGGGCGAAAATCTTATCACCGGTCCCGAACTCATACAAGAGACGACCGATAAGATTGCTATCATCCGCAAGAACTTGGAAACGGCTAGGAGTCGACAGAAGAGCTATGCCGATAAACGTCGCAAGCCACTAGAATTCCAAGTTGGGGAGATGGTCCTTCTCAAGGTCTCGCCGTGGAAGGGTGTGGTTCGTTTTGGAAGGAAAGGTAAGTTAGCTCCGAGGTTTGTAGGACCTTTCAAGGTTCTGAAGAGAATCGAGAAAGTGGCCTACAAACTAGAACTACCCTCCGACCTTAGTGGAATTCACCCGGTCTTCCACGTCTCGAACCTGAGGAAGTGTTTGGCCGACGATAACTTGTATGTGCCATTGGAAGACATCCAGATCAACGAGTCCCTACATTTCGTTGAGAAACCCGTCGAAATCGTGGATCGCATTATGAAGAAGACTAGAACCTCTACGACCCCAATAGTAAAGGTTCGGTGGGAAAACAAGCGGGGAGCGGAATTCACTTGGGAGCGTGAAGATCATATGAGGAAGACTTACCCTGATTTATTTTTGTAACCTTCGTTATTTTTAATTTCGGGACGAAATTAATTTAAGTTGGGGAGACTGTAACATCCTGTATTTTCTTTTTATCTTATTTATTTATGTTCTGTGTGGTCTTTTGGTAAAAATTTCATTTAATAATAAAAATATTAATAGTGATGACAACATTAATAATAATCTTAATAACAGTAATAATAATAATAATAATAACAATAATAATAATAACAATAGTAATATTAAAAGTAATAATAACTTTGAAAGTAACCATAATAATTATAATGACAATAAATGATAATAATAATAACTAAAGTCATAATAATAATGATTTTAATAATAATAATAATAATAATAATAATAATAATAATAATAATAATAATAATAATAATAATTATTGTTATTATAGTAATAATAATAATAATAATAATTGAAATAATAATAAATTTCTAAAGTTCGGGGGGGTGTTTTGTAAATTGTAAAACTTAAAAAAAAAAAACTTAAGTTTGGACTGTTTTAATAAACAGCCCAAACTTCAGGGGCAGAAAGTGTAAAATCCGGGTTTTCTTTACCCCGTTTCTCCGGTGGCTTTTGGCCGGAGCTCCGGCCGAGCTCCGGCAAGGCCCCGAACCATCGGTTCAAGCGATTCGACCCCATTTAAACCACCCAATCCCCTCGACCCCATGATTCGAACCCGAACCCCAATTCAATTTGAGTTCCCGCTCGTTGCAAACTTCCCAAATCAAGCCAAGACTAACCGTGTAAAAATCCGAATTCAAAGCCTGTCAAATTCGAATTTCCAAACAAAATAATTGTTCCCAAACTTAACACGCGGCTTAATTAACCAGTTAATCAATCAAGTTTGCACAATAACAACTCGAATCTTTTAATTTTGGTAAACATTATACGCGGTTTCAAATCAAGGGTGATAAGCTCGAAACCATAGAATCGAAGCTATATAATGGGGTTTACCGATTCATTTTGAAGTCCTTAAACTCCCTAAACCCTCAATTGCGCAGAATAATCACTCAATCGGAAAACCCCAATTCAAGAACACCCGAAGCTCAACTCGAACTCGAAAACCCTCAAATCCTCACCAAAACAGGTAATTAAAACATGTAGTCTACTCGTTTTAGTCCAAGGTTCAAAAGCCCTATGATGATTCGGGTGATTAACACCGAATCGAGGGCCAATTGTGGATCGGATGAACCTAGGGTTCATCAGATTTGGGGAAAACCGGGGAAACTGGTTTAAAATTAAAACAAACCGAAGTGAACCAAGGCCACGGCCCTGGTTCACTGGTTCCCGCACCCCATTCCCCCAAGGGAGACCCGGGTTCGACCCCGGGCAACCCCCTTTCCCTCTTTTATTTTTTTCTCTGTTTTGTTTTCTTTTTCTTTTCTGTTTTTTTTCTCTTTCTTTTATTATGTATTTCTTTTAATATTTTAATTCTGAAAAATTTCTAAGAAATTTATTTTTTTTCAGAACTTATTTAACCATTTTTGTATTCTTTTTATTATTAAATCAAAGGTTTAAGAATATGTTTAAATTTAAAATACATTGTGGTATTTTTTTCCTTATTTTAAATTATTTAAAATAATGTTGTTATGTGAAAAGATAATACTTGTGTAAAAATATTTTAGATTATTTAAAACATATGCATGTATATATATATATGTATATATATATACATGTATATATTGGCAAACAATTTGAATAATTTATTATTCTTACCTATATACATATATTGTAAAATATATGTATGTATATATATGCATATATATATATTGTCAAACAATTAGAATGATTAATTACTTATACATATGTACTTATATTTATATAAACATATCAAAGTAAGTATACACATATATATATATATATATATATATATATATATATATATATATATATATATATATATATATATATATATATATATATATATATATATATATACATATATATATTTATTTCTTGACTTATTACAATCAACACAACCTTTATAAATCGGTTTAGCGTGCGATTAGTTTTCTTTATTTATATTAACTTTTCTCTTACGCGCAATAATTCTAATTATCCTTTCGTTCCATTAACCTGATCATTAATAATATAAAATAAATGTGAATAGTTGTCAACCTCTATTCAATTTATAATTGAGAACCTTAAAACATAATAATTAATCATCAAACAAATTATAACGCGTTACCTTATTCTTATTTAGGTGCCTTGTGACGTTTGTGTTGGAAATCTTATTCGTGGTTATTCTTATTTCATCTTCAAGTCTTCTTATTATCATGTGAGTTCTTATGCCCCATTTACATATATTTTACACCTTTCGGGGTGAAACATGTTGGTTATACAAACAAACTCATACACGCTTTGATACTTATTACGCACGTGCAATTCTTTACATAGTCGTGGTTATTTGAATATGTTAAGTTGTATATGAGATGTGACATACGTGTGCAATCATTAACTATAACTAGCCTGGCGAAGTCTTAGATCTTTGGGCCTGACAAGCCTATTTGGTGCTAAAGCCGAGGGATTGCCGGCTCCTAGGAGCCGTATGCTTGTGCACTAGGGAACCAAATACACTTAGCTAATCATGCTTATTCATATTATTCAGTCAAGGTTTGATTGTAACTATGCATGTTCTATATACTTACTATCTTGTGACCATTGACTAGAATTGCCACATTCCCTCTCATGATATATACTTATTGTATTTTAAAACCATGAGAACTCACCAACTTGTTAGTTGACTTTATTTTCAACATGTTTCAGGTAATGTGCAAGTTTAATGATGATTGAAGAAATGCTTAAGCTTAGGAAATGGACCTAGACTTAAATAAACATTTGGATTCTTTTTCTTTGTTTATTATTTTCTTGTAAGACGTGGATGATTGTGATGTTTGAAAAACAATTGGTTAATGGCATTTATATTTTAACATAGTGTTATGTGGCTGTGAACAATCTTAACCCTCACACTTCGACGTTTCCGCCGTCATGGTTGGGGTGTGACATTTGAGGCCTCGCCGGAGGTTGGCCGGAGGGCATCACCGGAATTACGGGAGAGAGAAAGGGGGGGGGGGGTTAGGTTTTAGTTAATTGCACAATTAGTCCCTGCAGTTTTGTTTTTATTATTTTATGCATAAACTTCATAATTAAAGTTTCTAGATTTACAAATAAGCCCCTGGACTTAATTTAACTTTAAGATTTAACTATTTTATAACTTATCAGTTTTTTTATAAGTTATTACCCTTATTATTATTATTATTATTATTATTATTATTATTATTATTATTATTATTATTATTACTATTATTAAAAATGTTATTATTATTTAATATTATGTTCAAAATAATTAAGTTATAATCTTTCAATTTTTAAGAATTGTAGTCAAACTAAGAAAACAACCATAAATAACCCATAAGTTTCAAAAATGGCAACAATGGTCCCTATAAGAATAAACGACGTTAACTTTTAATTTAATGAAAATACAAGATGTTACACCAAAGGTCAAGGCTGAAAGAGCTTTCGTAGAGGAACTCTAAACTTCCGAAGACAAAGTGTTCCTTCTTCCGAAGTTCAACACTTAGAAGATTCCCAAGGCAATGACTTCCGAAGTGTGAAGTCTTGAAGATCATCACAAGCCTCAGAAGAAGTAGACTCTTCCGAAGTATAAGTAGCTTCGGAAGAACTTGTTCTTCCGAAGCCAATTAACCTTCGGAAGAACCTACTATGAACCAATGGACATAAGTATGGTCCTTCCGACAAACCGCTGCAACCTCTAATAAACTGCATGGTGCTTTCCCACGCCTATGTTGTTGACCATACTTTATTCCACTGTTCATTCCTTATCACTTAGTGCAGTTACCAACTTTAGTTGATGACAAAAGGTAATTCATAAACATGTCATGACTACCGAATCTTAGGTAGTATGTTATCTTAATTACCTTACTTCTAGCAATGTAGTATTTGTTTAGTGGTAAGTTTCCAGCTGGTATCAAAGTATAACTGGCTGTAGATAGTAGTATATATAGTTTCTCATTGTAACTGTTGGAGCTGGAAAAGATAGTCTATATTATCAACACAATGAAAGTCAACAAAAGTCAACGTCATGGTCAAAGTCAACAAAAGTCAAACCCGACACGTTCGAGACGAGGAACCGAGACAAGACGTTGAAGATTTAAATGACTAGGAGTTTTATTGTAATAAATATATTTTGTGTGAACAAAATATTTTTTTTCTTGTTTTTAGTCATTTTTATGCTTAATATGTAATTTTGTATTAATTAGCCTAAGTCTAGGGGGTTAAGTGCAATTAGTAAATCTTAGTCTAGACTATAAATAGGTTAATTGTCATTAGGTTTTGGTCAATGGTTGAATGACCAATAGATTGAGGGATTATTTGTAAACACATATTTTGCAATCTAATTGAAGATCAAAGGGGTTTTGATTGTGATTATCATATTTTGATCTAATTCTTCATGATTTGATTCAAGTTTGATCATCCTGGATTTACAATTTGATATCAGAGCCATTTTGGATCAAATTCCTTGAAGATTTGAAGAATTTTAGAGAGAGAAGTTGAGGTTTTGGTTGTTTTTGTTCAATATCATGTTTTCATCAAATTTGGATCAAATTTGAGTGTTATTGACATGGAAATTGATTGAAGTTTGCTTGTTATTGGTTGGGAAAGCTCTGTTAATCATCAGGTATCAAATCCATTGAGATTTGGGTGTTTTCAGATTGATTTCGTGTTGAAAAAGTTTTTCAGTTTCGTTCAGCGAAATTACCAGTTCATCCAGCGAAACTACGAGTTCTTCCAGCGAAACTACATCGGTTATCCTCATTAAAGTTGTTTTCTGCTGTCCTGCGAAACTAGTTTTATTGAACGAAAGTTCAACAGTGATTGTGGTTGATTTACAAGCGAAATTGCTGCCAAAAATATCATTGAACGAAAGTTCAAGCTTGTTTTGTGCGAAATTGTCGGCGAAACAAAGCAGTCTAAAGCATTTGGCTAGCGAAACTGCTGCCAGAATTTCCAGCGAAACTACTGTTGCGAAACTAGCTCTGCGAAACTACAATGAATATATTTTTCCCGGGGGAGAATTATTAAAAAAAAATTTGGGAAAAATATTTTTGGGGCGTTTAATTGTTCAAATTTTTTAACACTATAATGTCATCTTCAGAAGACTTTACATCAGATAATCTCACAACGGCACAAAGCCGGTTTGACTCTTTTGCAGCAATGAAGAAAGAAAAATTGACAGATTTGATTGATCGATTCTTAAAGGTGGCAAATAATCTAAAGAAGCATGTTCCAGATCTCAGTAATCATGAACAGATTCAAAAGCTTCTTGACTCGCTTCCGTCTACATGGAATTATCAAGTTAAAATGCTGAAGCAAGAAAGAGGTTATGTCGACACAAAACTTATAAATATGATCAACAGACTAAAATCTCTCGAGCTTGATATTCAAAGAAATGAATTTCAGCAAGCCGTGTTCCCACATCAAACCAACAAGCTTAATACTGATCTTGTTTCTTCTGTAACAAGCATACTTAATTACAAAGAAGAGATGATTGAAAACTTGAAGTTAATGAGAACTAATTCGGATGTGAATTTTGAATTCGGAGAAACTGTTGAAGAGAACTATGAAGCTCTGAGAGTCGACAATGACACTAAACCGGAGTCTGTGAGAACTGATGATGATAAGGTTGGAAAAGCTGATAAAAGAAAGAAAGAATCTGAGGCTGACGAGATGCTGAAGGTCAAAGAAGAGGAACAACAAGAAATCACAAGGGTTTGCAACTGTGAAAAGAGCTTAGCTGCAGAACGAACTATCATGGGTCTTCCCTATGAGAGTGTTCAGGATATGTGTTCTTCATCTTGCAAAATCAGATTATTTGGGATTTATAAGGCCAACAGATTGTTACTGGAAAATGAAAAGGAATTAAAAATAATAAATCAGGAATTACAGAAAAATGAAATTGCTTTTTCAAGGAAACTTAATGAAGCATTGGCTGAAAATGATCTTTTAAGAAGAACCATTTTGGAGCGTAACGTTGAAATTAATATTTTGAGAGAAAGGGCTGTTTTAGCTCAATTTGAAACAACTCAGCTTCAAACAAAGCTTGATAAATGGACCCTTTCACACATGAAAAAGGATGAGCTTATTGCTAAACAACAAGGGGTGCGGGTAAAACATGGGATTGGATATAAATCTGATGGTGAAGCTGTATTTAATTCAGTTCCACCTCCTTCTACTTTATGTTATTCACCAATTCCCAAACCTCATCCTAAAAATGATTTGTTTGAACAATCTAATAGTAGTTTGCATGCAGGTTTGAGCGGTGTGAATCTTAAAGAGGTGCGAGATGATTACTGGTATGGGATACAATAAATCGAATGCTGACAGTCAAGCTAACGATTGTTCAGTCCCGGTTGTTTGTAAATCTATATCTTCTATTTCTTCTAACTTCTTTGATAAGTTTAAAGCATGTGAAATTCCTACTTTTGAGCCTGTCAGGGTTGTGAATGAAGAGATAAATCCGAAATCACCCAATCATCAAATTCCAACAACAACACATCATATTCCTGTCAATCAAGATCCATTGGAAGCAGATCTGTGTATACGAGACTGTACAAGCTCAGATGATGAATCAATCACAGAGGTGCGTGTTGGTTCCTCACAGATCAAGATGTCTCCTAACATTGTCAAGTCACAAAAGCTTCCAAAAGCTGAATCAAGACCAATACGGATGTCTTCTCCACTTGCAAAGCAACCCAGTCAATCAGTGAAGATCTCATTCCCTGTTCAGCAAAGCAAATGCCAAAACAAGCAAGAATCTGCTACAAGCTCAAAGCAATCCTCATCCCCACCTGCATCACACGGCTCAGTCAAGCATCAAAAGCCATTCAAGGCTTGTTTTGAGTGTGGAAAAGAAGGTCATGTGGTAAAGAAATGTCCTCAAAGGCTTGCTACGAATGGTAAAGGCAAAAAAAATTGCTTATCCGAATGTAAGTCTAAAAAGAATGTTCCAGACGGTAAAGGCAACACGGGTTGCTTCTCTGGATCAAGAGGTAAACAACACACATCTTTGAATGGTTGGATAAAAAACCCTCAATCCAAACCTTTTCATGTGAAGCCGGTTTCACATGATACAAAGATGAAAATGACCAAAGCTTCAAAACCAAATTCTTTTCCTTCTGGTCTTAAACAGAAAATGATTTCCAAATTTAATTCATTCAAATCCAAGTTAATTGAACCGAAACAAATTTGGCAAATTAAAAGAAGGATACAGCAATCCCCGATTGTTTAAATGGTTGTGTGCAGAAGCTTGTTACTTATCTTGATGAAAAAGGAACTTCTAGGACTACGATGGCCTGGGTTTCCCTTTCAAACTAATCTGTTTATGAGTGCAGGAACAATTCAGGAGGACTGTTAGTAATCCGGTTTACTGACAGGGATTGTTCCTAATTCAAATTTGAGGCGGAACAAACAGATTAAGGTCATGGTATTATATCCACAATCTGGATTTTTATCTGCATTATCACAGTTCTCACTTCACAGTCACTGCATATTTTTTGAGAATTCATTTCTTATTTTCATATCAGTGTAGTGTGAAAGACCTTCTTTGATAAATTTTTATTTTTGTACAGTTTAAAAAAATTATAAAAAAATAAAAAATTAAAAAAAAAATAAAATAATAAAAAAATATAAAAAATAAAAAATAATAATAAAAAAAAATAATAATAATAAAAAGAGTTTGCAAAAATAAAAATTTAGGGGGAGAGTATAAGAAAATAAAAATGAAAAGAGAACTGGGAACTTGATTCAAGATGACTGAGAAATGATTGTATATCATCTTGAAATGCTTGTTTTTGCATTACTTGCGTTTATAAATTGAGAAATGATAGTAACTGATGATGTTATCTGATTTACATCTTATTTTTAATTGCAAATAATAGAAAAATAAACAGATTCTTTAATGATATGCTTGGTAGACTCAGCCTGAAGAATAAAGTAGACAGCAGTATGATGATTTAAATTAAAATATATGCTTAAGAATGTCTGGATTTACGCAATCATTTTGGCCTGCACGAAAACTGAGTCCCGACAAAAATTGGATTGAGAATTGATCTTTCACCCATCATGATACAAATCATATATGTCATATCTTTGAGCCATTTCTGGTGTATTTATGTGTCTTGTGTTTGTGCTAATCTCCTTTGCTGTACGGAAGTACTGACCTGGAGTGATGATCTCCTCTGCTGTACGATAGTACTGACCTGGAGCTCTCATCGGCACATGATTAAATGGTCATCTCCTTTGTTATATGTGAGTATAGACCTGGAGCTCTCACCATTTTGGTTTAAGTAGTGTCAAATTATCTAATTCATCACAGAATGCAATATTCTGTTGATAATCACTTGCACACTAATGCACACGCCTTGCTCTATAAAGATCGTAACAAAATTCAAGAAATCCTGAGGTTGGGTGAGGGTTTTTGCCAAATGATTGTGGGGTCCTAACACTCTAAGTATTTAATCGAACCTTAACGAATCATCTATTGCTTGTTGAAAAAGATAAGGCATGAGTTTAAGTGGACAAACATATCAGCAATCGTTATTGATCTGTTTGAGAATTTCAAAAATCATTCAAACACTGTAATTAGATTCAGTTATCAGTGTGATCTCATTGCTTGTCGATGTTTAAATTCATCTTTGTGCTAAAGTATATCTTGAGGATGTGATCTCATGATCGATTCAGTTCTCGGTTATATATAAAAAAAATTTAATAGATAAAAACAGAATGTAATAATAAATGTATATAATGTAAAAAAAATAATTATAATAAAATTTCATTTTAATTTCTCTAAGGTCTTCCATATTATGTTGTTACAATTTTATCATTTTTCAAGCATTTCACAGAAATTGCGTACAAACGAACACGGATTCGCTTGTTTTTCACACACAGATAAACACGGGTTTATTTTGTTAAAATGAAATGATCTAATTAGAAATGTCGAGATTGTGTTTGAGAATGTGTTTCAGATTTTTGCTGTAAGTGATGGCCGATCAGTTGAGCAGTGTACCTGATCAGATAACATGTTCCTCAAGTTTGCAGAAGATACCAAGCTAGGAATCCTCCTCCTACATCTTCTGAAGCACTCGAGATTAGAGATTTGGGAAAGTTGTTCCAATATCCTCACAAAGGATGCACTCAAAAAGGGGGAGCATATAAATAGGGGGAGCTTATGAGATGAATAACTTTTCTCATCAAATTCAAAAAGCTTTAATTTGAAGATCATTCTACTGTTGATTTCTCGGGGCTGAATTCGTATGAAGACGTTGACAATGATAGACTAAGGGGGAGTATTGTTGGAGCTGGAAAAGATAGTCTATATTATCAACATAATGAAAGTCAACAAAAGTCAACGTCATGGTCAAAGTCAACAAAAGTCAAACCCGACACGTTCGAGACGAGGAACCGAGACAAGAAGTTGAAGATTTAAATGACTAGGAGTTTTATTGTAATAAATATATTTTGTGTGAACAAAATATATTTTATCTTGTTTTTAGTCATTTTTATGCTTAATATGTAATTTTGTATTAATTAGCCTAAGTCTAGGGGGTTAAGTGCAATTAGTAAATCTTAGTCTAGACTATAAATAGGTTAATTGTCATTAGGTTTTGGTCAATGGTTGAATGACCAATAGATTGAGGGATTATTTGTAAAGACATATTTTGCAATCTAATTAAAGATCAAAGGGGGTTTGATTGTGATTATCATATTTTGATCTAATTCTTCATGATTTGATTCAAGTTTGATCATCCTGGATTTACAGTAACTTATTTAGTATGCTAGTAAGAGTCTTGTAAAAGTTTGAGTTGAGAACTAATATATACAAGTATCTTGAAAACCTATCATCTTGTGTTTGTTTACTTAGTATATTATTATCAACTCCTAAGGGATTCTGCATCATCAAACCGAGTGTGACTTAGTGAGTTTGAGAGATAACAATTGTGTTGAGTGACAAAACTCAATCCTGCATTGGTATCAGAGCTTTTTAGGCTCTTGTTTGTGAGATCTTACCATCCAAATCAACCTTTTTCTTCACTCATACACTCACCTCACTCAAACTGTCCCTCAATCAAAAATCATCTGAATGTGAAATGGGGACGATGACCAAATCACCCATCATCACCCCTGAAAACTTCAGATCTTGGAGCAGACGCATTGAAGGCTTCATTAGGTACCAAGACAACAAGATGTGGAAGTCTATCACTAATGGCCCTTATTAGCCAAAGGTTGCAGCACCGCCTGGAAATGGTTCTATGATAGAGAAGGCTGTTGAAGACTATTTTGATGAAGACTACAAGCGGCTAGATATCAATAGCAAAACAATGACTGTTCTTATGATTGCCATACCTAACTCCATCATGGTGGGACTCGAGCACTGCAGTCAGCCAAAGAACTCTTTGATGCTTTGACGTAGATGTACTCTAGCTCCAATGACTCCAAGAAAATTTCCCCGAAGCAACAATTTGAAAACTTCACTTATATTTCCGGAGAGACCCTCAGCCAGCAATATTTCAGGTACATGGATCTTATTTCATCACTTCAGTCTGTTGGAACTCTTTAGATGAGAGATCTCTCAAAAAAGTTCATGAGTGCACTTCCAAATGAGTGGACTTTCTACTGTGTCTCTATCAAATGGACAGAGAACTTAAACTCTCTCACTATGACTGAACTATATGGCATCCTTGATCGATACCGTCTAGAGATGGAAAACAAGAAAGGCCACTAGGTGAGCATACCCCCAAGCCTTCCTGCTAGCAATGCTTTAATGGTTGCTGAAGGCTCAAGACCCCCCAACCTCAGCAGTACCTGACTAACTCCCAACAGCCATCCTGTTCTTCTGAGCCATACATTACCTTTCCTGAGACTCCAAGGTCTCAACAGGCTTAGTCAAGTCTCTTCCAGGACAGCTGTGCCTTTGTCTCAGGAAATGGACATTCTAGTGACTTTCAATTCTACTTTGATGATCTAGAATGTTTCAGCCTAGATGATGTTAAATACATGGACATTATCCAACAGATGGCTTTGTTAACTTACCGAGCAAAAAAGTTCTTCAAGAGAACTGGAAGGTAATTTTCCCAAAACCCAACTAACAGCAAGTTTGGGTTTGACAAGACCAAGGCCAAGTGTTACAACTGTAACCATCTAGGCCACTTTTCCAGGGAATGCAAGGCTCCGAAATCCAATCCGGGAACCACTCAAGCCTCCACACATCCTACCACACCCAAAGCCGCCGGAAAGTCAACTGAACAACACACAGATGCTGTTGCTCAAGAGGTTGACCGGAGCTTCATGGTGCAGGATGTGACTCTTGCTCAAGCATTGATGGCTGGAACTGATGACAACAAGGTATTGAATAGCTCTGTACTCCAGCTTGCATTGCTAAAGTTAAAATGTATCAGGACTACAATATGGAAATTAAATCTGATATTGAGTCTTTGAATATCCTTAGGAGTGATTTTAAAAGGGCTGAATCTGATTATAAAATGAAAATTGAAGAGTTAGAGAAAACCATGTCCTCTTTAAAACATGAACATACCAACTATAGGACTCAAATCAAATATTTAATCTCCAAATTGAGTGAGGCTCAAGCCCAAGTAGTAATAGCTGAGGCTCAAGTCAAGAAGCATGCTATTTCTGAGCAAAACTTCCAAGTCATTCTTGCATCATCCTCCCACTCAAAAATTTGTTATCAAAACAAGGAGGGTTGGGAACCATTGAAATAGTTCCACCACATTCTTATCAGTCTATCAGGAAACCAAGATGTGGGACTAAAGAGCAGGAGGTTTAAACTGTTGACCCACCACCCAATGAGTTGAAGAATGATGCAACTATGGAGACCATCACAAGGAAGGACCAGGTAAGACAACCCATTCCCACCAGTGATGATCATCCCCTAACACCAAAGCCAAAAGAAACAGGGCTAATGCAACCATAAAAACTGCCAAGAAAGTGGCTGAGTCCAAGCTGAAGATAGACCCAAAACAAAAGGGTGTGTTCATTTAAGCTGGATTCTAGGTGGTTAATGAAACTCTAATCTAGGAAAGGAGTGTTATACCAGCACTCTTGTCTTGCTAAAGGATTAGAAGTTGATGGGGAAGACTATTGATGAAGATAAGAAGTGCAAGAAACAACAGTCTTCACATCCCACAAAAGTTAACATTGAATGCATAATGTGTGGTCTGCACAATCACATGGCTAAAGATTGTTACAACAATCCCGCAAGCACATATTATGCAAATAATATTAAGAAATAAGGAGTCAAGGAAGGTTTCACATTTGGACCTTATCACATGGTCCAAGTGATGAGGAAAGGAAAGCTTGTTTCCGAAGCAAAGTTGCTTTCAGAAGAAACTCATTCTTCCGAAAGGAAAATAGCTTCGAAAGATAAGGCGAAGAAATTTTAAAAGAACAAAAGAGTTTCTTTGAAACCTTCCGGAAAGAAGACTTCTTTAGAAGAAAAGGTGAGGAAAGCTTCTTATGAGAAAAAAAAGCCTCAGAAGTATGCCATGCTGCCCAAGCTTTATCAAGCTCATCTACATTGATCAGCCAAGGGATGGAATGGAAAATCAAACAAGATGCTGCAGCCCAAACCTTTTCTTCACAAACATCTATCGAAACTTCATGCATGCACTTTGGTTCAATTATATCATCCTCATTGGAAAGGCCCAAGACCAACAAAGCTTGGGTTTCCAATAATAACTAACTTTTTCACCTTATGTGCAGGGACATCCACATGATAAGAATGACAATGTGTGGATTGTAGATAGTGGATGCCCCAGGCACATGACTGGGAACAGATCTCTTCTTCAACAATGTTAACATTTTGATGGAGGTCCTGTTTAGTTCGGAGGTGAGGCCGGAGGATATATTTCTGGTAGAGGAAGAATATCCAATGGCAAATTAAAGGTCGACAAAGTAAACTTTGTTAAATAGCTTGAACACAATCTTTTAAGTGTTTCTCAATTTTGTGACCAAAAGTACCAAATGCTTTTCACAGAACACGAGTGAATTATCCTCAAACCCGGGATGACAGTTCCTAAGGAATTGGTGCTTCTTAGATCTCCTAGGAAAGGGGATATGTATAAGCTGGATATGAACAATGGTTCCCCATTGGGTGAAGTATCATGCTTTCTTTCCAAAGCTGATAGTGATGAGTCAACTCTTTGGCATAAACGAATGTGTCATGTAAATTTTAAAACCATAAATAAGTTGGTTACAAATAACTTGGTACATGGAGTGCCTAAAAAGGAATTTTTCTGCAAAGATAACTATGTTGCATGTCTGAAAGGAAAGCCACATAGAGTATCTCATAAGTCCAAAGAAGTTAACTCTATCACCACTCCATTACACTTATTGCACACGGATCTATTTGGTCCCACAAGTATAATGATCATTGGAAGGAAATCATAATGCCTTGTGATTGTTGATGATTTTACTAAATTTACATGGGTATTCTTTTTACGAACTAAATATGAAACTACTGAAACTTTAAAATCTTTTATTCACAAAATAGAAAATCAAATTGATCACAAGGTTAATATTATTAGAAGTGATCAATAGACTAAGTTTAAGAATCAAGTTCTTGACTCATTCTGTAACTCAAAAGGGATTGCCAGACAATATAATGCTCCTAGAACTCCTCAACAAAATTGTTGCTGAGAGGAGAAATAGGACACTTATTGAGGCTGCTCGAACCATGTTAGCTGATTTAAAACTGCCTCTAACATTCTGGGAAGAGGCAGTCAGCACTGCATGCTATGTGCAGAACAAAGTTCTTGTAGTTAAGCCACATGGAAAGACCCCTTATGAGCTATGGAACAAGAGGCCACCGTTCATTGGCTTTCTTAGGTCCTTTGGTAGCAGGTGTACCATACTTAACACAAAGGAAAATTTGGCAAAAATTGCTGAAAAGTCAGATGATGCTATCTTTGTTGGATATTCCTCTAACTCTATTGCCTATAGAGTTTACAACATTAAAATCAACAATTTGAGGTATCATCCAACATTGTTGTAAATGAGCACACTCCTTGTGTTAGGGGGAATGGACGCGATCATATCTTTAATTTAGAATTGTTTTCAAACTATTCTAAACCTTCTGGTGAAAGTGTTTCAGCTAGAACAGGTACTCAAAGTGATTCGAATAACAATCAACTATTTGAGTTACCCAAACCTCTTCCAAGTTCTCCAAGAGATGCTGAAAATCAAGCTCCTATAATTGGAAGATCTGACAGTATAACTATCCCAAGAACCAGTGCAGCTTCAACAAGTTATCAACAAGTGAGCCTCAAAACTCATCCAGTGACAATGCACAACACCAAGTTGATGGAAGCAATATTTTGAAGGAACAAGCAACTGCTAAAGCTGCTCCACAGCCAATTGATACTGATGTTGTCTCTTCTTCACTCAATCAGTCCTCATTGAATGAATATGAGACATCAGCTGGACCAAGTGTTCAAAACCCTGAGCAAAACTTTCCAATTTGGATCTATCCATGCAACCGGATGCAATTCCTAGACTTAGGATTCACAACACTCACCCAGCTAAGAACATCATTGGAGATGTTTCTGAAGGCATGAGAACAAGGGGACAAACTCACAATGTGATGTCTGCTTGTACTCATGTTTCTTATCATAGATGGAGCCAAAGAAGGTAGAAGAAGCCTTGAAAGATAGTAGTTGGGTTGAATCAATGCAAGAGTAATTGCTTCAATTCAAGAGACAAAAGGTTTGGAACCTATGTCCACTACCATCTGGTCAAATATCTATTGGCACAAAGTGTTAGTCAGGAACAAAAGAGATGATAGACGCTCGATTATCAAGAACAAGGCAAGACTAGTAGTTCAAGGATACACACAGGAGGAGGGAATTGATTACACTGATGTCTTTGCACCAGCTTTAAGACTTGAGGCAGTGAGGATATTTCTTGCTTATGCTGCATCCAAGAACTTTACAGTCTACCACCTTGATGTCAAGTGTGCTTTTCTATACGGGGATATAGACAGGGAAGTCTATGTGTGCGAGCCTCCAGGATTTGAAGACCCACAGCACCCCAACTATGTGTGCAAATTGGATAAAGCTCTCTATGGGCTGCACCAGGCACCTATGCTGTGGTATGAGATTTTGTCTTAGTTTCTCCTAAAGAATGGCTACACTAGAGGTATCATTGACAAGACTTTATTCATAAGAAAGTCCAGGAAAGATATTTTGCTCGTACAAGTCTATGTTGATGACATCATATTTGGTTCCTCAAATGACCAAATGTGTAAAGACTTTGAGAGCATTATGAAGAAAAAGTTTGAAATGAGCTCCATGAGAAAAATGGTTTTCTTCCTTGGAATTCAGGTAAAGCAGATGAAAAGGGTTCTTTATCAATCAATCTAAGTATGTCAAAGACATTTTAGAAAGATTTGATATGAAAGATTATAAGCCAGCAAAGACTCCTGTACCCAGAAATCACAATCTTTGTCCTGACTCTAAGGGGGAGGATACTGATCGACATCAGTATAGGGCAATTATTGGATCTATGATCTATCTCACAACAAGTATACCTGATATTATGTTTGCAAGTTGCATCTGTGCATGATATCAGATTGCTCCAAAGGTGTCTCACCTATTTGCTGCCAAGAGAATCCTTAGATACCTCAAAGGAGCACCTGAACTGGGTCTCTGGTATCCAAGGAACAACAACTTCAATCTCTATGGCTACACTAATGGTGACTATGGTGGCTGCAACATAAACAAAAAAGCAACATCAGGAGAATGTCAATTTCTTGGTGGAAGGATCATCTCATGGCAATGCAAGAAGCAATCTTGTGTCTCAACATCAACTGCTGAAGCTGAATACGTTGCTGCTGCTAGTTGCTGTGCTCAGCTGCTATGGATTCAAAATCAGATGCTAGATTATGGATTCAACTTCATGCGGCTCCTATCCACCTTGACAACAAGAGTGCCATTTCTATTACAGAAAATCCTGTCAAGCACTCCAAGACAAAGCACATTGACATCAGGTACCATTTCATCAGAGATATCAATGAGAAAAACTTGATTAAACTAGTCAAAGTTGACTATAATGAACAATATGCTGATTTGTTCGCCAAGGCATTTGATGAACAAAAATTTAAGTATCTTATTGTAACATCTCGTATTTTCCGTTAATTAAAAGTTAACGTCGTTTATTTTTGTAAGGGCCAATTATGCTATTTATGAAACTTATGGGCTACTTATGCTCGTTTTCTATATTTTTACATTATTTCTTTAATTTAAAAGTTGATATATAAAATAATTAAATTGTATACAATAATGATGATTATAATACTAATTACAATAATAATATCAATAAGAATAATAATAATAATAATAGAAATGATAATAATAATAATAATAATTATACTAAAAATAATAAGAATAATTTATAAAAGTTATTTAACTTAAGATGATTAAAAATTAAAGTTAATTAAAGTCCAGGGGGTTATTTTGTTAATTTTGAAACTTTAAATGAAGGTTTTAAGCATAAAATAATAACAATTCAAACTACAGGGGCCATTTGTGTAATTAACTAAAACCCAAACCAATTCCCCCCTCTCAACCCCGTTTTTCCGGCAAGTCTCCGTCCAAACCGTCGGCGACTCTCCGGCCACCCAAAACCATCAAAATTCGATGTTTTCTTGATCCAAAACCGTTCCCAAACCGTTCTAGCACATGTTTCGAACCGGTATACATCAATTAAACACATTTAAACGCCGATTACTAAGCTTAATCGAGAGCATAACCGAAGGTTTAAATACCATAGCTGTTCGGGCATTAAATCTTAATTATAATCTAAGTAATCATAAGCGTTCACAACTCTCAATTCCACCTGAAAACACACAAACAAACCGATCCAATCAAACACTTCGTCGCGACCTGCTCTATACTCGAACACCATCATCTGGACTTCAAGACTTGAAATTGACAAAGGGCTTTCGTATAACACGGTCCCTGGAAGCTTCCTGTGCAACGAATCTGAATATCATCAACAATTGCATCGCGAACACTACGTCACTTTGGTCGTGGCTGTTCTTCAAGTCGTGCCATCGAAATCAAACAACTATGGGGTAATTAAACATACATAATCACTCGAAATTACATGGGGAACAAAAACCCCATGGTTAATATGGTTAATAACATCGAATTATTGTTCAATTTTGATTCAAACGTTTCGAGGGTTTAATAGGATTGGGGGTTTCTATCTAATTCAGTTCTTAAGATTCTTAAACCAATTGATACCATGACCACGGCCCTGGTTCACTGGTTAGACACTTGCATTGACACTTTGAGGTCCCGGGCTCGAACCCGGGCACCCTTATTTATTTTTTAAAGGCTTTTTCAGCCTTAAATTATTTATAGAAAACTTTTAATAAATATAAAAATGGTTTTTGTAAACTTTAAATATTTTTAAAGACAACCAATAATTTTCTGTAATTTTTCTAAATGTAAATAATTAAATATATTTTTAATAAAACATTTTATAAAAGGTTGTTCTTGGTTTATTTCTATGGATTTTTAATAATAGTTAATAATTTATTGTTGGTCCAAACGAACCTTTAAATTATCATCGTTTAAATCACGTTTATTTCAAATGTTTGTTCAAATTGTATGTTTAAACTTTATTACTTATTACAAGTGGTTTAAATTCATTTTCTCTATATTAAAAGACATAATGGCATATTTTCTTTATTACATTATTCAAAGTACTTACAAAAATCTCCAATTTCCACTTGAAACCCTAGTCCTCGTTAAATCGTTAAACTTATTATTAGACTTTAAATCTTGTAAATATATATATGTTTAGGTACCTTTTGAAGGATTTCGTTGGAACGTCGATTATTGTTCTTATTAGTCATCATATTTATACTTATTGGTCATGTGAGTTTTCATGCCCCTTATTCATATTATTTCACACCATTTTGGGGTGAAACATGTTAAACTTATCAACTTACACTTGTAAACGTTATATACTTGTAACGCACATGCAATTCATACTTATATTTTGTCATGGTTATTTGTATTATTGTTGTTGGGTTTGTTGGACCAAATCAAAGTAGTTTAACCTCTTAAACTTGAAAACGCAGCGGATTAATCATCCAATAAATATCATTTGTAATCTGAAAATATTGTTCATTTCATGACAACAACAAGCCCAAGAACATAAGGATCTAATATATGTGTTTGAACTAGCTATCACCAATAAATAACAACCCAAATAAGCAACATATACTACCTTCCAAAAGCTGCTGAAAAACGAGATGTAGATGGAGAGAATGATGTTCTTGAACAGCCAAAACACCAAGAAGAGATGTCCTCAAGCTTCCATACCCACAAGCATCAAGCATACACCATTCTTGCTAGGATTTGAGCACCAAATCGGATCAAGAAGGCTGCTGGAACCTTGTTCCAGCCGTGAACATCAACAAGGCTGTTAGAACTTTGTTCCAGCCATGATATCTTTCTTCCAAAAGAAAAATGATGTTCTTGTGACCCTTTTGCATATAAGAGAGTGAGAGAGATCTGAATGGAGAGTGTGTGTGTTCATGGAGAGCCTAAAACTCAAGAGAGAACAACAACAAACAAAAGGAATGGGGCTGCCAAAGGGGGCGGCCGAAACCCTTTGTTTTATTAGGGTTTTCTGTCACAACCGCGCTAAAAACGGAAACACGGAGATGTAACGAGACCGGGATCGTCATAACACATGGTAAGCGATAGAGAGCAATATAAATAAATGATGACAAGCGTGTCATGACGACACCCGACAACAAGGGGACTTGTGTCGTGTTTAGTCAATGTTCACGACAACATAGCCATAAGCAACATGATAATGATAACACATATTCACATAAAGATGAAAATGTAAATGTTAATTCCCACAACCCGGGAACAAGTTTCAAAAGTTGATAATTGTTTACAAGCGTTAACATTGTTCAAAAGATTGTTTATCAAAAGGAGCTAAGTCCGAAAAATGCATCCTAGGGTCTCCACTAAGGCAGCACACCTAGATTCCTGGACTTGCATGATCACCTGAAAAGATATGCTTATAACGGTCAACATAATTGTTGGTGAGCTCGCAGGTTTATGTAATAAAATGTAAGTGATGCTGTATAGTGTAAGCGCGTTGCGGAATACCGTGAATACAGTTATATACACAAGTAAATATCACATGACATGAGCTTTGCAACCAAACCTAGCGACATACACAAAGAAATTGTCGGCATATATTCACCCAAGGGCCCGTTCCTGGCCACTGATGGTACCAACTAGTATACCATCGAACGAGGGTGGGGGTGTCAACCCAGTAGTACTACCAATACCTAACCGTCGGTTCCCACACTGGAATTAAATAGTTGCAAAGATAGAACCACACAGCAGACCCAAGCATGTATCAAATAGTACTTGCAACACAGTATCACGTTGATTCCTTGTATGTAAAATGTATGTAAGTTGTACAACATTGAAAGTGAGTAAGCATACTTTTCCCCCAAGTTGTAAATGATTGAAATATTGTGTAAGCGTAAAAAGGGGCCACGAAACTCACTTGTTAGGTGGTAAGTATGTATGATCGATGTATCCCAAATGTTGAATGCAAATAAACAGTCAAACACCTATTGACAGTTATTGTATAGCATTAATGATATGATATATGTATAAGCGCGCAATAATGATGGGTCGGTTCGGGTCGTATCGGCTGGGTCGCGTATAACCCACACAGACTGACACACGTACTAGATCTTATGTAGATCCAAGTACAAGACATTGTTGCCATTAATGATGACGTTTAAGTAAAAGTCTCATTGTTAATGAAGAAGTATTGAATAAGTGTCAATAGTTATAAGTCAATTTGATCGTTGTAAAGCGTTAGTTCAATTTGTCCAAAATAGTTTGTGTGCCCTTTCTCGCGTTGACTTTAATCTTTGTGGCCGAACAATGGCATTATTGTGTTAATGTTACCTCAACATCACACGACATACTCACACCACACACAAGGGATCAAACTCAACAACTTCAGTCGCATAACAAGGCCAGACGCACGACTCAACCTCCATTCGTGCGAATCAACCCTCAATCGTGCGAATCAGCTTCATTCGTACGATTGAGCCTTCATTCGTATGACTGGCATTCAGTCGTACCACACAACACCCAATCGCACGACTCAACCTCCATACGCACGAATCAACCTTCAATCGTGCGAATTAGCTACTTTCGTACGATTGAACCTTCATTCCTGCGATTGGACCGAATCACGCACATTCGCACACATTCAGTCGGTCACCTGACTCAATCGCACACAATCATTCGCACGCATAACTCAATCGCATACAGACACTCAGTCGCACAACTCAGTCGCACGACAAGCCTAGTCGCACAACTCAGTCGCGCGATTGACTCAGACGCATGATCCAGTCGCACGACCCACTCAGTCGCACGACTCAATCGCATGGATGACCCAGTCGCCTGATCTGCAGAATCGCGACTGTGGTCGGGATGAGCAGCCCCCGAGCTGCTCTAAACACGGGTTTTACACCACAAATACCTCCAGAAACACTCAACAAACATACACAAACATGAAACACAAGCAAAGAGACCTCACACGCACCCATACGACCTTGTGTGTTCGGGTTGTACCCGAACACCCGAAACCCTAGTTTTGGACAGCCGTGAAAAGGCTAGAAAACAGACAACCAAAGACAACTACCTGCTAGAAAGGAGTAGTCTAAGCTGTAGACGGTGTCGAGACGAATAAAACGAGACCTCTCGGGTTGGATTTGGTGCTCAAATGGTGATTTTGTGTGTGTAGAGGGTGAAGATGAAGAAGATGGTGATAATGAGATGCTAGGGCTGGTAAGGGGGTATTTATACCCAGCCCAAGTTTGCAAAATTACAAGTTTAGTCCCTGCACTTAACCCCCGAGTTTTCCCAAATTTGGTTCGGTTGAAAAACGACTTTATTAGGTGTTTTATTATAATTGTAAAAGTTCATTTAATGTTGTTATGACTTAAGAAATGGTTATATTAAAAACATTTGTTATATTTATAAAATGATATATCTTACGTTTTCAAAAATAAAAGTTTTAAAAGTCTTTTTAAGGTTAACACATGGTTATAACGAATGCACACACAACGATAATAAAGCACACATGATATCCACATAAAGAGTCAAATAGAGGTGAGGAATGACCAATCATGGAATAGATGATGGACAAACACGTTAATTGACGGACCTTAAGGTGACGGATGTCACAGTATCCCCCAGTTGAGAGAATTTTGTCCCGAAATTCAGCTGGAGTTAGGTCCAAGAGAGTCATCCTCGAAAAGATGTGGATATTTGAGTTTCATCTGATCTTCACGTTCCCATGTAAACTCTGGCCCTCATTTTGAATTCTACCTTACGCGCACAATAGGTATCCTACTGCGATTTAGTTGCTTGACCTTTCGATCCATGATCTCAATGGGTTCTTCAACAAAATGAAGCTTGTCGTCAATCTTGATTTCCTCGATTGGCACGTGAAGGGATTCATCGGCCAAACACTTCTTGAGGTTTGACACGTGAAAAGTATCATGCACACCGCTAAGCTCTTGTGGCAACCTTAACCGGTAAGCCACTGGACCGATCCTTTTAGTGATCTCAAATGGTCCAACGTATCTTGGGGCTAACTTCCCTTTCTTTCCGAATCGAACGACTCCTTTCCAAGGGGAGACTTTGAGTAACACACGATCCCCAACGTTGAATTCTAGCGGCTTCCGACGATTGTCGGCATAGCTCTTTTGACGATCTCGCGCGGCTTTAAGTCGATCTTTGATTTGGAAAATTTTGTCTGTTGTTTCTAGGATGATCTCTGGGCCTGTTCGCTGACTTTCACCAATTTCGGCCCAACAAACGGGAGATCTGCATTTCCTTCCATACAACGCTTCAAATGGAGCACATCCAATGCTTGTATGGTAGCTGTTGTTGTAGGAGAACTCAATCAACGGTAGATGAGCATCCCAACTACCACCAAAATCGATTACACACGCTCTCAACATGTCTTCTAGCGTCTGTATACTTCGTTCACTTTGGCCATCTGTTTGAGGGTGATAGGCTGTACTCATGTCTAACCGAGTGCCCATCGCTTTCTGTAGTGTCTGCCAAAAACGTGAAGTGAATCTGCTATCACGGTCGGATATGATTGACACCGGCACCCCGTGCCATGTCACAACCTCTTCTATGTACAATCTCGCCAACTTATCCATCTTGTAATCTTCTCGGATAGGCAAGAAATGTGCTGACTTTGTCATTCGGTCAACAATGACCCATATCGAGTCATGACAGCTGCTTGTTCTAGGGAGTTTGGTAATGAAATCCATAGCAATGTTCTCCCATTTCCACTCGGGAATTTCAGGTTGCTGTAATAATCCCGATGGCTTCTGAGTTCATCTTTGACTTTCGAACACGTCAAGCATTGGCTGACGTATAAGGCAATGTCTTTCTTCATGCCTGGCCACCAGTATAGATCCTTAAGATCATGATACATCTTGTCTGCCCCAGGATGAATAGAATATCGCGTCTTGTGGGCTTCATCCATGACTAAGGTTCGAACACCTCCCCATTTGGGTACCCATATGTGATCCATAAAGTACTGAATACCGTCATCCTTGCGAATCATCTGTTTATCCAACCCCCGGAACTCTTCTCCCGCAAGGTTTTCTTCTTTCAATGCCTCACTTTGTGCAATTTGGATCTGAGCTTTCAAGTTGGTTTGGATGGTCAATCCCAACGCTCATGCACGCAGTGGTTTCACACGTTCTTTACGGCTTAAGGCATCAGCCACCACGTTAGCTTTCCCCGGATGATACCGGATTTCACAATCGTAGTCACTAAGAAGCTCTACCCAACGTCGTTGGCGCATGTTGAGTTCCTTCTGATCCAGAATATGTTGAAGGCTCTTATGATCAGTGAAGATGATGTATTTAGTGCCATACAGGTAATGCCTCCAAATCTTGAGTGCAAATACTACAGCGCCCAACTGAAGATCATGAGTGGTGTAGTTCTTTTCGTGCACTTTAAGCTGTCGCGAGGCGTAGGCAATCACCTTATCCTTCTGCATTAGTACACATCCCAATCCCTAATGTGACGCATCGTAGTAAACCACAAAATCATCGGTTCCGTCTGGGAGAGACAATATTGGCGCGTTGCACAACTTCTCTTTCAATGTTTGGAACGCCTGTTCTGGTGCATATCCCCAGTCAAACTTCTTGTCTTTCTGAGTAAGCAAGGTTAATGGTTGCGCGATCTTTGAAAAGTTCGCGATGAAGCGACGATAATACCCGGCCAATCCCAAGAATTTTTGTATCTCTGATGGTGTCTGGGGCGTATCCCATTTCTTCACCGCTTCGATCTTGCTGGGATCTACATGAATCCCGTCCTCGTTAACCACATGACCCAGAAATTTCACTTCCCGCAACCAAAACTCGCACTTTGAGAATTTGGCGAAAAGTTTCTCTTCTCGTAGCAGCTCCAGAATTGCCCGAAGATGTTCTTCATGATCCTCTTTTGATCGGGAGTAGATAAGTATATCGTCTATGAACACGATCACGAACTTATCCAAGTAGGGTTTGCACACCCGATTCATTAGATCCATGAACACAGCTGGTGCGTTGGTCAACCCGAACGGCATGACCAAGAACTCATAGTGTCCATAACGAGTCCTGAACGCAGTCTTCGGTATGTCGTCCTCGAAAACCCTTAGCTGATGATAACCAGATCGAAGATCAATCTTTGAAAAATACGAAGCTCCTTGCAGCTGATCAAATAAATCGTCGATCGTGGGGAGAGGATATCGGTTCTTCACCGTCAACTTGTTCAGTTCACGGTAGTCGATGCATATACGGAACGATCCATCCTTCTTCTTAATAAACAGTACCGGCGCTCCCCACGGCGAATGACTCGGTCGAATAAAACCCTTCTCCAGTAGTTCCTGTAACTGACTAGACAACTCTTGCATCTCGGATGGCGCTAGTCGATATGGCGTTTTCGCTACCGGTGTAGCTCCAGGAACCAACTCAATGCGGAATTCCACCATTCGTGGAGGAGGCAAACCAGACAAGTCATCTGGAAATACTTCTGGGTAATCCCGTACCACTGGAATGTCCGCCAGTTTCCTCTCTTCGTCTTTCTTTTCAACTACATGAGCCAGAAAAGCATAGCACTGCTTTCGTAAGCTCTGGCGTGCTTTCATGCAGGAAATAAGCTTCAAGTTCTTACCCAGTCGTTCTCCCTGAACCTTGAGTACTTCCCCATTTGGCATAGGGATTCGTACTACCTTGTCTCGACAGACAATCTCTGCTCCATTCTGCGACAACCAATCCATACCCACAATCACATCGAAGCTTCCCAACTCGAAGGTTATCAAATCTATATCGAAGGCATGATCCTCCAGCGTTAACGAACACTTCCTAATAATCTCATCGGCCTGAACAACCCTACCATTGGCCATTTCTACAGGGTAGCTAGTTTCTAGCCTACTAGGACTCAAATCAAGTAATTGCACAAACTCAAAGATATGAAACTATTGTCTGCTCCAGTATCAAATAATATAGATGCGAAGTGATGATTGAGTAAGTGCGTACCCGTGACAACATTCGGGTCCTGATGAGCATTATTGGCTCCAATAACGAATGCACGTCCCCGAGCTGCATTCCCCTGAGTAGTCGGGCCTGGATTCCCAGCTATGGCCATCACCTGCTGCTGGTTGTTTCCCTGTTGACCCGGTGCCCAATTCAGCCTGGGGCACATGTTTCTGTAGTGATCGGGGCTCCCACACTCAAAGCAAGCCCTTGCATTCCCGGCGGGGTTAACCGCGTTGACGGGTGCTACAAGATTCGGCGCAGTTTTGCAATCTCTTGCCAAATGACCCGGGCGCCTACAGTTAGCGCACACCCGGCACTGCGTCCCTAGGGGATGATGATAATTGCACCTTTCACATTTAGGGTGCGGCCCCACATACTCTCTCCTGGCCTGTGACACGGCCACGAAATTCCTGGTCGGCTTAGACCTCTTCTCAAATTTTCCGGCACTCGACCGGCTCGACTCCCCAACATCCTTTGTCTTCTCGGCTGCTCTGCCCAAAACCCCAGTTCTAACCATCTCATCAGTCAAAGCGCCAGCTTTCAGAATTACGCTCTGAATAGTAGGAGGAGCGGCTGCTGTGACCATTGCTCTAATTTGAGGCGCGAGTCCCCAAATGTACCTTTCAATCCTCTTTGATTCCGGTGTGACTAAGTGCGGAACCAATCTTGCTAGCTCGTGAAAATGATCAGTGTAAGCTGCATGCCGTGCCCCCACCATGGCATGATTCCAGAACTCATGCTCCAGCTTCTGCATCTCGTTGAGAGGGCAGTATTCCTCAGTAATCAAAGCTTTGAACTCGTCCCATGACATCTGCATCGCAGATTCTCTTCCTCGAGCTTGAACCTGGGTGTTCCACCAGGTTAGGGTCTTACCCTGTAGAGAACAAGTGGCATACTTGATCCTCTGGCTGTCAAGGCACTCGCTAATGTCAATCACTGCCTCCATCTTCTCTAGCCACCTGGTTAGGGCTATCGCCCCACCTTTCCCATCAAATTCCCTCGGCTTACAAGCCACAAACTCCTTGTACGAACATCCCCGACGAGCATTAACCACTCCAGAATCGATACCGGCAGTACCACCATTCCCGGTTTCCTGGTTGCTCTCGTTTCCGGTCGGGTTTTCGTTTCCCGTCTCAGTCTCGATCCCACCTTGGGCTCCATCATCGTTGCCACCATCCCCGTGAGGGTGGTGTTGTTGGAGTGCGTCGCTCACTTGGGCCACGATAGTAGGAATCAGTGCGGCCAATTGCTGAGCGATCAGGGCTGCCATATCGGCGTTCCCTGTTCTTGACTGTTACTGGCAGGAGCATCATTTGCTCTTGGTGCTCTGCCTCTGCCTCGGCCTCTGCCCCTTAGGGCTTCACTCCCGCCACTATTGCTACGGGTAACTCTTCGAGGCGGCATGTTCTGATCATAAAAGAGGTGACATATAAGCTTTAGTCACCATAAGATACACAAGTATTCCACTTATCAAGTTCCAATGTTCATGTTCTGGTCGGTCAAGATCACCATGCAACCCATTTCAAGCATATTCTCGGTATACCGGTGATGTTTATATATAGGGTTCCCCGCAGCGTTCCCACCACACCCACGATGTACCGAGAATGATGCCCGATCCGGTTACATGACATCCGACTTTCCTTTACATCATATCCATAATAATCTATCAAGTCCATGTATTTCATGTCAATATCATACTTATTGTCATCATACATCACATGCAATTCGTGCAGTTCTCACACCATGAATTGATAATGTTTCAATGATAATCCCTCACAACAGTTGTAAGTCCATGTATACAATCACGTTTAGTCTAGCGGAGGTTGTCTATTTCCTCATCTTTCGAGGTTTCAGACAAGGCCTCCTTAGGTTTAATCTCAATGTCCAAGGTCAAGCGCAATAGCATGATCTGTGAAGATCTCTTCGGGTCTAATACCCGGATCTGATAAACTAACTCGGCGCGCAGAGGGAACAGAAGATTCAACAGAAGCATCCCATAAAAGAGTGAGCACAAGGGCTCTCTCATAGGGTAGAAAGATCACATAACAAATAGATGAACAAGTCAAGCAGCGAGGAACACATACACGAGATATAATATGCATACAGAGTCCTAGCATGCAAATCTACATGAAGGTTCCTAGGTTATAGTCTAGGTCAAGCGTATTGCCTAATTCTCTATAACCAATGGCTCTGATACCAATCTGTCACACCCCCGCAAAAAGCGGAAACACGGGGATGTAACGAGACCGGGATCGTCATAACACATGGTAAGCGATAGAGAGCAATATAAATAAATGATGACAAGCGTGTCATGACGACACCCGACAACAAGGGGACTTGTGTCGTGTTTAGTCAATGTTCACGACAACATAGCCATAAGCAACATGATAATGATAACACATATTCACATAAAGATGAAAATGTAAATGTTAATTCCCACAACCCGGGAACAAGTTTCAAAAGTTGATAATTGTTTACAAGCGTTAACATTGTTCAAAAGATTGTTTATCAAAAGGAGCTAAGTCCCAAAAATGCATCCTAGGGTCTCCACTAAGGCAGCACACCTAGATTCCTGGACTTGCATGATCACCTGAAAAGATATGCTTAAAACGGTCAACATAATTGTTGGTGAGCTCGCAGGTTTATGTAATAAAATGTAAGTGATGCTATATAGTGTAAGCGCGTTGCGGAATACCGTGAATACAGTTATATACACAAGTAAATATCACATGACATGAGCTTTGAAACCAAACCTAGCGACGTACACCAAGAAATTGTCGGCATATATTCACCCAAGGGCCCGTTCCTGGCCACTGATGGTACCAACGAGTATACCATCGAACGAGGGTGGGGGTGTCAACCCAGTAGTACTACCAATACCTAAACGTCGGTTCCCACACTGGAATTAAATAGTTGCAAAGATAGAACCACACAGCAGACCCAAGCATGTGTCAAATAGTACTTGCAACACAGTATCACGTTGATTCCTTGTATGTAAAATGTATGTAAGTTGTACAGCATTGAAAGTGAGTAAGCATACTTTTCCCCCAAGTTGTAAATGATTGAAATATTGTGTAAGCGTAAAAAGGGGCCACGAAACTCACTTGTTAGGTGGTAAGTATGTATGATCGATGTATCCCAAATGTTGAATGCAAATAAACAGTCAAACACCTATTGACAGTTATTATATAGCATTAATGATATGATATATGTATAAGCGCGCAATAATGATGGGTCGGTTCGGGTCGTATCGGCTGGGTCGCGTATAACCCACACAGACTGACACACGTACTAGATCTTATGTAGATCCAAGTACAAGACATTGTCGCCATTAATGATGATGTTTAAGTAAAAGTCTCATTGTTAATGAAGAAGTATTGAATAAGTGTCAATAGTTATAAGTCAATTTAATCGTTGTAAAGCGTTAGTTCAATTTGTTCAAAATAGTTTGTGTGCCCTTTCTCGCGTTGACTTTAATCTTTGTGGCCGAACAATGGCATTATTGTGTTAATGTTACCTCAACATCACACGACATACTCACTCCACGCACAAGGGATCAAACTCAACAACTTCAGTCGCATAACAAGGCCAGACGCACGACTCAACCTCCATTCGTGCGAATCAACCCTCAATCGTGCGAATCAGCTTCATTCGTACGATTGAGCCTTCATTCGTATGACTGGCATTCAATCGTACCACACAACACCCAATCGCACGACTCAACCTCCATACGCACGAATCAACCTTCAATCGTGCGAATTAGCTACTTTCGTACGATTGAACCTTCATTCGTGCGATTGGACTCCTGTCGTGTGAATCACGCACATTCGCACACATTCAGTCGGTCACCTGACTCAATCGCACACAATCATTCGCACGCATGACTCAATCGCATACAGACACTCAGTCGCACAACTCAGTCGCACGACAAGCCTAGTCGCACAACTCAGTCGCGCGATTGACTCAGACGCATGATCCAGTCGCACGACCCACTTAGTCGCACGACTCAATCGCATGGATGACCCAGTCGCCTGATCTGCAGAATCGCGACTGTGGTCGGGATGAGCAGCCCCCGAGCTGCTCTAAACACGGGTTTTACACCACAAATACCTCCAGAAACACTCAACAAACATACACAAACATGAAACACAAGCAAAGAGACCTCACACGCACCCATACGACCTTGTGTGTTCGGGTTGTACCCGAACACCCGAAACCCTAGTTTTGGACAGCCATGAAAAGGCTAGAAAACAGACAACCAAAGACAACTACCTGCTAGAAAGGAGTAGTCTAAGCTGTAGACGGTGTCGAGACGAAGAAAACGAGACCTCTCGGGTTGGATTTGGTGCTCAAATGGTGATTTTGTGTGTGTAGAGGGTGAAGATGAAGAAGATGGTGATAATGAGATGCTAGGGCTGGTAAGGGGGTATTTATACCCAGCCCAAGTTTGCAAAATTACAAGTTTAGTCCCTGCACTTAACCCCCGAGTTTTCCTAAATTTGGTTCGGTTGAAAAACGACTTTATTAGGTGTTTTATTATAATTGTAAAAGTTCATTTAATGTTGTTATGACTTAAGAAATGGTTATATTAAAAACATTTATTATATTTATAAAAAGATATATCTGACGTTTTCAAAAATGAAAGTTTTAAAAGTCTTTTTAAGGTTAACACATGGTTATAACGAATGCACACACAACGATAATAAAGCACACATGATATCCACATAAAGAGTCAAATAGAGGTGAGGAATGACCAATCATGGAATAGATGACGGACAAACACGTTAATTGACGGACCTTAAGGTGATGGATGTCACATTTTCCCCCAAAACTTTTTTTATACTTATTAAACAAATGTTTTTAATAAGTTATGCAATTATCCCTTTAATTATATAACTTATACACACATTCCTATTATTTGATGTTATTTAACCAAATTAAACAACATTACAAATAATATCCATGAACAAAATATCCATATAAGTTGTTCAATCTCATATGCAAACTTATTTAGAAAACCCATTTTCTAAATTGGTGTATTTATTTAATTGCATGATCATATCATCAATTAAATATTAATTGGTGTTTGCTAAGCTTGTTATTGGGTATGAGCCGACTTGTGTCATAACGTACTAACCACATCAATGTTCTATGTGTATTGGGCATAAAGAATCCAACAATCTCCCACTTGCACAAGAACATAGAAGATTGATGCAAGCAGTAAATACCGCCTAACAACGGTTTACTACCCTTAATACGCATGACTTTAAAGCCATTCAATAACATCATGCCCTTCAAGTTCCAAACTTAAAATGATTTAGGTGAATCGATCATCTATCCTTTTGTTACACATGTCATGTTAAATCCAAGGACATAGAATGATCATTCCTTGTTGATTTAACTTAATCAGGCCTTAGACATCTTGCTCTCAACGAATAAGAGGAACAAATCCCATCTTGACTGCATACGTTTCTCACAATCACCTTGTGTCACACCTGAACATAGCCTTATGTACTGTCCATTATTTCAGAACAGTAAAGAACTAACTCAAGGTATAACATTTGGTGAATATCAAAACCCAATATGCTTCTCAGGTCTGAGGATACTAAATGATATTCGCCTTTACTCAAAATTACTTATGATCAATCAAAGAGATTCTATGTAGTAAAATTTGAGAGGCGGGTCAGTCCAATATTTGCATCCCACAAATATCTATGAACCTTGGTAGCAACCAATTGCTCTATATTCATACCTTATGAATATCTACCAATCCATGTTCATAATAGTCTTACATTCATATTTGTTCCCACAAATATGACCGACTACGGACATTTAGAATAATAAACATATTCATGGATATAAACATGCTAAAAGGGAACATAACTCAAATATATAAAAGAGTTAAATATTACAATTATTCCATATTTTATATGCTAAACAGATCAATTCTAATCATCAGAAAATCGAAGTCCTAAGGCACAAGTATGACCCTCATACTTTGCCCTCAACAAGGAGCTTCGTTAGTGGATCAGTAATGTTTTGATCTTTATGAACTTTACGAATACATATCTTTACCCTTTTCAACTCCATCCCTTATGACGTTGAATCTCCGCTCAAGGTGCTTAGTCTTTTGATGAGTACGGGGTTCCTTGATTTGAGCACTCCCACCCACGTAATTACAAAATATTTCTAGGAGGTCTTGAATGGTAGAGACCACCCCTTGATAAGCAATGGATAAATTTTTCCATGCAGCTTCCCAAGCCGCCAATAAAGCGGCTATGTATTCATATTTTTGTAGTGAACAATGCTACCATGTCTTGCTTTGAACATTTCAAGGACACTTCTCCTCCATTCATAATGGAAGTATACCCCGATTGTGATCGAAAATCATCTCGATCAGTTTTGGAAGCCTGCATCCGTGTAACCCTTTACAACGACTCCCTTTTCAACAGATCCGTATATTAGAAACATATCTTTAGTCCTACTAAGGTATTTTAATATACTTTTAAGAGCCATCCGATGGTTATTTCCATTGGTATCTACTTTGTCATACTTAATAAGCATGACTCGTCCGGTCTAGTGCATATTATCACACAAATGATGGATCCTATAGCAGATGCGTATGGGATATCCTTCATTTGATTTTGCTCATTCTATGAGCTTGGACATTGAGACGTAGTCAACACTGTCCCTCCTTGAATAGGTACCATACCTTTCTAAGAGTTTTTCATCTTGAACCTTTTCAAGATTTTATCAATATATATGCACTTTGGTTTAACCCTATCAACCACCTCGATCTATCCTTATAGATCCTTATTCCAAAATATGGGTGGCTTAAACGAGATCTTATATGAAAAACATCTTCCAAGCTAGGTTTTAACACCTTCCAAGGTTGGAATATTATTTCCAAATAGTAGTGTGTCATCAACATACAACACTAAGAATACAATTATGCTCCCACTAGCCTTCATATATACACAACCTTCTCGATGCTTGTTTTAGTCCACAGATTGATCACTCTAACTTATATACTTTATTAGGATGTCATGGATCGACAAAACCATCATGCTGAACTATATGGACAGTCTCTTCGAGATGTTCATTAAGAAAAGCGGTTTTGACATCCATTTGCCAAAACTCATATTCAGAATATGCAGTTATGGCACATAATACCCTAATCGACTTTAGCATTGCCACGGGCGTAAGAGTTTCATCATATTCAACCAATTGAGTTTGATGGAAACTTTATGCTATAAGTCTTGACTTATAAGTATTCAAGTCTCCATGTATATCTGTTTTCATCTTGAAAACCCACTTGTATCCAACCAGTTTGGAGTTAAGTGGAGGGTCAACCAATTCTCAAACTTGGTTGTTATACATGGATTGCATCCTTACATTCATGGCTTCAAGCCATTTGTCCCAATCCAAATTGGACATAGCATCTTGGTATATGGTTAGCCAACAGGGGTCAACCACATAGCATCCATTCTTGGAATATTCATATCACTTAGATGGAATACTAACTCTACCAGATTTGTGAACGTTTTGTGTATATTTGTCAACCTCTTGATTATCATCAACAACGTCTTGTTGGTAGCTAGTGTCAACCAAAACTGTACCGGCTTGTGGATTTTGATCCTTATCAAGTTCCATAGTTCTATACGTCATTCCTTCCATAAAGAACTCGGTTTCCAAGAACTTAGCCTTTCGAGCAATAAATACTTTTGCTCCGTTGAGTCAAAGAAATAGTATCCCATACAGTCTCTATGGATTCTCAACTTATATACACTTTCTTTGTCCGGGTCATGCTCATAATATGAGCCTCAGAGAGCAATGCGAAAACCCGAAATGATTAAGATGATAAGCTCATAGCCATAATAAATTGAACCATATCCAAATAGGGTTCAGTTTCTCCTTTATCAAAATGAAGAACATAGATAGTTATGTAGAGTTGATTTTCTACTTCATTATTGAAGATTTTGAACATTTCAAAAGCTTCATACTTATGTGTCATCAAATGCACACAATAATAGCGACTGTAATCTCGGTAAAAGTAATGAAGTATCTTTCACCAATCTTTGTCATTGTCTTAAAAGGACCATATACATCCAAATGTATCATTCCTAATAAGTCTTTTGGTTCACACTTATCAAATGAAACATTTTCATTTGTTTCCAAAAGACCATTCTTTTGAAGTGTTTGAATCCAATTCTTGTTTATGTGACAAAGATGACAATGTCAAAGATAATAATAACTTAAACCCATTTTATGTTTCTTGGTGCTTAATGTGTATAATGAGTTATTATAGGATGAATTATCATGAACCAATTCATGGATATCATTAAAAGGCATGTCCTTAAAATGAAATACATCATCCATAAAACTTAATACCATTATTTACAAACTTTAAATCATGATCACATTGTTTTAATAGGAAACATTAATTATGTTCCTAGTCAAACTAGGTGCATACAAAATGTTTTGAGAACAACTTCCAAACCATTTGAAAGACTCAAAATAGAGTTTCCCTCCTTGAAGCGCACATTTCTTTTGAACCCCTTTGCAACAATTGCAGGAATGAGTCTCACATCCAGTATCCAATACCCATGTGTTTGAAGAAATGACATTTAATACAATGTGTGAATCATGGAAATTGTATTTGAGGTTTGCTCAACATCCCTCTTGTCTTTCAACTCCATGAGATAGGAGGGACAATTCCTTTTCATTATCCTATCTCTCCATACTCAAAGCATGGATCGTTCTCCGTTACCTTAGGCTTCATACGCTTAGGTTTTTCGAGGTTTCGCTTTAACCTTTGCTTTGATGTATTCCTTTCCTTTGGCGATAATTGCCTTAGGATCGGGATTGGCCATTTCTTATAGCCTCCCTCATTGATTGAGAGAATAGGTAGAACCTCTCTACCCATCCCTGCCTCGGTTGCTTTGATCATTGCGTGAAGTTCACCAATGCTCTTGTCCCACCCATTCATATTACAGTTTATTATGAATGTCTCAAACCTTTAGTTAGGCAATCAAGGATCAAATCCTTGGCCAACTACATTGAGACAGGACAGTTAAGCATCTTGAGGCTATCAATGTGGCTTTTCATCTTAAGAATATATAAGATGATATCGATTGGGTTTCTTCCATGTGACATGCATAAAGTGCTCGAACTGTTTCGAAGCAATCTACTAAAGTTTGTTGAAGGAACATTTCCTTCAACTAGATTATCATGTCATATGCCCCATGATGCTCCAAAGCCTTTTGGAGTTCGGGAATCATATTCCCAATATGAGGTAGGATACTTGCACAGAATCCTTAGTGTGCCTAAGCCAATCGTCAAAAAGCCTTAACATCAACAGCGTTGGTTGGTGAGGTATGGGATCGTCAAGGACATAGGCCTTTACTCATTTTTGAGAACGATTCTCAAGTTTCGAAATTGAGTCCATAAGGTTATTATGGTTAAGACGATCCCCTTTTAAGATGGTTCTCGGTGATAGGGTAGGAATGGTCGGGGTAGTAGCATCGTGGTTTGTTGATACATGTATGTCCCTAGATCATGATTTGTAATGTAATGAACTTGTCTGTCTGATTTTGATGTAATTGTAATTGATTAATGAAATGATATGAATTGGTTGTTAATTGTAATGTTTAATATTTCATTAATGAGTCGTGATTGAATTGATTGGGTTTATGAATGTTTGAATGAGTGCACATTAAGTTATATTAAATAGAACATTCAAACTTAACTTAATGAAGTTCTCATGCGAATGGCCCATGCGAATGGACCACACGCATGAATAACTTCATACGATTGACTCAATCGCACGACTGAACCAGGAGACTGGATCAGTCGTATGATTGACACATAAGATTGACTCAATCGCACGACTGAACACTCAGTCGTGCGGATGAATCAACCGCATGGTTCAATCGCACGACTGAACCATACTTATGGCCCAGTCGCACGATTGAACAATACTAACCTATAAATAGACCCAATTCGTGGGAAAACGTAAGCATTCATCCCATTACGACTCCAGACGTACCCTAGCCGTCCAGAAGCCTCCCAAATCGTTCTCCAAGTTCATAGAACACATCAGATCGGTTCCTAATCGATTTCTGACGTTGAAATCAATTCTTGATTGATTCATCGTGTGTTCTCACTGATTGGATCGCCAATCAAATAGGATTCCGCACTATTTGAGTTGGTTTAACACGCAATCACTCGGTATTTCGTTCAAATACCAGGTCCTAACATGGTTTGCGGCCATTACTACAAAATTACAAAGTTCATTTTAGTATTTCTGAAAAATTGCATTTTAACTATTAATACCCTTTACACGTCTTATAGACAATTAATAATTATAATCTAGAATCCAACGTTACATTTAAATGATGGTTAGGTGACCTTTATCCCATTATTTAAATTAACAAGGTAGTCAACAGTTGATAATTGCAACCTATTGCAATTCTAGTCTTATGGGATCGGTTAAACATCATATGTTTAGTCGGCATGTTTAATCCCATCAACACCATTGTACGCCATGCTTCGGTGACCCTAATAAAATGTTTCCAATTCAAGTCGTCCTACTTACACACACGTGTGAGTTTTCACATACAAGCGGTTAGGTGACCTTTATCCCACAAGTACGTTAGACTCACCTCAAAGATACAAGTTCCCTACAAGTGGTTAGGTGACCTTTATCCCACAAATAGTTCCCAAGTGATTCGAGTGTCGTGTAAAAGGATGGTGTTAGACTTGTTACCAAAGGGATTTAAGTTCTCATTAATTCTAGTTATGAAAACTCTATGTACCTTGTATTCGCATGCTTTCAAATACATGGTACCCTATGGTTCTCTTTTCATAAAACTTCTTTTATTTTGAAATCATTAATCCTTTTAATAACCTTTTATTAGTGACTTAATGATTAGGAACCAAAAAAAATTCAGCTTGTTTTGATAATTTATTTAGATTGTTAAGCATATCCATATATCAAACAGTCAACATAAAATGAATAATCAAACAAGCATATTTCATACAACCACATGTGCATAACCATAGCCACTAAGTTGACTACACTTGTTTGCCATCACAAGTGTTGTCATAAGGTCTTTCCTAAGGGTTAACAATGACACATCATATGTGTCCATGAACTCCCACTTGATTCCACATCCAAATGCTTCGAGTGTCCATGTCTCTTGTGTCCTTCCTTTTGTGTCTTCATCTTGTGCATCTTCTTTTACAAAATCATATCCTAATACAATTTTCTAATAAAAGAAATGCACCTATTCTATTCATTACATAACCAAATGAATAAATAAACTACAACCCAAATACAAACACAAAAGAATAATATTACAACCCTTTACGAATGAAATCAACCAACATGACAAAATCACAATCAACCAAATCCAAAACACACATGGTCAAGGCTATGTTATGCACTAAAATATGTATCCATATACATCATTTACAACATTCAAGAACCAAATAAATCCCCATATGACCCTAAATTCTCAGCCAACATAAACCATGAATTTAGGGTCTTTTGTCCAAACAAAAACATAATCAACTACTTGATATCTTACTTTCAAGGTTTAATCACTAGCATGTTAGATATAACCTTGAAAGGTTGGGGATTTATTATCATCACCACAAAACAGCCCCAAAATGATTGTTAAAGCCTCATAGAACCAATTTTACAAGAACACATGAAACTAGTCATCCACATATCCGGCTCTAGATGCCAATGTTGGGTTTGTTGGACCAAATCAAAGTAGTTTAACCTCTTAAACTTGAAAACGCAGCGGATTAACCATCAAATAAATATCATTTGTAATCTGAAAATATTGTTCATTTCATGACAACAACAAACCCAAGAACATAAGGATCTAATATATGTGTTTGAACTAGCTATCACCAATAAATAACAACCCAAATAAGCAACATATACTACCTTCCAAAAGCTGCTGAAAAACGAGATGTAGATGGAGAGAATGATGTTCTTGAACAGCCAAAACACCAAGAAGAGGTGTCCTCAAGCTTCCATACCCACAAGCATCAAGCATACACCATTCTTGCTAGGATTTGAGCACCAAATCGGATCAAGAAGGCTGCTGGAACCTTGTTCCAGCCGTGAACATCAACAAGGCTGTTAGAACTTTGTTCCAGCCATGATATCTTTCTTCCAAAAGAAAAATGATGTTCTTGTGACCCTTTTGCATATAAGAGAGTGAGAGAGATCTGAATGGAGAGTGTGTTTGTTCATGGAGAGCCTAAAACTCAAGAGAGAACAACAACAAACAAAAGGAATGGGGCTGCCAAAGGGGGCGGCCGAAACCCTTTGTTTTATTAGGGTTTTCCCCCAAAACTTTTTTTATACTTTTTAAACAAATGTTTTTAATAAGTTATGCAATTATCCCTTTAATTATATAACTTATACACACACTCCTATTATTTGATGTTATTTAACCAAATTAAACAACATTACAAATAATATCCATGAACAAAATATCCATATAAGATGTTCAATCTCATATGCAAACTTATTTAGAAAACCCATTTTCTAAATTGGTGTATTTATTTAATTGCATGATCATATCATCAATTAAATATTAATTGGTGTTTGCTAAGCTTGTTATTGGGTATGACCCGACTTGGATCATAACGTACTAACCACATCAATGTTCTATGTGTATTGGGCATAAAGAATCCAACAATTGTGAGCTTTATATGAGATACATTATATGTTGACAATCATTAACTATTGCAAGCCTGGTGACGTCATAGATCTATGGGCCTGACAAGCCTATTTGGTGCTAAAGCCGATGTATTACCGGCTCCTGATGACGTATGACTTGTTCATTATGGGAACCAAGTACACTTAGCTAATCGTTATAAACTTGTAATCTTAATCTTGGTCAAGGTTTGATTGTAGCTATATGTGTTCTATAAACTTGCATAATTCATAACCATTGACATGAATTGCTACTTGTAAATCTTTTGATATATTTATGTATATTAAACCCTTGGAAACTCACCATCTTTCATAGTTGACCTTTTATTTTTAACATGTTTAAGGAAATGCTCAAGTTTGATGTCATCTCTTGAAGTTGCTCACATCTAGGATTTGGACCTAGATTAATGAATAAAATGTCTTGGATTATTTGTCTTATGTTTTGTTTATTTCATGTTTGAGACATATGATTGTAATTTGCACTTTTAAAACTTATGATAATAATACTTTTATTTAAAGATAGCGTTATGTGTTTGTGAACAATCTTAACCCTCACATCGACGATTCCGCCGTTAAGGTTGGGGTGTGGCAGATTGGTATCAGAGCCCATAACTATAGGGATTTAGGTTATTAGAAATGGTGACCTAGACTATAGTTTATGCATGAACCTCATAGAAAAATTGTAGGATCGGGTTTTGTCACTTAAACACTTAGTTTTTCTCTCAATACTCACTTGTAACACACTCGGACCAGATGAAGTAGAATCTCTTCTAAGAGTTGATAATATTATATTAAGTAGCAAAGAACACAAAGAAATAATTTTCAAGATACTTGTATATATTAATTCTCAACTCAAAGTATTACAAGACTCTTACAAGCATATTACATGAGTTACAATGAGAAACTATATGTACTAGATCCAACAGCCGGATATACTTTGATACCAGCTGGAAACCTACGACTAAAGCATATACTACAATGCTAAAGTTAAGGTATCTTAGATAAAGTATTATCTAAGATATGGTAGTCATGACATGTCCATGACTTACCTTTTGTCACCAACTAAAGTTGGCAACTGTACTAACTGATAAAGGTGAATAGTGGAATAAAGTATGGTTAACTACATGGCTTTTGAGAAAACACCATACAGTATCTTAGAGGTTTGCAGCGGAGTGTCAGAGAGACCATACTTATGTCCACTGGTTCATAGTAGTGTCTTCCGAAGGTTAGTTGGCTTCAGAAGAAAAAGTTCTTCCGAAGCCACTTATACTTCGAAGGAGGCTACTTCTTTCGAGGCTTGAGGGCTTCTTCATATCTTCATACTTGGGAAGTTGACTTCTTATCTTTTCTTCTAATTCTTGAAATTCGAAATTGAATACTTTGTCTTCGAAAGTTGGAGTTTTCCTTCGGCAGATGATCTTGCACTTTGTCTTCGGAAGAACTCCATTTCCTTCGGAAGTTCCACACTCAGCTTTAGAAGTCCTTTATTAGTTGCAACCAAAAATAGTCTAAGTGATTTAGTTTTGGTTGCACCAGCCTTTCTAGATCCAACAAACTCCCCCTAGGCTGATGCTACCAAAACCTCACTTATTTCTGCTTCTCCAACCTTCAGCACCATGGATAGAAGATGCTTGTCTGTTTCCTTGTTCTTCCCTGAAGTGGTGCTAAGAAGTTTATACAAGTCATTAGTGGATAGGAAATCCAGTCTATCACTCTAAATGACATCTATCCTTTTTTGTGCCCACTGAAGAGAGTTAGTTGACGGGAGTTATAGTCATACTCCCATCTAACTATGGATTCAAGTTCAGGACCCTCAACCATTTAAAGAAAGGCTTTACCTTTGGTTGCTGATCCTCTCCTTTCCTCCTCCTATCTTAGTTTCAACTCTTCTTCAATCTGGGTCCTAGCAGTTAGCTCGGCCAGATGAAGACTGCTCAGATGATTTCTGATATGAGCAGCTACCTCAGAGTTGGAGGGGTTGGAGAGTGGCTTCTCTTCTAACTCAGCAATATCAAATCTACTTAAGTGTAGTAGAGATGAGGCATTTAACCTGTTTAGCTCTCCACTCTCTCTCTCAACAACAAAGTTGTGAGAAGAGACTTCAAACCTCCACTGGATAATCCTCTTTCTATGCACAAGGGGTTGACTTGGCACCTTGTCTCCTTTCTTTGTATCTAGTAGAGTCACCAGCCTTCTCCTTAGCTTCTTTTCTTCTCCATTCAAAGAATTTGAGTTGAGGCCAAAGAGCTTTGCGGCTTGGTCCAATGTTCCCCTGTGCGGATCAAGAAATTGATCTCTACTGAGGGAACATGAGGATCCATCAACATTGGACAGTTTGATAGACTTCTCCTCACAAGAGTTGTCACTTAGGGCTGTACAGTTGATGAACTTTGTCTTGATTGTCTTGAACTCCTCTAAGGAGATATGTTTGGAAGGATGAGGGGATGATTTGGGAGGTTGTTGGGTAGGTTATAGTGTTTGGGTTCTGGCAAGTGTTTTGGGTTAGAGGATGGGTAGTTTATGTGGTTGAGGTGAGGAAGTAGGTAAGGTTGATGGTGTAGGTTCTGGGGTGTAAGGCTCAGAGGTTGGTTCAGTCTTAATGGGGAATGGAAAAGGAATTTGGTTCAGGTTGTGGTTGGGTTTGAGGTTGAGGTTGAATGGTTGGTTTGAAGATCATCCCCTGTCCCCTTCTATACATCTCCTTCCTTTTCCTCGAGCGAATGTCAGCCTTTATGTCACTGACATGTCGTTGGAGAGTCTTCTCAGACATTGGACCCACCTGCCTGCCAGAGAAGCCATGAGCCCGGAGATAGTCTTTCATCTAGGCTTTTTCACCTATCTTTCTGGCAGCAGCGATCCTACTTCTTCTTCCTTCTTCTTCTTCAACCTCAGCTTTTTCTTAGCAGCTTTCTTTCTCTCCTTCTCCATTTGATCTTGCTCTTTGTTGAAGAGCCATAAGATCGTATCATTGTCATGTGGAGATAGTTCTTCTAGAGAGAAACCCCTGGAGGTTAGGAAAAATATCCTTTCCCTCCTAAGCTGCTGATCAGCTTCTCTTTTCTCCTTCTCTCTCTCTTCCTCTAAGGCCAACCTTGCTTCTTCTTCTTTTTGCTAAATTTGAAGCAAAGTTGCCTTTTCTAACTCAGCTAACTCTTCTAATGGTAGCTGGAGTACATCTTCATTCACAGCTCCCAACTTGACAAGCCTGTTAATGATTTCCACTCTTCTTCTGTTGTTGATATCCTCCTGGTTGGCTGCAGCTGCTTTGCTACTTGCAGCTAGCAACTTCCCAGTTGGGAGTCTACCTTTTCTCTTGAGCTTCTCTAACCTTGCTTCCTCCTGAAGCTCTTCCTCAGTCATCTTCCTCTTTCCTTTGACATCTTCGGAAGTACTAGACTTTGGGGGTTCTTGGATGGAAGGTTCAGGTTGAGTGGTGGTAATGGGAGCTGGAGTCAATGATGATGTTTGAGCTAGGGGTTGAGTGAGAGATTCCTCCCTATTAACCTCAGATGCAAGTTCTAGGATTGCATCTGTGACTTCTAGATCATCGGATAAAGAGAATAGTCCTTCCGCAGCTACAATCTCAGCTTCGGAAGATTGAAGTTGTTCTTCCAAGGCATTGACTTGTGCTTCGGAAGTCTGTGAGAATGTACTCTCTGTCCCAACTATCTCAGTTGCTAGGCCATCAGTCCTTGTTTCCCCTTTGAAATTAATCTCAGGTTCCACTTGGACCTTAGGTTGACCAACTCCCTCAACAGTAGTAGATGGGGCATTCAGCCTCTGAAGCTCTTGAGCTCCAAAGTAAATCATAGACAAGTCAGGACTTGGTTGGTTAATAAAACATTCCATCAGGAACTTGTTGAAGAACCTGTTGACATCTTGGAGCATCCTTTGGTCCATTTGAATTACAACTGGAGGAGGCTTAGGAAAAACTGAAGCTTGTTGAATGGGGTATCTTGAACTTAAGGAAGTCAAAGCTTGACTCTGTGGTTCATCTTGTCTTTGTCCCTGAACACTTTCCCCCTTTTTGGTAGAATCATCTTGAGAGCTTGATGAGCTAGAGGAAGAGGTCAATGAGACCTGAATTTGTACATGCCTAACAGACCTCTCAATCTGTTTCTCAACTAGTTTGGCCTTGAGATTTTCAATCTCAAATTGCTAAGTGGCAGACCTATCCTCTAAAGTCCTAACCTTAGATTCAAGGTTTGAGACGTTAGAAAGTAGGTCTTGAATGGTGAGTTGCAGTCTTCCCTCATCTTCTTTTGAAGAATCATAGGGAGATGAGGTAACATATCTAGTATGTTCATCCTACCACCAGATGTGATTTCTTGACACCCTGGTTTCCCTTGCTCAATGATGTCTCTTTCAGAGTCATCAAATGGCATGGTTGCCGTAGATTCAATCTCAGTGATATTACCACTGCCTTGAAGGTCCATTGAGGCTCCTTCAGTAATGGCTTCTCAATCTACATAATTCCCCTCCACATCAGTGGGACTCACCTCAGTAAAGGCTTGCTGATAGGGGCTAGAGATAAGAGGTCTCTCTAGGCTCTATTGATCCTTGAAAGGGTGTTGTAGATCAACTTCATTGCCCTGAAGAGACATAATCTCGTCATGAGTTCCTATTAATAGGTCAGTAAAGGATATAGAGGTTAAGCCTAATGACCCGGGACCTTGGTCAATGTCTATTGGCATTGAGCCTATAGTAGGGTTGTCCCATTTTGGCTGCTCAGGGGAGTATAAAGACTCACCCAGAGGGTTTACAGCTTGGGTATCGGGCTCATGGATTTGAGACTGAGGAGACTCAATACCCATATGGAGGTCAATTGTGAAGGATGGTGAGACCTTAGACTGAGTGAGAGCCCATTGTTCCACTCTAGTCTTTTTGGATTGAACATGAGAAGCTTGTTCAATCAGAGAAGATTGAACAAGGGTTCGTTTGGGGCGTCTTTGGTATGTGATAGTGATGGGGTGAGAAGGTAGATTTGACAATGTGAGGGTAGTTGCTGGTGTGGGTTCATCACTTGTGGGGTTAACAGGGATGTCAGCATGAGCCATTGGCTCAATCATACCTGGAAGAAGAGCAGTGTGTCTTCCAGTGAAACTGGTGGACACTCTCTTCAAAATATTGAAGATGAATGGCCTCATTTGTTGGACAGTCAGACCAGCTGCACAAACAAGCTGACTCTGGTCTAGCTCACAGTTGATAATATGCTGAATGAACCTGGGGTACATATAGAATGTGTCCCTTTGGAGGTTCCCCATAAGGTTAAGCAGCACAAATCTTGAGTAATTGAAACGGAGGCTCTTCACCAACCCATGAACTAGGCATCCTAGTTCATATGGGATTTGATCCCATCCCCCAGACTTATTAGACCAACAGTGGAGAACAACATGAAGTAGGAACTTCCAGTTGTATGAGAAATTAAACTTGTAAATAGTAGACCTGCTCATATCTCCATCATATCCCATTTGGGTATAGGTATTGTCTAGGTCTGACTTGAGGAATTCAGTAGGAACGCCTTCATCGTGAAGCTCCAGATGCTCCCTGATGAGTTGTTCAGTAATGATCAACTCTTGGCCATAAATGCTCGACCTTATTACCCGAACCCCATTTAGGGTTTCAATCTGACCATTGGCCCAAAATTCAGCCATGTGATTTGAGTAAACAGTAGGGTTAACAGTCAGAGCGGTGTAATAAGATGATTGGGTAAGAAAGGAAATGATATCAGAGAAGTCAGCATCCCTTGAAGAATCAAGGAGTGCGACTTGGTTGTGCTAAGGGTTAAGTGCCATTGAGAAAGTTGCAGGAAGATGAGTTTGGAACTGGGGACGAAGAAAGCTTTTAGGGCAGTAAATTTGGTAAAAAGATGAAAGTGATTAGTCGGGGTTATTTAAATAGGTGAAATGGCCGTTTAGGGGGTTTGGATAAGGTGACGGGATTTTTCAGTGGATGATGTGACAGGGGCGGTAAGGTTTAGTCCATTTAAATAATCCGACATCATTAACAAAATCTTTACTTTTTACAAAGTGGGGCCCAAAAGATTTCCGTTACACAGTAAAGTCTTTCTTCTGAGTATAAAGTATTTCCGAAGGTAATCTTCTTCCGAAGGTAATTTTACTTCCGAAGGTAAAGTTCTTACTTCCGAGAGTAAAAATTGTCTTCCGAAGGGAGAGTTTTATAGGCTTCGGAAGTAGATCTGATATGTAATCAATCGCTTCTTCCGAGACTAAAAACTCTTCCCAGAAGAAAATAATCCTGGGAGAAATTTTGCTTCGGAAGATATGTAAAACATCTTCCGAGGGTTAATTCCTCTTCAAAAGAATTTATATTTACTGAAATTTCAGAGAATAACCTTTTGTAACAGGGGTTAGATTGTTTTCACATAAGACTTTACAAATTAAAAAAGTTTTCAAATAAGATAGACTAATCAATGTTTCCCATTAGCTGTAATGAGATACTTGAATCTTTGTTCATCAAAAGCTTTGGTGAACAATTCAGCATATTGTTCATTTTAGTCAACTTTGATTAGTTTAATCAGATTTTTCTCATGAATATCTCTAATGAAATGGTTCCTGATATCAATGTGCTTTGTCTTGGAGTGCTTCACTGGATTTTCAGTAATGGAGATGGCACTATTGTTGTCAATGGGGATAGGAGTGCACATGAAGTTGAATCCATAGTCTATCATCTGGTTCTGAATCCACAGCAGATGAGCACACAACTAGCAACAGCAATGTATTCAGCTTCAGCAGTAGATGTTGAAACACAAGATTGCTTCTTGCATTGCCATGAGATGATCCTTCCACCAAGAAATTGACATCCACCTGATGTTGATTTCTTGCTGATATTACAGCCACCATAGTCATTGTCAAAGTAGCCATAGAGATTAAAATTGTTATTCCTTGGTTACTAGAGACCTAATTTAGGTGCTCCTTTGAGGTATCTGAGGATTCTCTTGGCAACAATTAGATGAGACACCTTTGGAGCAGCCTGATATCTTGCACAAATGCAAGTTGCAAACATGATATCAGGTCTACTTGATGTGAGATACATCAGAGAACCAATAATTGCCCTATACTAATGTTAATCAGTATCCTCCCCCTCAGAGAGGACAGAGATTATGGTTTCTAGGCATAGGTGTTTTGGCAGGCTTACAATCTTTCATATCAAATCTTTCTAAGATGTCATTGACATACTTAGATTTATTGATGAAAAAACCTTCCTTCATTTGCTTCACCTGAATTCCATGGAAAAAATCCATTTTTCCAATGAAACTCATCTCAAACTTCTTCTTCATAATGCTCTCAAAGTCTTTACATATTTGGTCATTTGAGGCACCAAATATGATGTCATAAACATAGACTTGAATGAGCAAGATGTCTTTTCCAGACTTCCTTATGAAAAGAGTCTTGTCAATGGTACCTCTAGTGTAACCATTCTTCAGGAGAAACTTAGACAATGTCTCATACCACAGCTTAGGTGCTTGGTGCAGCCCATATAGAGCTTTATCCAATTTGCACACATAGTTGGTGTGCTGTGGGTCTTCAAATCCTGGAGGCTGGCATACATAGACTTTCCTATCTATATCCCCATATAGAAAAGCACACTTGACATCAAGCTGGTAGACAGGAAAATTCTTTGATGCAACATAAGCAAGGAAGATCCTAAATGCCTCAAGTCTTGCAACTGGTGCAAAGACATCAGTATAATCGATTCCTTCCTCTTGAGTGTATCCTTGAACCACCAGTCTTGCCTTGTTCTTGATGATCAAGCCTCTATCATCTCTCTTGTTTCTGAAAACCTATTTTGTGCCTATTGGTACTTGACCAGATGGTAGCGGACAAAGGTTCCAAACCTTTTGTCTCTTGATCTGAAGCAACTCCTATTGCATTGATTCAACCCAACTACTATCTTTCAAGGCATCTTCTATCTTCTTGGGTTCCATCTGGGATATAAAGCATGAGTACAAGCAGACATTCCCATTATGAGTTTGTCCTCTTGTTCTTACAACTTCAGAGACATCCCCTATGATGTTTTCAGCTGGATGAGTGTTGTGAATCCTAAGTCTAGGAATTACCTCCAATTGCAAAGATAGATCCGGATTGGACAGATTTTGCTCAGGAGCTTGAACACTTAGTCCAACTGCTGTTTCAAACTCATTCAATGAGGACCGATTGAATGAATAAGAAACATCAGTATAATTTGTTGGCTGTGAAGCAGCATTAACAGTTGCCTGTTCCTTCAAGATGCTACTTCAATAAGCTTGATGTTGTGCTTTCACCTTATGAGGTTTGAGGGTCAATAGGTGAGTCACTGGTTGAAGCTCCACTATCTAGTGAGATAGTCATACTATCAGATTTCCCAATAGTGGGAGTTTGGTTTGTTACAGCTCTTGGAGAACTTGGAATAGGCCACGGTAGCTCAAACAGTTGGTCTTCATCAGAATCACTTTGAGCACCTGTTCCAGCTGAAACATTCTCAGAAGACGGTTTAGAATAGTTTGGAAATAATTTTAAATCAAAGATATGATCAATGCCATTCCCCCTAACACAAAGAGTGTGCTCATTGACTACAATGTTGAAAGATTCCTCAAATTGTTGATTTTTGATGTTATAAACTCTATAAGCTTTATAGTTAGAGGAATATCCAACAAAGATAGCATCATCCGGCTTTTCAGCAAATTTTGCCAAATTGTGTTTTGTGTTAAGTATGGTACACCTGCTGCCAAAAGGACCTTAGAAAGCCAATGAACAGTGGCCTCTTGTTCCATAGCTCATAAGGGGTCTTTTCATGTGGCTTAACTACAAGAACCCTGTTCTGCACATAGCATGCAGTGCTGACTGCCTCTGCCCAGAATGTTAGAGGCAGCTTTGAATAAGCTAACATGGTCCTAGCAGCCTCAATAAGTGTCCTGTTCCTCCTCTCAACATCACCGTTTTGTTGAGGAGTTCTAGGAGCACTATATTGTCTAGCAATCCCTTTTGAGTTACAGAATGAGTCAAGAACTTGGTTCTTAAACTCAATCCCTTGATCACTTCTTATTATTTTAACCTTGTGATCAATTTGATTTTCTATTTTAAGAATAAAAGATTTTAAAGTTTCAGCAGTTTCATCTTTAGTTCTTAAAAAGAATACCCATGTAAATCTTGTAAAATCATCAATAATCACAAGGCAACATGATTTCCTTCCAATGCTCATTATACTCGTGGGACCAAATAGATCCTTGTGCAATAAGCGTAATGGAGTGGTGATAGAGTTAACAACTTTGGATTTATGAGATGCCATGTGTTTCTTCCCTTTCAGGCATGCAACACAGTTATCTTTGCAGAAAAATTCCTTTTTAGTCAAACCATGTACCAAGTTATTTTTAGCCAATTTATTCATTGTTTTAAAATTCAAATGACACATTCGTTTATGCCATAATGTTGACTCATTACCATCAACTTTGGAAAGAAAGCATGACACTTCACCCATTGGGGAAGTATTGTTCATATCAAGCATGTACATATTTCCTTTCCTGGGAGATCTAAAAAGCACCAAATCTTGAGGAATTGTCATCCCAGGTTTGAGGATAATGCACTCATGTTCTGTGAAGAGCATTTGATGCTTTTGATCACAAAACTGAGAAACACTTAAATGGTTGTGTTCAAGCTGTTTGACAAAGTGAACTTTGTAAACTTTTAACTTTCTGTTGGATATACTCCCTCTGCCAGAAATATATCCTCCGGACTCACCTCCAAACTAGACATGACCTCCATCAAAATGTTGAAATTGTTGAAGAAGAGATCTGTTCCCTGTCATGTGCCCGGAGCATCCACTATCCACAATCCATACATTGTTATTCTTTTCATATGGATGTCCCTGCGCATAAGATGAGATGATTAGTTTTGATTGGAAACCCAAGACTTGTTGGTCTTGGGTTTCTCTAATGATAGTGACATAATTGAACCAAAATTTATGCATGGGGGTTCAATGGATGTCTTTGAAGAAGAGGTTTGGGCTGTAGCATCTTCCTTGATCTTCCATTCCATCCCTTGGTTGATCATAGAGGATGAACTTGTTGAAGCTTTTGCAGCTTGGCATTCTTCCGAAGCTTCTTTCTTTTCAGAAGAAGCCTTCACCACCTTTTATTCCGAAGTATTCTTCTTCTGGGATGGTTTCAAGGGGACTCTTTTCTTCTTTTGAGTCTTGACAACTTTAACTACCGAAGCCATTTTCCCTTCGGAAGAAGGACTTTCTTCTGAAAGCAACCTTGCTTCGGAAACAAGCTTTCCCTTTTCATCACTTGAACCATTTGATAAGGTCCAAATGAGAAACCTTCCCTGACTCCTTCTCTTTTAACATTGTTTGCATAATGTGTGCTAGCAGGATTGTAGTAACAATCTTTGGCCATGTGGTTTTGCAGACCACACATTATGCATGCAATGTTAATCTTCTGGGAACTTGAGGATTACTGTTTCTTGTTCTTTTTCTCTTCATCTTCAACCTTTCCCTTTACCTTCTGATCCTTTGGTAGGACAAGAGTGCTGGTACTACACCCCTTTCCTGAATCAGAGATACCTACCACCTGAAATCCAGCTGAGATGAATACACCCTTTTGCTTTGGGTCTATCTTCAGCTTTGACTCAGCCACTTTCTTGGCAGTTTTTCTGGCTGCCTTAGCTCTACTTCTTCTGGCTTTGGTGGTTAGGGGTTAATCATCATCGGTAGGAGTGGGTAAAATTACTTGGTTCTTCCCTATGATGGTCTCCATGGTTGCATCACTCTTTGACTCATGAGAAGGTGGGTCAACAGATGGAACCTCTTGCTCTTCAGTACCACATCTTGGTTGTCTTATAGACTCATAAGAATGTGGTGGAGTAATTTCATTAGTTTCTAACCCACCTTTGTTTTGGTAACAAAGTTTTGAGTGAGAGGATGATGCAAGAATGGCTTGGAAGTTTTGCTCAGAAATAGCATGCTTCCTGGCTTGAGCCTCAACTGTTACAAGCTGGGCTTGAGCCTCAGACAATTTGGATATTAAATCCTTGATTTGAGTCTTATAGTTTGTGTGTTCATGTTTTAATAAGGACACAGTTTTCTCTAACTCCTAAATTTTTCTTTGATTGTCAGATTCAGCCCTTTCAAAATCAGATTTTAAAACATTTAAAGAGTCAATATCGGATTTAATCTCCATATTGTAGTCCTCATATAACTTAAACTTAGCAATACAGGCAGGAGTACATAGATGTTCATATACCTTATTGTCATATGTTCCAGCCATGAGTGCTTGAGCAGGAGTCACATCCTGCATCATAAATGAAGATCATGATAGGTTGGACTCACTTTAGTATAGATTTTACTTCTTGTCTGTGATTTTGTTTCAGTTTCAGTTGGACTTTTTAGCCTTTACCTTCTCCTTCCCCGTGATCGAATCTATATTTCGCTCACAGTGCTTTTTTGTCCTTATTTCTTCCTGTGTCTGCTTATGTTCTGCCGGGCGAAACTGTAGTTTCGGCATGACAGTTTCGCTTGTAGCGAAACTGTCAGCGAAACTATGACTGCTATATATAGTTTTGTTATTTCATTTTGCATGATAAGTTTGCAAAACCCAAAACGTGGAATTCTGTTGCAAACTATCATTCTCAAGCAGTTGCTTATTGAAATACATTGTGCTTATTGATATTGAGTGAGTTAGTTCATTTGCATTTCAAATATGTCTTGATTCTTCTTATTTTCTCTTAATGTTTGTTATTGTGCTTATATAAGTGATATTGATCAAACTATTCAATCAATTGTACTGTTCATCGATCATATGGACCAACATATGGTATCAGAGCCTTAGTGCTCTTGATTTGTTGAGTTTTGGTGGTTTTGGTCAATATCTAGGTTCAATCAATTTTCATCGAATTATTAGCTGTTTTGGGATGGAAATTGATTGAATTATGCTTGTTCTTCATTGAGGAAGATTCTACAATCATCAGATCTCAAATTCATTGAGTTTTGGATGATTTTGGATTGATTTTAAGGTGAAAAAGGGTTTTCAGATCGACGAGCGAATTACAGTTCTACATCTTACAGCGAACTGCGATCTTCATTCAGCGAAACTATGGTTTATTTTGGATCTGAAGTTGTTTTTAGAATTTCAGCGAAAGTATCTCTTTGAACGAAAGTTCAGCAGTGTTTTTGATCAAGAATCAAGCGAAAGTGCTGCCGAAATTATATCTGAACGAAAGTTCAAGCTTGTTTCCTGCGAATTAGCAGCGAAACTAAGCAATTGTTGTCTTTGATTCAAGCGAAAGTGCTGCTGAAATTTCAAGAGAAAGTGTCTGAGTTTGCGAAAGTATTTGTTGTAGCGAAACTATTAAGCAGGCTTACTTTCTCAGCGAAGTTGTTAGCGAATTTGCCAGCGAACTTACCAGCGAAATTACCAAACTTTGCGAAATTATCATGTCAAAATTAACTACTCTCACACTTGCGGATCTTGAAAGTGTTGCTCCTAATAGACCTCCAAGACTCATTAATGGAGATAATTTTGAAGATTGGAAGAGATGTCTCAAGGCTTTCTTTTTCTATACAGATCATAATCAATGGGAATCGATTATTTCAGGTCCTCATATACCTACGGTTACAGTTGGTGATGTCGTTTCTCAGAATAAAGATCCATCTTCTTATACTGAAAGAGATCTGAAACTGATTGATCGTGATCAAAAAGCATTTGGTGCTCTAACTCTCTGCTTAGCTCCTGACATCTACAATCGTTTTGCAGAGCATAAAAATGCTAAATCTCTTTATGATGCTCTTGTGAATTCTTTGATGGGAATGCAGATCTGGTGAAAGACAAGAGTATTCAAGCTGAAAAGGAGTTTAACTCGTTTGTAGGATATAAGAATGAAAGTTTGACAGATCTTACAAATCGATTCTTAACTGTCTCAAGCACTCTGAAGAAATATGATGAAAGACTCTCCAACAGCGAACAAGTTAACAGACTCCTCGATTCTCTTCCACCACAATGGAGTCTTCAAGTGAGGATGCTCAAACAAGAAAGAGGTTTTACAGATTACAAGCTGATGGATATCATTAATAAATTGAAATCTTTTGAGTTGGATATGAAAAGAAGAGAATTTAACCAGACTATGATGCCCACACCTGGTTTTTCTCAAAATGCTGCTTTATTGTCATCCGCTGCAAACTCTCACATTCAGAATCCAATTCAAGGAGGGAGCAATTCAAGCAATTTCTCAAGTGGTAGTAATCATGTTGGAAAGGAATTGGGAAATTCTAAGGTGAATGCTGAAACTACTATTCCATCAGAAACAATGGCTCTTTTTGGAATGTTTGTTCAGAGCTATGAAGCTCTTGTTGCTGGTGAGTTGAAGGGTAAAGGAATGACTATGGAGGATATGTATCAAGTTGATCCTGATGATTTGGAAGAGACTGACATTCAATGGCAAATGGCAATGTTAACTTTAAGAGCTCGGAGGTTTATGGAAAGAACGGGAAGAAAGAACTTTGGTGGTCAATCATCAACCTCAAAACTAGGATTTGACAAGTCAAAACTGAGATGCTTCAACTGTAAACAATTGGGACATTTTAAACGTGAATGTCCATTACCAATTGTAACAGATCCTAGTACCACTGGAGTGCCAAGATTGACAGAGAAAGTAAAGGAAGAGGGAAATTCGAAAAAGGAGTCAGCCTTGATTTCTAATTTTGACTGGAGTGCAGAGGTAGAAGAAACCAGATCTGAAATAAATCATGCTTTAGTTGCTGAGATTGTGAAAAGTGATGAGATGGAAGTTGAGAAAGATGAGTTTGTGCTGTTTAAAGAATTCAAAGGAGAGAATGAATCTTCAGTAAAAGAGAAAGAAGAGGAAGATGATGGAGAGAAGAAAGAGAAAGCTACAGATTCAAAAGCTGTGAAAGGAAAAGAGAAGGATGGTGCGGCCGCTACTGTTGAGGAAAGGAAATCGAGTACTCCAGTATGCATGTGCGATAAAGCTTTAGCTGCCGAAAAGATGGTAATGGGACTTCCTTATGAGGTAATACAGGATATGTGTTCATCTGCTTGCAAAATTAGACTTTTTGGGGTTTATAAGGCTAATCGTTTGTTAATTGATAATGAAAAGGATTTAAAACGAATTAATGATGAACTTAAATTGAATGAATCAAAATATTTTGTGAAATTAAATGAGGCTTTAAAAGAAACTGATCATTTAAAAGAATTGTTTTGGAAAGGAATGTAGAGATTAATACTTTGACTGAACGAGTTGCTCTGGCTGAATTTGAAGCAAGCAAACTTCAGTCAAAGTTAGATAAATGGACTATTTCTGGAATGAAACATGATGATCTTTGTAAATCTCAACGGGGAGCAAGAATTAAAACTGGTTTGGGCTATGAAAATGTACAGGTTTATCCTCCTCCTAGTACATATTGTTATTCTCCTATGCCTGTTCCTCATCCTTCTAATGATTTAATCAAATCAGATACTGATAGTATGTCTGCAGGTTTAGTTGGGAATAACTCTAAGTACATTCGTGAAGACTACGACTATGGACCAACTAGTGGGCTTGGATGCACTAGTTCTAGTACACCTGAAAAATTGCAGTCTGTTTTAGATAATAAGTCTAGTTTAAATTCAGTATTTGTTTCTAGTTCAAATGTAACAGACTTGAATGTCTCATGTTCTCCTGATTGTTCTATTTCATCTTGTAATTCAAATCTTAATAGTGATGATTTTGTTCTGGTTTTGAATTGAATGAATCTGATGTTTCACTAAAAGAATCTGATGTTTCACATAACACAACTGAGCAACTTAAAACTAATTCTTTTGAAAAGTTCTTCTCTCAACCTATTCCATCTTTTATACCATTAAATATGACATCTTCAGAAAAATGCAGTTCTCCTTCTTCTGAAACTAGTACCAATGGTACGAGTTCTACTGATTTCTCAAAAGAATCAAGCTATGATTTTGTAAAGAATAATTCTGAGTCAAATAAACAAAAACATCATGAGATGTATGAGACATTCAGTGATGTTGATTCTAGTTTGTCTGAATGTGATGAGGAGATTATTATTGATCCTATTTTTACCTCATCACATCATCGATCTAGATTCAAACATCATTGTTTCAGGTGTGGTGAAGAGGATCATCTTATCAAAAATTGCCCTTTGATTGAAAGATCCTCTAATAGAAATTGTTTTGGGAATAAATTGACAAAATTGGTTAATAATTCTTTCATAAAAAATCAGCTTCTTTGAAAACAAAGGTTGTTCAATCTTGGGTCCCTATTACTCCTGGCTAAATGATTTGTTTATTCATTTCAGGGATCTTCTTCAAAGATTGTAAACAGTCTGTGGCATGTTGATAGCGGATGTTCCAAACACATGACGGGATTAAAGGACTTGTTGACTAATTATCGAATTATCAATGGAGGATATGTGGCATTTGCTGGAGACAAGAAGGGTGGAAAAATGATTGGACAAGGAGAAGTTACTAATGGCTCTCTTACTCTTGAAAAAGTCAACCATGTTCCTGAATTGGCATTTAATCTTCTGAGCGTCTCTCAAATTTGTGATAAAGATATTCCAGTTCTATTTAAATCTGACGAATGTTTATTTTTGAAATCAGAGATAGCTGTTCCAGAAGATTTAATTCTCATGCGTGCTCCAAGGAAACACGATACATATCTTCTTGATATGAATTCTAATGAGTCAAAAGCCACTGCAACTTGCCTTCTTTCAAAAGCATCAACATCTGAGTCACTCTTGTGGCATCGTCGATTGGGCCATGTCAATTTTAAGATAATTAATAAATTAGTAAAGAACAATCTTGTTAGAGGACTTCCTTTAAAAGATTTCTCTGTGTCTGAAAAATGCATGGCATGTGCCAAAGGGAAACAACATAAGAAATCTCATAAGCCTAAACTTTTAAATAGCATATCAAGTCCTCTAGAGTTGTTACATACTGATTTATTTGGGCCAATTAGTGTTAAATCCATTGCTAAAAAGTCTTTCTGTCTTGTTGTTACAGATGATTTTTCACGTTATTCATGGGTGAGATTTCTTGCTCACAAAAGTGAAGTTGCTGAGGAACTGCAGAAATTAATCATTTCAATTGAATCAGTCAGTAAGAAAAGAGTTATGGGATTAAGAAGTGACAATGGCACTGAATTTAAAAATCAGATTCTTGATTCATTTTGTGCTCAAAAAGGGATCGTGAGACAATTTAGTGCTGCAAGAACACCCCAGCAGAACGGAGTTGCAGAAAGAAAGAATCGTACTCTTGTGGAAGCTGCTCGTACAATGTTGATAGAATCATCACTACCTGTCATTTTCTGGGCTGAAGCTGTTAATTGTGCTTCTTATGTTTTAAACAGAGTGCTAATTGTGAAAGACAAAGTGAAGACTCCTTATGAACTTTTTCATAAGAGGAAGCCACTAATTGATTTCTTTCGCCCATTTGGATGTTCTTGTACGCTTCTGAATACTCAAGCTCAAAAGACTAAGTTTGGGGCTGTTTCTGATGAATGTTACTTTGTTGGATATTCTTCTTCACAAAAGGCATATCGAGTTTACAACAAAAGAACACGTATTGTTCAAGAGTCTTTTATGTTGATTGGCAAGAATCAAATCCTACTGAAGTTAAATCTGAACCTGCATGGTTCTTTGATTCTGATACTGTGTTCAATTCATTCAATTTGCCAGTTTTCGATGATGATATGTCAAGTCCCTGTACTCAAACGAATATTATTCCATCATCTTCATCGTCTGTTTCATCAATTCCACAAGTAACTGATGCTGTTTCAATTGATGTCAGCTCATCGTCTCCGATGCCTGATCAAGCACCATTATCTGATTCTTTATCACCTACATCTCTTAACTCACCTGATTCATCACCTGACATTGTTCCATCTTCACCTTCATCTACTCTTTCTCCGGCGGCTGATACTTCTTCAACTATCTTTCCTTCTTCTGGAGATTATAAAACTTTGAAAGATCATCCACTTGATAATGTAATTGGATCTGTTTCTGATGGTGTTCGTACTCGAAGTCAATCTGGTCTGATTAATGTTTGTCTTTTCTCATGCTTCATCTCTCAAATTGTTCCTAAGAATGTTCATGCTGCTTTACAAGATCCGTGTTGGGTAGAGTCTATGCAATTGGAACTTCAACAGTTCAGGAAACTTAAGGTTTGGACTTTAGTTGATTTACCTCCCAACAAGTATCCAATTGGTACAAAATGGGTATTCAAGAACAAACCAGATGATCGGGGCGTGGTGGTGCGAAACAAATCTAGACTTGTCGTGCAAGGCTTTGCTCAAGAAGAAGGTATTGATTATACAGAAGTCTTTGCTCCAGTTGCTCGTCTTGAAGCAATCCGTATATTTCTTGCTCATGCTGCTCATAAACAATTCAAAGTGTACCAGATGGATGTGAAATGTGCTTTTCTCTATGGCGACATTGATGAAGAAATATATGTGTGTCAACCACCAGGCTTTGAAGATCCTGATTTTCCTGATAAAGTGTATAAACTTGATAAATCTTTGTATGGACTTCATCAAGCACCCAGAATCTGGTATGAGACTCTTACACAATATCTTTTAAGCAATGGTTATTCTCGTGGTACCATTGATATGACCTTATTTAAAAAGGAGGTGAATGGTGAAATGATCTTTGTTCAAGTATATGTCGATGATATTATTTTTGGATCTACAAACTCTAAGTTGTGTAGAGAGTTTGAAGAAGTGATGAGCCAACGGTTTGAAATGAGCATGATGGGAGAAATGTGTTTCTTTCTTGGTTTGCAAGTTGAACAACAGAAAGACGGAATTCTTATTCATCAAGAGAAGTACATTAAAGATATTCTGAAGAAATTTAAAATGGATGATGCGTCTACTGAATTGACCCCCTTTACTGCTCAGACGTGTCTCACTCCAGACGAGAATGGAAAACCAGTTGATCCTCATCTTTTTCGTTCTATGATTGGCTCTCTCATGTATCTTACTGCAAGTCGTCCTGATATCACTTTTGCTGTTGGTTACTGTGCTAGATATCAGTCGGCTCCAAAGGAATCTCATGAGAAAGCTGTCAAACGAATTTTTCGTTATCTCAAAGGATCATCTCGTCTCGGACTGTGGTATCCATATGGTGGAAATTTTGATTTACATGCTTATTCTGACAGTGATTCCAATGGTTGCAGGTTAAACAGAAAATCTGTGTCTGGAGGATGTCAATATTTGGGTAATTGTCTGGTATCTTGGCAGAGCAAGAAACAAACAACAGTTTCTCTTTCTACAGGGGAAGCTGAATATATTGCTGCATCTAGCTGCTGCTCTCAAATTCTCTGGATACAACACCAAATGATTGATTATGGAATCAATTTCCTTCATACACCTTTATTCTGTGATAACGAGGCTGCCATTGGAATCGCTAAAAATCCTATTCATCATTCTCGCACAAAGCATATTGAAACCCGAATTCATGCGATTCGTGATGCTCAAGAGAAGGGTTTCATTAATATTATTCCCATTGACACTAAAAATCAAAAGGCTGATCTTTTCACAAAAACGTTTGACAAACCTCGTTTTTATGAATTGATTTCTATGCTTGGGTTAATATCTTTTTAAATTTTTATTTTCTATTTCTTTGATAATAATTTAAAAAAAAAAAACAATAAAAACAAAAATAAAATTTTTTAGTTCCAATTTTTCTATAATTATTGACATATGAAAATAAAAATTTGGGGGAGTAATATCAGTATTTTGAGATCGGATTTAACATGATGAGAAATGATTGTATATTCTCTAAATATTTCTTATTTACATGACCAGTAATTCTATGAGAAATGATAGTAACTGTCTCTAGATTCTGTTTCATAATAAAAAAATAAGGAAATGGATCAAATTCTTTGACGATATGCTTGATAGACTCAGCCTGATGAATGAAGTAGACGGCAGCTTTATGATTAAATTAAACTTTATGCTTAAGAATGCCTGGATTTACTCATTCATTTTGGATTGCACAAAAACTGAGTCCTGACAAAAATGGATTGAGAATGAATCTTTCGTTCATTGTGCTTTGTTAGTCATCATTCTCTGCTGTTTTATTTTTGTGTTAAGATGTCTTGTGTCTGTGCTTATCTCCTTTGCTGTACGGAAGTACTGACCTGGAGTGATGATCTCCTCTGCTGTACGGTAGTACTGACCTGGAGCTCTCATCAGCACATGTTCAAATGGTTATCTCCTCTGTTATACGTGAGTATAGATCTGGAGCTCTCACCATTTTGATATAATTATGTCAAATCATCTTATCGATGAATTTCTCTCAGAATGAAATATTTTGTATATAATCATTTATATACTTTGTCAAAAGTTTGCTTCATGAAGATTGATTCATAATTCAATAAATCCTGAGGTTGGGTGAGGGTTTTTACCAAATGATTGTGGGGTCTTAGCATTCTAAAGCATCTAATCGAACCTTAAATAAATCATAAGCTGTTGATTGAAAAAGGATAAGGCATGAGTTTAAAGTGGATAATTATATCAGCAATCGTTATTGATTTGTTCTAATTTCTGTGATTTCTGTGCAGATTGTGATCAGATCTTGTTTTCAGTATGATCTCATGACTGGTAGATGATTTTTAATCATCATTATGTTCTAAAATATTTAGAGAATGTGATCTCTGATTATTTTAGATCTCATTATGTGATGTGCTTCCCTTGAGTATTATTGATAATAATAAAAAAAAAAAATTAAAAAAAAATTATTAAATAAAAATAAAAAAAAAAATAATAAAATAAAAAAAATATATATATAAAAAAAAATAATAATAATAAAATAAAATAAATAAAAATTTTGGTGCGAAATTGTTCTTTCGCTGACTGTTTCGCTAAGCGAAACTGCAATTTCGCTAGGTTAGCTTATAAGTTGTTAACCAGTTATCTTTTAGCGAAATTACAGTTTCACTGAGCGAAACTGTAAATTCGCCTGACGAATTTATAGTTTCGCTGCCAGCGAAACTATTGACTATATAAGTCAATTTTGCGAAATTTTCTTCATAACTTCGCAAAACTGGTTTTAAGTCGACTGTTAGGGTTTTAGACTTCTTTCACGGCGATATTGATTTGAAAGTGGTTTTTACACCGATTCTGAGTGATATTCTCTTCAAATGTGAGTTTCGAACATGAATTGAGCATTTAATCTGGATTATAACTCTGTTCTGTGAAGCGATTTGGATTTGTCGCTTCGGTGGTTTCGCTGTTCGTTCAGCGAAACTACCGAAGTTTCAGCGAAATTGAACGAAAGTTCACTGTTTTACAGCGAAACTGTAAAGTTATGCTGTCCGAGCGAACTTAACAGTTTCGGCACATATTATCTAATTTCGCAAAGACTAATTCTATTTCACAGTTTCGTCTATAATTTCTCAAGTCAGCGAAACTAATTTGTAACAGCGAATCTAAATTAATTTCTGGTGAAACTAATTGCGAAACTACTTTGTATCATTCTAATCTTGTCAAAAATACTTTTTGTTCTGCGAAATTAACAAGTTTCTATGAGCGAAACTATAGTTTCGCTTGGCGAAATTGTTTGATTTCCTTGACGAAATTGTCTTTAATTCAGCGAATCAAACATGTATTAGTGAGCGAAACTGTTGTTTCGCTTGCCGAAATTAATTATTTTTTTTGTTTGTATCTTAATTTTTCTTATTTTCAGTATTTCTTATTCAAATTTATTTGTTGATCCTTTCAGATTATCATGGCGAATCTAAAGTTTGACGAGAGGAATAACATTACTGCGATATTAGATGATACTTTGCCTAAAGCGGCCGGATTTCAAGATTGTATTCGATGGCTCCAACGATCACCCATTGCATATGCTATTTCTCATTCTCCCACTATATATGATCTTCACATTAGAGATTTTTGGAGGTCGGCGGAATACAACACCGGAGGAGATGTTCAGAGGATCACTGCTAGGGTACTTGCTCATGATATATCTATTACTGCTGAAGATGTGTCGAGGATTCTTAGACTGGACGATGATACTGGTGATGAGGTTGATATGACAGAATCTGAAGTATTCCAATCTTTCCGGCAAATGGGATACGAGGGACCAGTTTTTGGATCGAGGAAAGAGATTAAAAAGTCATTTCTATCTAAAGAATGGAGATATATAGCTCACGTGTTTATTATGTGCTTAGATCACCGTAAGGGTGGATCAGATGGACTCAATCTTGACTGGGCCAAAGCAATGGTGATATGTTGCAAAGGAGAGAAGGCAAATATTGCTAGATTGATCTTCGCTTGTATGGCAGAAAACGTGATGGCAGTGAAAAAGGATAAATGGCTGTTATATCCTCGTTTTATTCAGATGATGATTGATGATTTGATTCCTGATGTTCCTAAACACGGTGAAGTTAAGAGATTGGTTCAGATGAACCCTCGGATATTTGCAGATTGCTGTGCTATACGCCATGATTTCAGCGGTAAAATAACCCATCTCTGGGAGAACATGTATCCACCAGAGCGATGGAATTATATCAGACGAGTGGATGAGTCTGAAAATAAAAGAGCTGAGGAAACACGGGTGAAACAAGCTGATGCAGCTAAGAAACGAAAGAGATATGCAAAGGAGAAAGACTATGATTTTGAAGAAGACATTGATACACAAGCTGAAGAGATAAGGGTGGAGAAGGAACGAAGGACTAAAAAGAGGACTGATTTTGTAGAACCTGAACGGAGATCAAAACATAGACATGAGGGTTTCACAGCTGGGAAAGAAGCAAGTGCTGGTTTTGATGAGGATATGATTCGTGGTCTAAATACTTCATTGGCTAATGAGTTAAGTATGATAAAGACCAAACTGGTGAATCAAGAGATTCGGGAACAACAGAAAGATGAGATCATGGATGGAATGAAGAAGATGTTGATTGATCAGAACAACTTGATTAAGAAGTTATTTGAAGAGATCTCACAGATGAAGGCTGCTGCTGGCCTACCTAGTCAACTAACTCAGTCTGAGTTAGATGATATGACTGATTTAGCTAAGTACCCATTCTTGAATGTTGGTACCTCATCAAAGGTAGGAGAGGGCACCTCTGGAGCAGCTGACACTGAAACAAGAGAACAAGAGATTCAAAGAGAAGAGGATGAAGAGGCTGGTAGAAATGATGAAGATGAGATTGTAGAGGCTGAGTTTGTGAATCTACAGTTTGACTTTGATAAAGATATTGTGGGAGAAGAAGTGATTGTTAAAGCTACTCATGAGGAGACATCAGATAAAGGTAAAAGTTTGATTGATGAAGAAGAAGAGGAGGATGAGCAGTTGATTGATTATGATTCTGAGCCGCAATTCTATGAAGTAGATGAAAGACCTCTTGTGTATGTGGCTAAGAAGGGAGAGGATGAGAATGATGTGTTTGAAATGGATAAAAGTGATTGGTTGATAAAAGAGAAGGAGGCTGAAGAACTCACCCCTCTGTTTCAAAATTTAGAGGGTTTGAACAGAAAGGAAGTTGACAAGAAAATAATCAGCTGGTGTTATAATCCTTTCTTGAAGATGTTTTTGATTAAAAGACGAGGAGGCAATATCAGTTACATGCTAAAGAGGAAGGCGTTTAAGACCTTGCCTAAGTGGGATCTGAGACGATTAGCTACATTGCCTTTGATTAATGCTAATTTAAGTGAAAGGGCAGAATTTCTTGAGAAGGAGATTAAAAATGGTCTAAATGATAATTTTGAATCATTTGGTTTTATGAAGGCTGAACGAAAGAGATCCAAGAAAGACAAAGACTGGGAGACAGGGAAAGGGAGAATTGTGCTTAGAGTTAAACCGCCTAAGACTGTGAACAGGGTAAGACTGGCTGATCCTCTTCCTCCTCGTTTACAGGACTTTGAGAAGTGGTTCTATGATAATAACACCGGGGAGGCTGTGATTAGAGTTAAACAAGGAAGAGAATTTAGGGTGTTTGACCCAATGGAGTTATTCAGCTTTTGTGATGAAGATCTTTTGATTCTATGTGAAAATCATATAAAGGCGGGGGCAGGTGAGGAGACAAGGAAGGAGGCAAGCTTGTTTATGAATGTGGCGAATAAAATAAGGGGAGTTCGGGCAGAGGTGAAAAGTCTGGCTGAAAAGGTGAGAGCACAAGATGATCTGGCTATGGATATTCAAGACTTAACTAGGCAGTTTGCTGAAGCTAGTGGTCATTCACATGAAGCTGATGAGGCAGGAACTAATCTTGGAGAATCAGTGGCTGAAGCTTCTCAAGACATTGCTGCAGGAGGAGCTGAAGACAGATCTACAGCAGCTGAGGAATCGGGAGCTGAAGAGCCGAACGAAGAGCAGTGAAGACAGTGAGGTCCAACCTAGGGGGAGTATTGAAGATCATGATAGGTTGGACTCACTTTAGTATAGATGTTTACTTTTCAATGTAATAGGATTTGTGTTAGTTTCAGTTTGTATTTTGATAGTTATAGCAGTTTTGGCAGTCCAGCGAAACTGTGAGCGAATCTATAGTTTCGCTCACAGTTTGCTGTTTTGGTTCACCCGGCGAACTTATGTTCTGCCGGGCGAAACTGTAGTTTCGGCATGACAGTTTCGCTTGTAGCGAAACTGTCAGCGAAACTATGACTGCTATATATAGTTTTGTTATTTCATTTTGCATGATAAGTTTGCAAAACCCAAAACGTGGAATTCTGTTGCAAACTATCATTCTCAAGCAGTTGCTTATTGAAATACATTGTGCTTATTGATATTGAGTGAGTTAGTTCATTTGCATTTCAAATATGTCTTGATTCTTCTTATTTTACTCTTAATTGTTTGTTATTGTGCTTATATAAGTGATATTGATCAAACTATTCAATCAATTGTACTGTTCATCGATCATATGGACCAACAATAAAGCTCCAGTCAACTTCTTGAGCCATAGTGAAGATCATGCATAGGTTGGACTCACCTTAGATTAGAATGTTTACATTTGCTTGTAATAGGTCTTATGTTAGCTTACTTTTTAATGTAATTTGATTTATTATGTTTTTGCAGTCCAGCGAAACTGTGAGCGAAACTATAGTTTCGCTCACAGTCAGTTGTTTAGTTCTTTCGGCGAAACTGTTGTTTCTGCCGGCCGAAACTACAGTTTCGGAAAAAGAGTTTCGCTGACAGTGAAACTGTCTGCGAAACTAAGACGGCTATATATAGTTATGATCATTTTCATTGTGGTTAAGCTTTTAAAAACCATAATCATTTATTCCTGTTGCAAGTGTGCATTGTAAGCAGTTTATTCACTGATATATCATAGTGCTTTGGTATTATTGATTATGTTGATCTTCATTGCTTTATTTTGAATCATTTGTGGTTGCTCTCAATCTTCATCATCTTTGTTTCTTATTGTTTGTATTTGATATTGAACAATCCAACATCTCACTTTATTGCAAATCGATCAAATGGACCAACAATATGGTATCAGAGCATTAGTGCTCATGATTTGTTGAGTTTTTGGTTGTTTTTGTTCAATATCAAGTTTTCATCAATTTCAGTTCAAATTAGTGTGTACTTGACATGGAATTTGATTGAGTTTTGTTGGTTATTGGTTGCGGAAGTTATGTTAATCATCAGATCTCAAATCCATTGAGTTTTTGATGATTTCAGATTGATTTCGTGTTGAAAAAGGGTTCAAGCTTTGTCTAGCGAAATTAGTTGTTCATTTAACGAAACTAGAGATTCTTTCTGCGAAACTATGGTGTTATCACTATTGAGATTGTTTCTTGTAGTTCTGCGAAACTAGTCTCTTTGAACAAAAGTTCATCAGTGCTTGTGAGGGTTTAACAAGCGAAATTGTTGCCGAAAGTAATTTTGAACGAAAGTTCACGCTTGTTTCGTGCGAATTTATTGGCGAAACTAAGCTATTTGTGACATTCGGCAAACAACAATGAACTCTAAAATATCTAGGTTATGCTTATCCTCAGGTCAGTGCCACCGCACAACAGAGAGGCACATAACCTATCTTCTTGTTAGAGCATATATTTTTTCTTTTTGCATATAACGCACCAACAACATTTTTTATTAGCTTGATTGGGTTTATTTTTCATTTTTTTTGTGCTTTGCTCTTTTTGTGGTCATCCGCACACATTTGTGGCATTTATTTGCTCGTCACCCCTTATTGGAAATAACTGATTGTGTTAACAGTGATAAGATGGGAACCCAAAGACAGTTGAACAATTTAGTTTTAATTTAAGTCACCAATGAGGTCTAATCATCTATTGTGTTGAATCTACCGACACATCATATAATGAACATGCAACCTCTGGGTCTACTTTCTTTATGTTACCTTATTAGCATACTAGTTTTACTATCATTTTTCCTTTTATATTGCTTAGACTTCTCAGACTTATACTTCGAGTTTTGCATCTTTAACAGTTTACTTATTTCTAGTCCCAAATTCTTTGTTCCCGTGGACTATCATTTTCCAAATGCTTTGAATTAGTATCACAGATACGATCTTCTTTCTTTTCACTATCACTGTCCTCCTCCCTCGTTTTTTTTACTAACTTAACCTATTCTCCCCTTAAAATTCTAAAATCGAAACTGATTTTGTTTTTAGGATTTTAATAGGCGAACAAATAAAAATACTAAAAATAACTACATAAAATAAAATAAAATATAAGAAAAATGGACTCGACGCATCGGACTAAACATGTTCATCTTCTGGAATGACATCACTTTTGTTTTTAACGCCGTTGACCTCTAAGAAATATAGAAAATGTGGTTTATCAAAGGCTTTTGTGTAGAGGTTAGCGCGTTGAAAATCCGTATTTATTTTAACAACATCGATTAGATTCTTTTCAAAGAAATCACATATAAAGTGATATTGGATACCGATGTGTTTGGTCTTAGAATGTTGGACTGGATTTTTTGTAACGGCTATTGCAGCAGAATTATCAACAAATATAGGAGTGTTAGAAAATTTAAAACCGTAGTCCCGCATCTGCTGTTGAATCCAGATGATTTGAGAACAGCAGCCTGCCACAGCAACATATTCAACTTCACAAGTTGACAATGCAATTGATGTCTGCTTCTTACACTGCCAAGTGACTAATCTTCGCCCAAAGAATTGACAACCTGCTGAGGTGGATTTGTAGTTCATTTTGCAGCCGCCATAATCCGAGTCACTGTACGCGGTAAGCTCAAAATCATCGTCATGAGGATACCACAACCCAAGTGTTGGTGTACCCTTCAAATAGCGAAATATCCTCTTGACCCCTATAAGATGGTTAACTTTTGGTTTCGCCTGATATCTTGAACACAGACACGTCGCGTACATGATATCAGGTCTTGAGGCAGTGAGGTACATGAGGGATCCAATCATTCCTTGGTACATGGTGGCATCGACCAGATCACCATTCTCGTCGGGTGCTACATCATGGTTTGTAGCAAGTGGAGTCCCAGCTGCGGAAGCATTCTCCATGTCAAACCGACTGAAAATATCTTCTACATACTTGGTCTGACGTAGAAATATCCCCTTTGGTGTTTGATCCACCTGTAACCCGAGAAAGAACTTCATCTCTCCCATGGCACTCATTTCAAATTCTGCCTTCATTACTGCTTCAAATTCTCTACATAAGTCTTCGTTCTTGGAACCGAAGATTATGTCATCAACATAAATCTGAACAAATAGTAGATCACCATCCTTTTCTTTGATGAACAGTGTACAGTCAATTACACCTTTGCGAAATTCATGTTTCACAAGGTGAGTTGAGAGTTTTTCATATCATGCTCTCGGGGCTTGGTGAAGCCCGTAGAGAGCCTTATCCAGTTTGTAAACTCTGTCCCTATGATATGGATCCTCAAATCCTTTGGGTTGACTGACATACACTGTTTCCCGGTTTTCACGATGAAGGAATGCACTCTTTACATCCAGTTGATAGACTTTAATCTTCATGTAAGAGGCATAGGCTAGGAAGATACGGATGGCTTCCATTCTCGCCACAGGCGCAAATACTTCATTGTAATCAATTCCCTCGACTTGTCGAAATCCTTGAACTACAAGTCGAGCCTTGTTCCTGATTATGACCCCTTGGTCATCTTTCTTGCATTTCAAGACCCATTTGGTGCCAATGACCTTAGCACCTTTAGGTCTATCCACCAGTGTCCCTACACCTAACTTCTTGAACTGAAGAAGTTCTTCTTGCATGGCACTCACCCATGCCTCATCATTTAGGGCTTCACTGATGTATTTTGGCTCAAACTAAGACACAAAACAACGATATGCCCCATCGTGAAGGCATCCCTTTTCCATTACCAAGGCATAATCAGCTGAATATAGCTGATTTCTTGTCTGAACTGCTGATCTGACATCCCCAATGACATTGTCCAAAGGATGATAGACATTGAGACGTGATCGAGGAGTAGTGGGAACAACTACCTCAGAATCAAGATTATGAACATTTGGTTCCAGATCTTAGGCAGTAGGAGTGTGAGGTTCTGAAGACTCAGAGGCATCAACGCCAGATGCTTGTGGACTTGCAGTAGTAGGAACCTGTTCCTCCTGATTGTTCTGATCATTCTCCACGGCTTCATCGTCAGAGGAGGAGTCACTTACCTCGAGTGCTCCCCCTGAATGGTTAGACGATTCACCTTGTGAACCAGATGATGTGGAGTCTTGTGATGGTGTGTTTAAGACATCATACATCATTTTGGTTGCTAACTCATCGTCAAAAGTGGAGAGAGGGATGTTGAAGGACTTGTGAAGAATCCATCATAATCAAAAAAGAATGCGGGTCCTTTTCCAGTAGGAGGGGTGGTGTATCTCTGAACGTCAACGTTACACCACACTTCTACCTAACCCGTTAAGTTGTTGTAAACTCTCTTATTCGGTATGTTGTATCCTAGAAAGATTCCCTCTTCAGCCTTCTTGCTGAACTTACCTCCCTGAGTTTTCTTCAATAGGGTGCAAGGTTCGCCAAACGGTTCGAGATACTCTAGATTTGGTTTACGTCATTGAAGTAACTCGTAAAACGTCTTGCCATGACGTTTTACCACCAGAACTCGATTTAACGTGTAACACGCATATGCAACTGCCTCATTCCAGAATTGGATGGGCAGTTTCGAGTCTGCTAGCATCGTCCGTGCTGTCTCTATCAAGCTGCGATTCTTTCTCTCAGCAACGCCGTTCATCTGAGGAGTGTAGGCGGAAGTGAACTGGTGCATAATTCCCTTTTCTTTGCAGAAAGCCTCCATCCATTGATTCTTGAACTCGGTTCTGTTGTCTGAGTGTACTTGTCTGACCTTCAGCTTGTAGAGTGACTCCAGTGTAGTTACTAACTCTTTGAATGACTCAAATGTTTCTGATTTTGATTTCAGAAACATCACCCAAGAGAATCTTGAGTAGTCATCTGTAACTACATAGCAGTACAAGTCGCCTGCGATGCTTCTTGTACTGACTGGACCAAACAGATCCATGTGAAGGAGCTCAAGAGGCAGTTCAATGGAATGAACTTTCTTTTCCTTATGAGACTTCTTCGTCTGTTTGCCTTTCTTACAGGCGACACAAAAATCCGGGAGTTGGAAGTTTTTGACGTTTACTCCTCGCACTAGATCATTCTGGATCAGGTGATTCATCTTCCGTGGATTGATGTGTCCCATTCTCCTATGCCAGGAGATAGAATCCTTCTCAGTAGCCTTTGACAAGAAGCACTGAACTTGATGATCCGTTGTAGAGGCCTTTGATAGATCCAAGACATAAAGGTCATTATATCTTGAGGCAGACATTAAGACTTAGTCCTCCGGGATCACATAGTCCTTTTTCAGGACATAGCACTTCTTGTTGTCGAATACTACCTTAAATTCTTTGTCACATATTTGGGATACAGAAAGTAAGTTGTTTTGAAATTGTTGAACGTAGTTTACCTTATCAAACTTCACTTTCTGATTCCCCACTTCCCCTTGAGCTGTGATGTAACCTCCTTTATTTCCCACAAAAGAAACATGACCTCCTTTAATTTGTTTGATGTTTGACAGGAGTGCCCGGTTTCCAGTCATGTGCCTTGATGTTCCGCTATCTACGATCTAAGTGTTAGTTTCAGCACTATAGCGAACACCCTACACATTCAATGGAAATCATTAGTTGAGGTTAGGGACCCAAGCCTTAACTGGCTTGGGTGACCTAGAAGAATCACACATCATAAATTCCACCCACTGTCCTCTTGAGGGTGAGGGAAGATCATTCATCTTCTTGTTCTCATTATCAGATCCAGGGATGGACTTTTCTTTCCATAAACCAGTTTTATGTAAGGCCTGTTTATGATAGACAGACGACTGGCTGATGGTTGAACTTTAGGTTCACTGACTCTTTTTGGTGGAGTCATGGAGTTTCTTTTGGAAGAGCTACCTTTAGTGTCATAAAGTTCAACCTTTTTCTTTGGTGTCTGATAATAACGACAGTTAGATAGATGTGTCCATACTTTCCATAGTTGTAGCATGATCTACTTTCGACATGATGATTTAACTGTTTCGGTGGAGAAGTGTGTGACAAACATGTGACTTTATTTTGTTTGGGTTTTGACACTTCTTGTTTAGATGTTTTATATTGTTTAACAAAATTAATTGTTTGAACATTTTTAACATCTTTTCCCTTTTGTTTATCTGGACTTAGACATGTTGTACGTGATTGGTTAACATGTTTGGTCTTTTTAGGTTCAGGATTAAACGTGGTTGAACCAGACTTAACCTTAACCTTCTCAAATTGTTCATCCAAATTAACACAAGGCATTTTACCTTTTGATTTTGAAGTGGCCTCCTTTTGTTTAGTGCCAGATTCACTTGGTTTACATGTGGAATCTGGATCACTTACAAGAGGAGTGGACACCACATGATCCTTGATTGGGTTATTATTTATTGGTTTACTTTTGGCATTCATCAAGGTCTCATGTGGTGGTGGAACCAATTTATAACCCAAACCCTCCCCATTGTTGCGTTCTCTCACTAAGTGTTGGACAATGTGAGAAGAACTTGTCCAACTATGCAGTTTTTGTTTTAATGCATTTACTTCTACTTCCAAAACTGCTTTTTGTTTCTTAGTGTCTTCTAGGGAGTTTAAATAGAACTTGATGTCATTTGCTTGGTTAAAAGCTACAACTTTGGTTTCCCTAAGTTGTTTATTCAAAAGTTCTATCTTTTCTTTATAACCGTGCTCATTTTGTTTTAAAATTTTATTTGCTTCTGTGCACAGTTGTAAATCATTTACTAAGCTATCATTGTGATCTAATAACCTAGCAAAATTTTAAGTCTAAGCTTTCCCTAAATTTATTACATTCAATGCATGCATGACTATCAAATAATTGGTCTTTGGTACTTACTTGAGAGAGTGCGGTTGAATCAGCCATCAAAGCCGAGTCTAACTTTTCTGGTTTTGGTGTTTCTGAACATTTTGTGCTTGTCCCTTCTTCAGATAGGTGATCGACCACGTTTGCAGTTTCTTCATTATTTTGACGATATATCGGTAGGCATACGAGCGTGTTCTTGACGGAAGGAAACGAAACCAAAAACCAAGAGACAAACAATAACACGAACTATAATAAAATGGTTTCATTGATAAAACCTAATGATTACAAGCTCGTTACAACATAAGAATCACGACTCTTGGCAAGGGGAGATCGAGCATGATCTCCCCTCTCATCCGGCAGCACCTAGGCCCCCGGGCAGACTCCCTTCATCTCTCTACACAATGAAACTGGTATTTGTAGGCCTCAGCCCATATTAGATACGACTGGGCCCATTCGTACGATTTGGGCCATACGTATAGTTCAATCGTACGACTGGACCATACTTATGGTTCAGTCTTACGAATGGCCCAATCGCATCTCTCAGTCGCACGACTGGTCCATTAGCATGTTTCAGTCGTACGACTGAGTCTCATTCGCATATGCTCCTGCGAATAACCCAGTTTCATGTGTTTACAACATATCAGGTGTATTACATTAAGCCTAGACTATTCGACAAGCGACAGACACACTATATATGACAATATATGCTCCAACAAATTCCCCCCTGGACGTTTCTTGCGAATAGTAGATAACACCTCTTACAATCTTCAGTCAATCTTTTCTCTGGTTTCCAATAGAATCAAACAAAAAACCATATTAGCCAATGTTGCCGATCCGTCATGTTGCTACAGTATCCCTGAAAATGAATTTAGGCACGATAACTTACGTTTACTTTGCAGAACACCATCATAGCAGCAAGATTCCCCATATGACTGATTTTTCCAGATAATGACATGAACAGTTTTCCATTGCTTCAATCTTCACACAGGCTAACCTGATTAACATTAACATCTGCAGATATTCCCCCTCAAATTTAGCATATCCCATTATATAAACGTTGTGCTCTCCTGGCGTCTTCATACGGTGTATTGGGCAAAAAGTAGAAGGTTCCAATCCACAGCTGACAATCTCAAACAAATCAGCTTGCACTCAGATTCATCATCATAAACCGGCTAACATCATCGTTTTCTGATTGCGTCTTCAATTTCTCTATACATGGATTCCCCCTAAGAATGTGAATCCTCTCTGTGCGGATAGATATAACTTGATTGGCCTATAAATAGTCAGATGCTCCTGACTACCCCACAAAATCAGCACCGACTGCTGACATCTTCTCTTCTCTCTTTTGTGTTCCAACTACAATCACCTATTTTGGAAGTCCAACGAATAATGGGGTATCCATCAAACTTATTTGACAAAAGAACCTCGTGGTGAATGTGTTTCGCTCATCCTCAAATCTGTCCAAAAGGTAGTTCCAGAATTTTTTTTTTATTTTTTATTTTTTTTGGTCTGGAACACCGTTCATTCGTATGACATGGAGTACAATTATCACATTCGGGTGAGTGGATAATACGAATGATATCTTCGTGAGACTGGTCATAAGACTGGTTCAGTAGCATGACTGGTCATAAGACTGGTCCAGTCGCATTCCAGTCGTATTCCAGTCGTACGAATGGTCCAGTCGCATGGTCCAGTCGTACGAATGGTCCATTAACATGGTCCACTCATACGAATGGTCCATTAGCATGGTCCAATCGTACAAATGGTCCATTAGCATGGTCCAGTCGTACGAATGGTCCATTAGCATGGTCCAGTCGCACTAATGGTCCATTAGCATGGTCCAGTCGCACGAATGGTCCATTAGCATGGTCGAGTGGCACGAACGGGTCTGCACGCAGATTTTCAGATCTACAGCTGCCATGGCTGCCAAAAACCCTAATCTGATGAATTTTACATAAACCAAACCAAAATAGACATCCTCAGATTCGCAAGGGTTATAAGAACGTGGTTCCGAGTTTGATTTTAACCAAGAACCAACACACGTAACAAGATCTGAGCAAAACATGAAGAACACGAAGTGGGTTTAACGTCAAAGAAACTGAAATCGATCCAGAAATCAAGAGCTCGGGTTGCTAGAATGATTGTTAGATCATTCCAGCAGTAACCGGCTCTGATACCAATTGTGAAGTCGCTGGATCGATAGACATCCAAGCGTGTTCTTGACGGAAGGAAACGAAACCAAAAACCAAGAGACAAGCAATAACACGAACTATAATAAAATGGTTTCATTTATAAAACCTAATGATTACAAGCTCGTTACAACATAAGAATCACGACTCTTGGCAATGGGAGATCGAGCATGATCTCCACTCTCATCCGGCAGCACCTAGGCCCCCGGGCAGACTCCCTTCATCTCTCTACACAATGAAACTGGTATTTATAGGCCTCAGCCCATATTAGATGCGACTGGGCCCATTCGTACAATTTGGGCCATGCGTATGGTTCAATCGTACGACTGGACCATATTTATGGTTCATTCTTACGAATGGCCCAATCGCATCTCTCAGTCGCATGACTGGTCCATTAGCATGGCTCAGTCGTACGACTGAGTCTCATTCGCATATGCTCTTGCGAATGACCCAGTTTCATGTGGTTACAACATATCAGCTGTATTACATTAAGCCTAGACTATTCGACAAGCGACGGACACACTATATATGACAATATATGCTCCAACAAATTCCCCCTTGGACGTTGCTTGCGAACAGTAGATAACACCTCTTACAATCTTCAGTCAATCTTTGCTCTGGTTTCCAATAGAATCAAACAAAAAACCATATTAGCCAACATTACCGATCCGTCAGGTTGCTACAGTATCCCTGAAAATGAATTTAGGCACAATAGCTTTCGTTTACTTTGCAGAACACCATCATAGCAGCAAGATTCCCCATATGACTGATTTTTCCAGATAATGACATGAACAGTTTTCCATTACTTCAATCTTCACACAAGCTAACCTGATTAACATTAACATCTACAGATATTCCCCCTCAAATTCAGCATATCCCAATATATAATCGTTGTGCTCTCCTGGCGTCTTCATACGGTGTATTGGACAAAAAGTAGAAGGTTCCAATCCACAGCTGACAATCTCAAACAAATCAGCATGCACTCAGATTCATCATCAGAAACCGGCTCACATCATCACTTTCTGATTGCGTCTTTAATTTCTCTATACATGGATTCCCCCTATGAATGAGAATCTTCTCTGTGCTGACAAATATAACTTGATTGGCCAATAAATAGTCAGATGCTCCTAACTACCCCACAAAATCAGCACCGACTGCTGACATCTTCTCTTCTCTCTTTTGTGTTCTAACTACAATCACCTATTCTGGAAGTCCAACGAATAATGGGGTATCCATCGAACTTATTTGACAAAAGAACATCAAGTTAAATGTGCTTCGCTCATCCTCAAATATGTGCAAAAGGTAGTTCCAGAATTTTTTTAATTTTTATTTTATTTTTTTTGGTCTGGAACACCGTTCATTCGTATGACATTGAGTACAATTATCACATTCGTGTGAGTTGATAATACGAATGATATCTTCGTGAGACTGGTCCAGTAGCATGACTGGTCATAAGACTGGTCCAGTAGCATGACTGGTCATAAGACTGGACCATTCGTGCGACTGGACCATGCGACTGGTCATAAGACTGGTCCAGTCGCATTCCAGTCGTACGATTGGTCCAGTCGCATGGTCCAGTCGTACGAATGGTCCATTAGCATGGTCCAGTCGTACGAATGGTCAATTAGCATGGTCCAGTCGTACGAATGGTCCATTTGCATGGTCCAGTCGTACGAATGGTCCATTTGCATGGTCCAGTCGTACGAATGGTCCATTTGCATGGTCCAGTCGTACGAATGGTCCATTTGCATGGTCCAGTCGTACGAATGGTCCATTTGCATGGTCCAGTCGTACGAATGGTCCATTTGCATGGTCCAGTCGTACGAATGGTCCATTAGCATGGTCCAGTCGCACTAATGGTCCATTAGCATGGTCCAGTAGCACGAATGGTCCATTACCATGGTCCAGTCGCACGAACGGGTCTGCACGCAGATTTTCAGATCTGCAGCCGCCATGGCTGCAAAAAACCCTAATCTGATGAATTTTACATAAACCGAACCAAGATAGACATCATCAGATTCGCAAGGGTGATAAGAACGTAGTTGCGAGTTCGATTTTAACCAAGAACCAACACACGTAACAAGATCTGAGCAAAACACGAAGAACACGAAGTGGGTTTAACGTCAAAGAAACTGAAATAGATCCAGAAATCAAGAGCTCGGGTTGCTAGAATGATTGTTAGATCAGTCCAGCAGTAACCGGCTCTGATACCAATTGTGAGATCGCTGGATCGGTAGACATCCGAGCGTGTTCTTGACGGAAGGAAATGAAACAAAAAGCCAAGAGACAAACAATAACACGAACTATAATAAAATGGGTTCATTGATAAAACCTAATGATTACAAGCTCGTTACAACATAAGAATCACGACTCTTGGCAAGGGGAGATCGAGCATGATCTCCCCTCTCATCCGGCAGCACCTAGGCCCCCGGGCAGACTCCCTTCATCTCTCTACACAATAAAACTGGTATATATAGGCCTCAGCCCATATTAGATACGAATGGGCCCATTCGTATGATTTGGGCCATGCGTATGGTTCAATTGTACGACTGGACCATACTTATGGTTCAGTCTTACGAATGGCCCAATCGCATCTCTCAGTCACGCGACTGGTCCATTAGCATGGCTCAGTCGTACGACTGAGTCTCATTCGCATATGCTCCTGCGAATGACCCAGTTTCATGTGTTTACAACATATCAGGTGTATTACATTAAGCCTAGACTATTCGACAAGCGACGGACACATTATATATGACATTATTTTGACGAGCTAATGAAGGATGCCAGATGATGAAGGAAACTAGGTCCAAGGGGGAGTTTGTTGATACATATGTATCTAGTTTACGATCTTAATGTAATATGTCTGTTATGTCCTAAATGTAAATGAATTGTATGAGTTGAATGAAACAAAATATGTGATTGATGATCTTAATGTTAAATGTTTCAGTGTTTGTTTCAATGTTTTGACTTTACTCCACACTTTAAATGGTGGTACTAGGATTGGAGAACATGTGAGGCGGTCATAGTTTTGAACAGAGCAGGAAATATGGAAGCAATCAGGGTGTTTGATCCAATATGGCTTACTAACTTGTCGGCTAATGATGTTTACACCTTATACAAGTGGCCAGTGTTCTATGACGCGCAAGACATTCTACAAGCCCTCTAGTTTCAAAATGTTATAAGGCACTGTTTCGCATTTGAGATACATGCTGGAGCTACAAGAGAGGAGAAGTACAAGAAGTTTGAAGACTGATGAAGAATGTTAGACAATAGAGTAAACTAGGTCCAAGGGGGAGTTTGTAGATACATGTGTACCTAGTTTAAGAGCTCAAATGTAAAATGTCTTTCATTTCTTACATATATGTAATAGAATGAGTACTGAATGAAATACAATGTGTGATTGTGCTTATAATGTTGAATTCATTGCTTATTATGTAATAACGCATGGTTGAACTAACTATATAGGTTTGTGGTTGTTTACATAGATCTTAGTCAAGAATTATTGAGAAATATGTTTAAACTTAGTCATGTGAAGTTCTTATGCTAATGGACCATACGCATGAACAACTTCATGCTAATGAACCAGTCGCACGACTGAACCAGGAGACTGGATCAGTCGCACAATTGCGACATCAGATTGACTCAGTCGCACGACTGAAGCCTCAGTCATGCGGATGGAACAATCGTATGACTCAGTCGTATGACTGAACCATACTAATGGTTTGGTCGCACGAATGAGAAACCCTAACCTATAAATACCACTTAATTTGTGGAAAAACATAACAATTCGAATCCCTACGTACTAAATCGTACCCTAGCCGTCTAGAGACCTTAGAGAACTTGTTCCAAGTTCATAGATTGCACTAAATCATTTTGCAATCGTTCTTAACGTTTAGATTCATTCTAAGATTGATTCTACGTGTGTTCTCACTGATTGGATTGCCAATCAAATGGGATTCCGCACTATTTGAGTTGGTATACATGTAAATCAGTTAGTACTCCGTCCATACACGGTCCTAACACCTTGCTCAATGGATGGACTTCCTTCCTTCCTTAGTTCTTCAGATTTACCTTCTTTCACCCTCTCATCCTCCTTTATTTTTTCTTTCATAAATATCTCAGCTTCAACTTTAAGTTCCTTGAATGGGTCAAATTCATCCTCACATTTTACGAGGAGACTGGATCAGTCGCACGATTGTGACATGAGATTGACTCAGTCGCACGACTGAAGCCTCAGTCGTGCGGATGGAACAATCGTATGACTCAGTCGTACGACTGAACCATACTAATGGTTTAGTCGCACGAATGAGAAACCCTAACCTATACGGACGAAGTACTAACTGATTTACGCGTATACCAACTCAAATAGTGCGGAATCCTATTTGATTGGCGATCAAATCAGTGAGAACGCACGTAGAATCAATCTTAGAATGAATCTAAATGTTAAAAACGATTGCAAAACTATTTAGTGCGATCTATGAACTTGGAACAGGTTCTCTAAGGTCTCTGGACGGCTAGGGTATATTTAGTACGTAGGGATTCGAATTGTTATGTTTTTCCACAAATTAAGTGGTATTTATAGGTTAGAGTTTCTCATTCGTGCGACTGAACCATTAGTATGGTTCAGTCGTGCGACTGAGTCATACGATTGTTCCATCCGCATGACTGAGGATTCAGTCGTGCGACTGAGTCAATCTCATGTCACAATTGTGCGACTGATCCAGTCTCCTGGTTCAGTCGTGCGACTGGTTCATTAGCATGAAGTTGTTCATGTGTATGGTCCATTAGCATGGGCCATTCGCATAAGAACTCCACATTACTAAGTTTAAACATATTTCCCAATAATTCTTGACTAAGATCTATGTAAACAACCAAAAACCTATATAGTTATTTCAACCATGCGTTATTACATAATAAGCAATGATATTTAACATTATAAGCACAATCACACATTGTATTTCATTCAATACCCATTATATTACATATATGTAAGAAATGAAAGACATTTTACATTTGAGCTCCTAAACTAGGTACTCATGTATCTACACAAGGAAAAGAAAAAAATGATGCTGCTATCACTGTTGAGGAAAGCAAGTCAAGTACTTCGGTGTGCTAATGTGAGAAGGCCTTGGCAGCAGAAAAGGTGGTGATGGGCTTCTGTATGAGGTAATTAAAAATATGTGTTCTTCTGCATGTAAAATCAGATTATTTGGGGTTTATGAAGCTAATCATCTATTAATTGATAATGAGAAAGATTTAAAAAGAATTAATAAGGAACTTAAAATAAATGAATCTAAATATTTTGTTAAACTAAACGAGGCTTTGAAAGAGAATGATCACTTAAAACGAATTGTTTTGGAAAGAAATGTTAAGATTAACACTTTGACTGAAATGGTTGCTCTTGCTGAATTCGAGACAAGCAAACTTCAGTCAAATCTAGATAAATGGACAATATTGGGAATGAAACATGATGATCTATGTAAATCTCAACGGGGGGCTAGGATTAAAACAGAATTGGGATATGAAAAAGCTAAGGTTTATCCTCCTCCCAGTACTTACTGCTATTCTCCTTTGCATGTTCCTCATCCTTCTAATGATTTAATCACAACAGATACTAACAGTATGTCTGCAGGTTTAGAAGGTATGAATCCTAAGCATGTTCATGAGGACTACGATTATGGACTAACTAGTGGGCTTGGATGCACTAGTTTTAGTACACCTGAGTTTTATCATCATGTTTTAGATCATAAATCTAGTTTAAATTCTATTTTTGTATCTAGTGAATATGTAATAGACTCTTTCTCATCATGTTCTCGTAATGTTTCTATTTCATATTTAACTTCTGAAGATTGTGATGATGCTCGTGTTTCTGATTATGTTAATAGTGTAAATAATTCCAGCAAAACGAACATCAAGAAAAATCAGACTAATTGCTTTGAAAAATTCTCTTCTCATCCTATTCCATCTTTTATTCCAATGAATAACTCTTTTTCAAACGAAAGGATATTGTCATCATCTGATGCTAGTACAAGTGGTACAAGTACTACATGTACTTCAGATGACAATTCATCTTCTTTTGTAAATAACTATTCTTTTTCAAATAAAAACAGACCTCAAGACATGTATGAGACATACAGTGATGTAGATTCTAAACTGTCTGAATGTGATGAGGAAATACATATCGATCCTACCCCGTTACATAACAAACCAAGATTAAAACCTCACTGTTTTAGGTGTGGTAAAGATGATCATATAGCTAAAAGTTGTCCAAAACTTCATCATAGACATACTAATAGAAATTCTTTTGGAAATAGATTGACAAAATTAGTTAATAATTTTTTCTGTAAAAAATTTGTTTTTCCTAAACCCAAAGTTGTTTAAACTTGGGTCCCTATTTCACGTGGTTAACATGTTCTTTGATATGTTTGCAGGAGTCATCCACGAAGGTCGTTAACAGTGTCCCAGGAGTCATCCATGAAGGTCGTTAACAGTGTATGGCATGTAGATAGTGGATGCTCCAGACATATGACATGGCTTATGGACTTACTGACCAATTATCGAATAATAAATGGAGGATATGTTGCATTTGCTGGCAACAAAAAGGGAGGGAAAATGATCGGTCAATGAGAAGTTTCTAATGGGTCGCTAACTTTAGAGAAAGTGAATTATGTACCCAAGCTTGCGTTTAATCTGTTGAGTGTCTCTCAGATTTGTGATAAGGACATTCTGGTCTTGTTCAAATCCAATGAATGTATCTTTTTAAAATATGAGATTGATATTCCAGATGGGATGGTTCTAATGAGGGCTCTGAGAAAGAATGATACATATCTTCTTGACATGGGTTCAAGGGAGTCAACATCTACCGTCACCTGTCTTCTTTCCAAAGCCTCCACTTCTGAGTCTTTTTTATGGCACCGCAGATTGGGTCACGTTAATTTCAAAAATGTAAACAAATTGGTTAAAAACAATCTCGTTAGGGTACTACCTTTAAAAGATTTTTATGTGGTCGAAAAATGTATGGCATGTGCCAAGGGTAAACAACATAAGAAACCACACAAGCCAAAACTTGAAAATAGCATATCTAATCCCCTCGAGTTGTTACACACCGATTTGTTTGGCCCAATCAGTGTTAAATCAATTGCTAAAAAATCTTTCTGTCTTGTTGTAACAGATGATTTTTCAAGGTACTCATGGGTGGGATTTCTTGCTCCCAAAGGAGAGGCTGTTGAGGAACTGCAGAAGCTAATTATGTCAATCGAATCTATAAGCAAGAGAAAAGTTATGGCAATCAGAAGTGACAACGGTACCGAATTTAGGAATCAGATCTTTGATTCGTTCGGTGCTGCTAAGGGAATTTTAAGACAATTCAGTGCTGCAAGGATCCCTCAACAGAACGGAGTAGCTGAACGAAAGAATCGCACCCTTATTAAAGCCGCTCGTACGATGCTGACTGAATCTTCCCTTCCCATTATCTTTTAGGCGGAGGCGGTAAACTATGCTTCATACGTTCTACACAGGGTGTTGATTGTCAAGGACAAAATGAAAACTCTTTATGAACTTTCTCATAAGAGAAAACCTTTAATTGACTTCTTTCGACCATTCGGCTGCTCCTGCACTCTATTGAACACTCAATCTCAGAAGACGAAATTCGGTGTCATGTCTGATGAGTGTTACTTCGTTGGCTATTCTTCAACTCAGAAGGCTTATCGGGTGTATAACAAGAGAACATGTATTGTTCAAGAGTCGTTCTATGTTGATTGGCAGGAATCTAATTCCTGCAATGTTCGATCTGAACCAACATGGTTCTTTGACTCCGATACGGTGTTTAATTCCTTTAATCTTCCTATCTTTGATGATGATGCGTCTATCTCCAATGTTCAAACAAATATCATTCCTCCAACTCCATTACCTGTCATTCCTCAAGACCATCCACCTCATCTGCAAATGATGTCACGTCAGTTGATATTACATCGTCTTCTTCATCATTTGATCTTCCACCTCCACCTGTTTCTGAATCTCTTCTTTCATCACCAACATCTATCTCATCACAACAAGTACCATCCCTTTCACCTTCATCTACCCATCCACAATCTATTAGCCGACCTTCTCCAAACATCCGACCTTTACCCACTGATTTCTAAACCTTGAAAGATCATCATCATGATAACATCATTGGATCCATCACCGATGGAGTATGGATGCAGAGTCAATCTGGTTTGATTAACATTTGTCTCTTCTCTTGTTTTATATCCCAAATTGTTCCAAAAAACGTTCATGCAGCTCTCCAGGACCCTTGTTGGGTTGAATCAATGCAATTAGAGCTACAACAATTCAGAAAGCTCAAAGTGTGGACTCTGGTTGATCTTCCACCAAACAAATGCCCAATTGGCACGAAATGGGTTTTTAAAAACAAACCCGATGACCGTGGCATTATGGTGCGGAACAAATCAAGATTGGTGGTGCAAGGATTTGCTTAAGAAGAAGGGATTGACTATACCGATATTTTTGCTCCTGTCACCCATCTTGAAGCCATAAGAATTTTTCTAGCTCATGCCGCTCATAAACAGTTCAAAGTCTATCAGATGGACGTCAAATGTGCCTTCCTGTATGGAGACATTGACGAGGAGATATACGTGTGTCAACCCCCTGGTTTTGAGGATCCCGATTTTCCTGACAAAGTTTATAAATTTGACAAGTCTCTTTATGGTCTTCATCAGGCCCCTCAAATCTGGTATGACACTCTAACACAGTATCTCTTAAGCAATGGATTCTCTCGTGGCACCATCGTTATGACTTTATTCAAGAAGGAAGTGGATGGTGAGATGCTAATCGTGCAAGTCTATGTCGATGATATTATCTTTGGCTCCACCAATCCAAAATTATGTTGGGATTTTGAGGAGGTAATGCGTGGTTGTTTTGAAATGAGCATGATGGGGGAGATGTGCTTTTTCCTTGGGCTTCAAGTCGAACAAAAGCCAGAAGGAATTCTTATTCATCAAGAAAAGTACATTAAAGAGATGCTGAAGAAATTAAAATGGATGATGCTTCCCCTGAAATGACTCCATTTATTGCTCAAACTTGTCTCACTCCTGACGAGAACGGGAAACCTGTTGATCCTCATCTCTACAGATCTATGATCGGTTCCCTTATGTATCTGACAGCAAGTCGTCGCGACATTACCTTTGATGTAGGATATTGTGCTCGATACCAATCTGCTCTGAATGAGTCCCATGAAAAAGCTGTAAAACGAATCTTTCATTATCTTAAAGGCTCTTCACGTTTGGGTCTTTGGTATCCTTATGGTGGGAATTTTTATTTGCATGCATATTCTGATAGTGATTCTAATGGCTACAGGTTAAATCGGTTACTGGTGGGTGTCATTAATTAGGAAATTGTCTGGTTTCATGCCAAAGCAAGAACCAGACCACTGTTTCTCTCTCTACGGGAGAAGCAGAATACATTGCTGCCTCCAGTTGCTGTTCACAAGTACTTTGGATCCAGCATCAGATGATTGACTATGGGATCAACTTTCTCCACACATCATTGTTCTGTGACAACGAAGCAGCTATTGGAATCGCTAAGAATCCTATTCATCATTCTCGAACCAAGCACATCGAAACACTAATTCATGCAATTCGTGATGCTCAGGAAAAGAGTTTTATTGATATTATTCCCATCGACACAAAAAATCAAAAGGCTGATCTTTTCACAAAAACATTTGATAAACCTCACTTTTGGATAAGAGCAATAGATCTCTATGTTAGGATTAATATCTTTTTAAAACCTCTTTTCTTTTCTATTGTCTTTTTAAATAAATAAAAAATAATAATAATAAATAATAAAATTAATAATCATAAATTCCCCCATCTCTTTTCGATGTAGAAATTTAGTGGAAATATAATTAATTACCTTTTTATAAATAAAAATTTTTGGGAACTTGAGTCGAGATGACGAGAAATGATTGTATATCTTCTGGATATGCTTGTTTATGCATGACTGGCATTTAAAATGAGAAATGATAGTAACTAATGCTGCTCTCTGATTTACATCTTATTTTTAATTGCAAATTATAGAAAAACAAACAGATTCTTTAATGATATGCTTGGTAGACTCAGCCTGAAGAATAAAGTAGACAGCAACATAATGATTTAAATTAAAATATATGCTTAAGGATGTCTGGTTTACGCAATCATTTTGGCCTGCACAAAACTGAGTCCCGACAAAAATTGGATTGAGAATTGATCTTTCACCCACCATGATACAAATCATATAAGCCTTATATTTGAGCCATGATTGGTGTATTTATGTGTCTTGTGTTTGTACTAATCTCCTCTGCTATACGGAAGTACTGACCTGGAGTGATGATCTCCTTTGTTGTACGATAGTACTAACCTGGAGCTCTCATCGGCAGATGATTAAATGGTCATCTCCTTTGTAATACGTGAGTATAAACATGGAGTTCTCACCATTTTGGTCTAAGTAGTGTCAAATCATCTAAATGATGAATTCCTCACAGAATGCAATATTCTGTTGATAATCACTTATACACTAATGCACAAGCCTTGCTCTATAAAGATCGTTCCAAAATTCAAGAAATCCTGAGGTAAGGTGAGGGTTTTTACCAAATGATTGTGGGGTCCTAGATTTCTAAAGTATTTAATCAAACTGCAGGATCGGGTTTGTCACTTAAACACTTGGATTTCTCTCAAACTCGCTTACAAAACACTCAAATCAGATGAGGTAAAGTCTTTTACAAGAGTTGATAATAATATAATAAGTAGCAAAGAACACACGTAAATAATTTTTAAGGCACTTGTATATATTACTTCTCAACTCAAGATATTACAAGACTCTTACAAGCATGAAACATGAGTTACAATGAGAAACTATATATACTAGATCCTACAGCCGGATATACTTTGACACCAGCTGGAAACCTAAGACTAAAGCATATACTACAATGTTAAAGTTAAGGTATCTTAGATAAAGTATTATCTAAGATATGGTAGTCATGACATGTCCATGACTTACCTTTGTCACCAACTAAATATGGCAACTGTACTAACATAAGAAGGTAATCAGTTGAATAAAGTATGGTCAACTACATGGCTTTTGAGAAAACCCCATGCTGTATCTCAGAGGTCTGCAGCGGAGTGTTAGAGAGACCATACTTTTGTCCACTGGATAATAGCAGGGTCTTCCGAAGGTAAGTTGGCTTCGGAAGAACAAGTTCTTCTGAAGCCACTTATACTTCAGAAGAGGCTTCTATACTTCCGAAGCTTGAGGACTTCTATACTTTGGAAGTTGACTTCAGATCTTTCATTCTAAGTCTTGATCTTCGGAAGTAAGTTCTTTGTCTTCGGAAGTTGGAGTTTTCCTTCGGAAATAAGTATTACACTTTGTCTTCGGAAGAGCTCCTTTTTCCTTCGAAAGTTCCACACTTAGCTTCGAAAGTCTTTTATTTGTTGTATCAAAATCATCTAAGTGATTTGGTTTTGGTTGCACCAGCCTTTCTAGATCCAACAAACTCCCCCTAGGCTGATGCTACCAAAACCTCACTTGTTTTTTGCTTCTCAAAGCTTTCAACACCAGGGACAAAAGATATTTGTCTGTCTCTTTGTTCTTCCATGAAGTGGTGCTGAGAAGCTTGTACAAGTCATTGGTGGATAGGAGATCCAGTCTATCACTCTGAATGACATGTACCCTTTGTTGCGTCCCCCTGAAAAGAGTTAGTTGAAGGGAGTTATTGTCATACTCCCATCTAACTATGGATTCAAGTTCAGGACCTTCAACCATTTGTAGAAAGGCTTTGCCTTTTGTTGTTGATCCCATCCTTTTCTCCTCCTCTCTCAGTTTCAACTCTTCTTCAACCTTGCTTCTAGCAGTTATGCAGGACCATTTAAGGGCTTGAACAAATTACAACACAACAACACAATGATGAGAACAACTAAACTTTGATCAAACAGTGAACTGGATTAACTAAGGTGATACAAAGAACACAAGTAAAGTAAAGAGACAGAACAAGAGAGTTGGGTTTCAAGGAGGCAGTATATTGCTTTCTCAAGTTCTTTTACAAGTGTTACAAAGCATAAAGAAAGATACAAGAACTTGGAATACTTATACTACAACCTACAGCCGGCTATACTATGAAAGCCAGCTGGATACAATTGACTAGACACTAACAAAATCAATTGTAGGATCAAAAGGCATATCTGCCTTTTGACCTTGTGACTATGACATGCCATAGTTCACATCCTTATCTATTACAAAAAGAATAAAGTACATAAAGTAGAAAGTTACAGACTCAAGACCTCAATGTACAGTTACCAAAAGCATGGACCTTTTCACCAACTCATGTAAGTTGGTGACTTTACAGAGATGCAGCGGAAAAGGTGCTTTATGGAATAGTACATCAGATAAAGCATGTATACTAAAAGTCTTCGGAAGAAATTTGTCTTCATAGGTTGAAGCTTCGGAAGACTTTGTCTCTGAGGCTTCGGAAGACTTCATGTTTGGCTTCGGAAGATATTGGTCTTGGCTTCGGAAGATTTTACACTTAGAGTATTTTCTAGTGCATTGTGTAAAACTTCCGAAGCATTCTTTACTTCAGTACTTAGTGTATGTTGCAGAGACACATTGGATGTTTTGGGTTGCATCAGACTTAAGGAATCCTTACAAACTCCCCCTAGGCTGATGCTACCAAAACACTTAGAAGATCTTCAGATGTTGGTGGTCTTCAGTACAATCATGACCATTCCTTTCTTCATTAGATGGTCAGGATCATCAAGACCTTCATAGTATCTTCTCATCTCAAAGAGATCATGCAGAGGTAAGTTGATTATGTCTTGCCAAGAGTAAACATTCTCAACACCTTGATCTCTGACTACATGCCATCTTTCTGGATTGGTAGAGTAAGTCCAGGACAGGATGGGTGTCTCAGTTGTTAGAGGAGCCACTTGCATGGGAGTTGATTGGGCTGCCTCATCATGCACTTCCTCAGGTTGATCTGACTCAGCCTGAGGTGTAAAGGTAGATGACTTAGGCTTCTTCTTCTTTGACTTTGGTTTAGAAGCCATTCTCTTCTTCCTCTTTGGTGACTTTAACTGAGAAGACTGGTCTGCAGCACCTTGTTGATCATCATTGTCTTTCTCAGTTGGGTGTTCTTCCCTCACAGGTTCAGAAGGAGAGGGAGTTTGACCATGCCTTGGATCAGAAGATGAAGCTTGCTGAGGCTCAGCTGGAGGTCCTGGTTGAGGTGTCTCAGGTTGTTCAAACTTAACCTCCACTTCAGGTGGGACTTGACTTGGAAGAGAGTGCAAGTCAATCAGTTCACCACTCTTAATCTTCTGCTTGATCACCCTTATATGCTCATCCATTGTGGATAGAGACATAGGGCCAAGTCTCCTTCCGGAGAATCCATATAGCTTCAAGAAGCTCATCATCCTTTGTCTGTCAGCAGACTTCTTTACACTCTTTTGGATGATGGCACTTGACTTTGCAGCTTCTTCCCTTAGCTTCCTTTTGGTTGTCTTTCTTTCTTTGACTAGCTCAAGTTCAAGAGTCTTTAGGTACTCAAACTCAATGAAGGCATAGGACAGGGGAAGAAGTGCATCTGGCTGATAGAAGCCTTTGGCACTCAGGTAGTTGATCATCTTGATCCTATCTTCTTCTTTGTCTACCTGAGGTTCTTGTGGAGCCACATCTTCCTGTGCAGGACTTTCTTGAACTGGAGAGAGAGTGGGAGCATGCTTGTAGAGTCTTTTCGGTCTCCTCTCCTCTTTGAATTGGAGAAGTAACCTTGCATCCTCTTTTTCTTTCATCTCTCTTGACACTTCCATGTCAGCCAGTTCATCCAATTCTTCTAAGGGGAGGGAGATGATTTCATCAATATCATAGTTCCTGGTCTGTAAATAAGTAATCCTGACTACCCTCAACTCATCATCCTGAGTATTTGGTCTGGGGGCGGCCCTGATTGCAGCTTGCATAAAGCTAGATGACCCGGAGGAACTTTCTCCCCTTAGCTTCCTTTTCCTTTCTCTCTCTTCCTCCTCAATTTCCTCAGGAGTCATTATCCTTTTCCCTTTGTCACCCACAGACCTTTGTGACTCAGGGTGGATAGAGGCTTGGCCTTCATTGCTTGGTGTAGCTTCCATGCTCTGGCCAGAGAGAGGCTGAGAAACACCTTCACCAGCAGGTGTCTCAAAAGGAGTTTGAACCTCTGCAGCAGTTGTTGATGATGAGACAGGGGTCTCAGGTTTTGCCACTGGGCCTTCAGTCAAGGTTTCCCCTATGAAACTAATCTTAGGGTCCACCTCAACATCCAGTTGACCGATGACATTGCCTGATTGCCTGAGTCTCCTTCTTAGAGAGAACTCTGCAAGGATCCTATCTTGGATTCTTTGAGCCAATCTGTCAGCTTGTCTTGAGTTGCTTGGATTGAAAAGTGGCATGTTGACTAGATCCAATCTTTCATAGAAGTTCAGGCTTTGAAAATCAAAAACTTCTTGTTGCCCTTGAACTCTGTGAAGGATAATGGCTCTTCTGTCAGCATCATACCTCCACCTTATGATGTAGTTTGCAGTTCCTTGTGGTGGAGATGAGACAGCCCTTGGTATACCTTCCTCAAAGAGACTCCTGATGATAGAGTCTATAGAGTCCACATTAATGTGAACTTGAGGAAGTTGCTGAGAATGCACAACAGCAAGTGAGGATGGTGAGTCCTCTATGTCCATTCTCTGTGAAGAACCCCCAGGTTCTGTGGCTGCAATAACTTTCTCCCCCTTTTTGGTAGCATCACCCACTTGCATAGGTGAGCTGGAGGATAAGTCAATCACTTCCACAGGTTCTTGTGTTCCTGGTTGAGCTCTCCTTAAAGGTCTCCCAGCTAGTTTTTCCTTTAGATATGAAATCTGAAGTTGCTGATCATTGACCCTGTTTTGTAAGGTAGTCACATGAGATTCCAGGTGACTAACCTTAGAGACTAAATAGGAGCATGTTTTTGACAGTTTTTGCACCTTTAGTCTCAAATTCCCCTCTTCTTCATCAGAAGAATCATTGGGGGATGAGATGATTGGACCAAAGTCCTCTCTCTCACCACCAGCTTGAGGTTCTTGGCTGCTGGTTTTCCTCTGCTCACTAGCAACCTCAGTTGAGATGCCAGTGGGCTGAGTTGCCATGGTTGAGGTCTTAATAATGTAATCACTTTCAAAATGAGAGCCTCTTCCATATGGACATCCTGAACATGTTCAGAAGTGTCCACCTCAGTAACAGGTGACTGATGTGGGATAGACTGAGGAGAATCAGAGGTACTCATCTCTCTTTGAGTAGGGGAGGAGAAGAGAGACTCATGGTACTCACTGAATCCTAAGTCTTCATCAGTATAGAAGGATAGGTTGGGAATTGGTTGGTTGAGATCTAAAGGCTGGGGATGGTAACTGTCCCCTGAAGGTTGTTCACTTGAGTGTTGAGACTCAGAGTGAAGGCTTAAGGATGTTGGGCTTGTGAGCTCATCAGGGTGAGCATGAGGAACCTCAGCCCTAATAGGTGAAGAAATTGGAGTGGTTTGCTCCTCAGGGGAAGTGGGAGCTCTAGTGTCCACTTCCTCCTGTAAGGTTGAGTATATGGGGACCTGCACAGACTCAATAGCCTGAGCAGGGGTTCGTTTGGATTTTCTTTGGTAGGTGAGGGTTATTTGTGGTCTTTTTAGTGGTAAAGAAAAAAGAGGTGTGGGTTCAACACTAGCTTGTGTTGCTAGGTTGTCACCTTGAGCAATGAGCTCTAACATTTTGGGGACTAGGGCTGTTTCTACCCCTGAGAAGCCTACAGTTGGCTTCTTCATAATTTTAAAGATGTCGGGCTTCATCTGTCCCAATTTAAGAATATTACTTGTTTCCCTCAACTGTAAGCCCAGTTCACAGTTAAGAATGTGTTGAATATATCTCGGAAACATGTAATACTCTAAGGAGTTCAAGTTTGCAAGTAAATTAGTATAAACAAATTGAGAGTACCTGAACTTGACCCCCTGAACCATTCCATGAACTATAAAGGAGAGATCCTCAGGAATCTGGTCCCACCCACCATGCTTGTTTGATAAGCTGTGGATAACCACATGGAGCAGGTATTTCCACTGGGATGAGACCTTCCCTTTCTTGAAGGTCTTTACAGAGAAATCTCCCTCATAGCCCATCTGCTCAAAGGAATGATTAACAGCTTCCTTTGGGAAGGACAACTCACCTTCTTCATCATCCAACTACAAATGATGGTTAATGATGGCCGGAGTGATGAAGATTGTCCTCCCTTGCACTGTGGCAGACAGTGCCTTCTCCCCATCCATAATGACCTCTTGGCAGGTCTTCCAAAATTCAAGCAAGTGATCCTCATACAGAGTAGGATCAATGGTCAGGGAGGTGAAATAGTTGGATAGAGTTAAGAATTGGCAAATCTCTGAGAAACTTGCATCTTTCTCAGAGCTTAACAGAGCAACTTGATTATGTTGCCTGTGAAGTTGCATGGAGAAATCTGGGTTGTTTCTGCGGTTAAGGTTGGCCATTTCAGAAGCTTAAGGGTGAAGAAAGGTAGAAAGCAGAGGCGGTTTAGAGAATTAGGTTTGAGGAATAGTGGAATTGAGGAAGATAGTGATAAAGAGGGGGAACCATTGGGTATTTATGTGAAAAGGGATTTGAACCAAAGTTAATGAAAAGGGATTTGAACCAAAGTTAATGAAAGAGGATAAACTTTGAAATCTGGAAGTCGGTCCCACCTCTGAAAAAGGTAGTTTACTTTTGCTCAAAAAGTAGTTTTCTTGGAATTCGAAAAGCTTCCGAAGGTAAATTGTCTTCGGAAGTTTTAATGAAAAAGCTTCCGAAGCTAAAATGGCTTCGGAAGATTTTCCTGAGAGTCTTGAAAATTATGCTTCGGAAGAGAAATAAACACTTGGATGCTTTGTATAAGAATCAACAAAGCTTCCGAGAGTTAATTTTGCTTCGGAAGGAAAAAGTCCTTAAAAACAAATAAGTGTCTGAGATAAGAATTTAAGCTTCGGAAGATAGATTTAGACTTCTTCCGAAGGTAAAATTTCTTAGACAGTTATTTATTTTGAAGACATGATTTTCTTCCGAAGATAAAATTTTATCTTCCGAAGTATCAGAAAATTTTCAAGAATCTAAGGAAAGCCTTCAAAAAGAATTTACATTCAAAGAAAACATGAGCTTATGAAAGTGATGAACTAGACAACTTAGGACACACATATTTTAAGAAGAAATAATTAGAATTAGTTTTAAGGAAAAGTCTACTCAAAGTTAATCATCCCAATAGCTGATATCAGATATTTAAATCACTGTTCATCAAAAGCTTTTGTAAACAGATCAGCATATTGTTCATCTGTATGAACTTTGACTAGTTTAATTAATCCCTTTTCATAGTTATCTCTTATTAAATGATACCTGATGTTGATGTTTTTGGTCCTTGAGTGCTGCACAGGGTTCTCAGTGATAGAGATAGCACTATTGTTGTCTATGTGGATAGGAGTCTCTTTAAAGTTAAATCCATAGTCCAGCATCTGAATTTGAATCCAAAGCACTTGAGCACAGCAGCTTGCAGCAGCAATGTTTTCAGCCTCAGCAGTTGATGCAGACACACATGATTGTTTTTTGCATTGCCATGAGACAACCCTTCCACCAAGGAATTGACATTCCCCAGATGTAGACTTTGCAGTCATGTTGCACCACCATAATCACTATCTGTATAAGCATACAGATTAAAGTAGGATTCTTTGGATACCATAGACCAAGTGTTGAAGCACCTTTGAGGTATCTTAAATCCTTTTGACAGTGATTAAGTGAGACATCTTAGGGTTGGCTTGATATCTTGCACAAATACATGTAGCAAACATGATATCAGGCCTGCTAGCTGTAAGATACATAAGAGACCCAATCATAGCCCTGTATAAATGTTCATCTACACACTCCCCCTCAAGATCAGGTCCAAGGGAGTGGTTTCTGGCTATGGGTGTCTTAGCAATCTTACAATCAGTCATGTTGAACCTCTTGAGTATGTCCTGAACATACTTTGACTGACTTATGAAGATGCCATCTTCAACTTGCTTCACTTGAATTCCCAGAAAGAAATTGAGTTCTCCCATTGCACTCATTTCAAATCTGTCTTTCATCAGCTTCTCAAAGTCTTTGCAGAGCTTTGGATTAGTTGAACCAAAGATGATGTCATCAACATATACTTGAACTAGCAATAAGTCATTTCCCTGTCCTTTGATGAAGAGAGTTCCATCTATAGTACCTCTCCTGTATCCATGTTTACAAAGATACTCAGACAGTGTCTCATACCACTTTCTGGGTGCCTGATGCAGCCCATAAAGAGCTTTGTCAAGCTTGCAGACATAATCAGGATGATCAGGGTCTACAAAACCAGGTGGCTGTTTGACATAAACCTCTTCATCAATCACTCCATATAAGAAAGCACACTTTACATCAAGTTGAAAGACCTTGAAGTTCTTGGATGCAGCAAATGCCAGGAATATCCTAACAGCTTCTAATCTTGCTACAGGAGCAAAGACATCAGTGTAGTCAATTCCTTCTTCTTGTGTGTATCCTTGAACAACTAGTCTTGCCTTGTTCTTGATGATAATTCCTCTATCATCCTTCTTATTCCTAAAAACCCATTTGGTTCCAATGGTAGTCTTCCCATGAGGAAGAGGACAAAGGTTCCAAACTTTCTGCCTTTTGAATTGAAGCAGCTCTTGTTGCATAGCTTCAACCCAACTTCCATCCTTTAGAGCTTCATCAACTTTCTTTGGCTCTATCTGAGATAAGAAACAAGAGTGAAGACAAACATTTGCTTCATGGGTTTGTCCTCTTGTTCTTACCCCTGTGACAACATCTCCAATGATGTTTGTGGTGGGTGAGACTTGTGGATCCTTAGCTGAGGGATCACAGCAAGTTGTTGAGAGAGATCCAAATTTGAGAAATTTAGATCTGGCATAGATGATTCACCTTCCACATTACCACACTTATCAAGAAACTTGATCAATGAGTGTGTGACATCATTGATGTTGTCATCTATGGTGTGGTTATTAGCATCAAGGAATTCCTGATCACTATCACCATCACCATTTTTTGTTTCTACAATTGAGGTATCTTTATCTGGTTGAGGAGCCTCTGAGCTGGAATTTGAAGCATACCAGATGTATCAGCTGAATTTGTCATTGTAGTGCTGATAGAGACCTCATTTGCTGAAGTAGTTCCAACTGGAGCTGAAGATGTATGAGTTGAGGGTCTCCTAGCTCAAATCTTGGATCAGGATCACCTGTATTTAGATTTTCTGCAGATCCTGAAACATTCTCACAAGATTTGTTAAACAGTTGGTAACTAAATCAAGATCAAATAGCCAATCAGGACCAGAACCAGCACACAGGGTGTGTGTTCATTGAAAGTCACATTGGCTGACTCCTCAACAATTCTAGTTCTGAGATTGTATACTCTATAAGCCTTAGCTTAGAAGAGTATCCAATGAAGTGTCCATCATCTGATTTCTCAGCAAACTTGGCAATTTGATCCTTGGTATTCAAGATGGTGCAGGGACATCCAAATGACCTGAGAAAACCAATGAAAGGTTTCCTCTTGTGCCAAGTTCATAAGGAGTCTTACCATGTTACTTAACTACTAAAACTCTGTTTTGCACATAGCAAGCAGTATTAACTGCCTCTGCCCAGAAGGTGATGGGCAGTTTAGAGTCAGACAACATAGTTCTTGCAGCTTCAATAAGTGTCCCGTTTCTCCTCTCAGCAACTCCGTTTTGCTGAGGAGTCCTGGGAGCACTATATTGTCTTGTAATACCTTTTTCATCACAAAATGTATCAAGGATTTGGTTCTTGAATTCAGTTCCTTGATCACATCTTATGGTTTTACCTTGTGATCACTTTGATTCTCAACTTTTAAGATGAAATTCTTCAGAATCTCAGGGTTTCATCCTTAGTTCTAAGAAAGAAAACCAAGTGAATCTTGTAAAATCATCTGTGATCACTAAACAATAAGAGGTCCTCCTAGACTCATTACACTGGTGGGGCCAAAGAGATCCATATGTAACAAGTGTAGGGGAGTAGTGATGGAGTTCCTTTCCTTAGGCTTGTGAGATACCTTGTGTTGCTTCCCTTTCAGGCATGCAACACAATGATCATCACTTGTAAACTCTTTCTTTGGCATTCCAGTTACCAGATCATGTTAATTAATTTATTCATGTTCTTAAAGTTTACATGGCACATTCTTTTATGCCATAGAAAGACTCATCACTATTTGCTTTAGATAGAAAGCATGAAACTTCTCCAGAGGGAGATGTTTCTTGCAAATCCATCTTGTACATGTTCCCTTTCCTGGGGGCTCTAAGCAGGATATGCTCATGAGGAATGACCACTCCAGGCTTGAGAACAATGCCCTCATGCTCAGTAAAGAGCATGTTATGACTCTGATCACAAAATTGGGATACACTCAGAAGATTGTACCCAAGCTCCTTAACAAAGTTTACCTTCTCAATGCTGAGCTTACCATTTGTGACTTTGCCCCTTCCTGAAATGTAACCACCTTCATCTCCTCCAAAAGCAACTGGTCCTCCATCAATTCTCTCAAAATTATGGAGGGAGACCTATTGCTTGTCATGTGCCTGGAACAGCCACTATCAAATATCCAGACATTCTTGCTAGTCTTGAGCTTGGCTTCATCATGCTCTGCCATCAGTGCTTGGTTTGGAGAAGCATCTTCCACCTGAAAGCTCCAGTCAAAGCCTCCCTCTTCAACAGCAACAGCAGCATGTTGCTTTGGCTTCTCATTCTGAGGGGCTTTGTCAGTGTAGTTTGGTCTGGCTTGTGTTTGGCCACCATTTGTTTTAGGTGCCTTACACTCCCTAGCAAAGTGGCCCATTAGGTTACAGTTGTAACACCTAACTTTGCTTTTATCCAGCCCAAACTTTCCACTGGTAGCATTGCTTGGAAACCTTCTTCCTGTTCTCTTGTAGAACTTCTTGGCTCTGTGAGTGAGGAGAGCCATCTGCTGAACTATCTCCATGTATTCCAGGTCATCTGGATGGATACAGTCCAGGTCTTCAAGAGTGAAGAGAGAGTTCCCACAGCTTTCATCAGTAGACACAAAGGCTTGAGAAGAACTTGTCTCTTGGAATGGGCTTCCTTGAGTAAAGTTCTCCCTGGGTGTCTCCGGGAAGGTGATGAAAGGACCCTTTTGTGAGTTGTCAGGGTAGCATATGAGATAATGTTGGGGTTTTATGCTATCCCTTTCAACCACATGAAGAGCTGAACCCATTTGATTGTTGGAGTTTCCAGATGAACCTTGCATAACTCTGTCAGAGTAAGAGTTTTGAGGTTCTCAGTCCTCTTGATCACCACACAATAGTGTGTCCATTGCCTAGGAAGTGAGGACATGAACTTCCTTACAATGTCCCTGTTCTCAAGAGGAACTCCTCCATCCACTAGGGTATCCACTATCTTAACATACCTGAAGTATTGTTGAGTCATGGCTTCACCTGCTTTAAAGGTGAAGTTTTCAAACTGCTGCTTCAGGAGATCCTTCTTGTTCTCCTTGGCTTCAGAGGAGCCTTCATACATCAGCTTCAGTGCATCCCACAACTGTTTAGCTGTTTTGCACTTCTTAAAGCCTCTGTATACAAAGTTTGGGAGAGCAGTCTGAAGAGCAGTCATGGCCTTCCTATCGATCTCTACTCTTTTTCTATCTTCATCAGAGTAGTTGGCCACATCTTTTGGAATCATACCAGCACCAGTAGCAGAAGGAGTGCTGGGTATGAAAGGTCCATTCTCAACAGATTCCCACATTCTTGAATCAAGAGACCTGATGAAACCTTCCATTCTCATACACCAGGTGTCAAAATCATCAAGAGTGATTAGTGGGGATTTGTTCATGGTTCCAGTCTCCATATCAGTCTTTGAGATGGATGCCATTTGGAGAGTTTAGTTTTTGTGTGTGTGAGGGATCTTAAGATGGTGAGATCTTATATCAAGAGCCTGGAATGCTCTGATACCAATTGCATGACCGGTTAAGGGCTTGAACAAATTACAACACAACAACACAATGAGGAGAACAACTAAACTTTGATCAAACAGTGAACTGGATTAACCAAGGTGATACAAAGAACACAAGTAAAGTAAAGAGACAAAACAAGAGAGTTGGGTTTCAAGGAGGCAGTATATTGCTTTCTCAAGTTCTTTTACAAGTGTTACAAAGCATAAAGAAAGATACAAGAACTTGGAATACTTATACTACAACCTACAGCCGGCTATACTATGAAAGCCAGCTGGATACAATTGACTAGACACTAACAAAATCAATTGTAGGATCAAAAGGCATATCTGCCTTTTGACCTTGTGACTATGACATGCCATAGTTCACATCCTTATCTATTACAAAAAGGATAAAGTACATAAAGTAGAAAGTTACAGACTCAAGACCTCAATGTACAGTTACCAAAAGCATGGACCTTTTCACCAACTCATGTAAGTTGGTGACTTTACAGAGATGTAGCAGAAAAGGTGCTTTATGGAACAGTACATCAGATAAAGCATGTATTCTAAAAGTCTTCGGAAGAAATCTGTCGTCATAGGTTGAAGCTTCGGAAGACTTTGTCTCTGAGGCTTCGGAAGACTTCATGTTTGGCTTCGGAAGATATTGGTCTTGGCTTCGGAAGATTTTACACTTAGAGTATTTTCTAGTGCATTGTGTAAAACTTTCGAAGCATTCTTTACTTCAGTACTTAGTGCATGTTGAAGAGACACATTGGATGTTTTGGGTTGCATCAGACTTAAGGAATCCTTACAAGTTAGCTCGGCCATATAAAGACTGCCGAGATGATTTCTGATATGGGCAGCTACATCAGAGTTTGAAGGGTTGGAGAATGGCTTCTCTGCTAACTCAGCAATGTCAAATCTACTCAAGTGTAGTAGAGATGAGGCACTTAGCCTGTTGAGCTCTCCATTCTCTCTTTCAACAACAAATTTATGAGAAGAGTCTTTGAACCTCCACTGGATGATCTTCTTCCTAGGTGCAAGAGGTTGTCTTGGCACCCGGTCACCTTTCTTGGTATCTAGTAGAGTCACCAGCCTTCTCCTTAACTTCTTTTCTTCCTCATTCAAAGTGTCTGAATTGAGGCCAAGGAGATTTGTAGCTTGGTCCAATGTTCCTCTAGGCAGATCAAGAAATTGATCTCTAGTGAGGGAACGTGAGGATCCATCAACATAAGTCAAGTTGACTGAATCCTCCTCACAGGAGATATCGCTCAGGGTTGTGCAATTGATGAGCTTTGTCTTGACTGCCTTGAATTCTTCTAAGGAGAGATGTTTAGAAGGTTGAGGGGATGGTTTGATGGGTTGATGGGTAGGTTGAGCTGTTTGGGTTCTGGCTAGAGTTTTGGGTTGGAGGATGGGTAGTTTAGGTGGTTGAGGTGAAGAGATTGGTAGGGGTGATGGTGTAGGTTCAGGGGTGTATGGTTCAGTGGTTGGTTTGGTTTTGATGGGGAATGGAAAGGGTATTGGTTTAGGTTGTGGTTGGGTTTGGAGTTGGGGTTGAGTAGTTGATTTGAAGATCATCCCCTGTCCCCTTCTGTACATCTCCTTCCTCTTCCCCAAGCGAATGTCAGCCTTTATGTCACTGACATGTCGCTGGAGAGTCTTTTCCGACATAGGACCCACCTGCCTACCAGAGAAGCCATGAGCCTTGAGATAGCTTTTCATCCACGCCTTCTCACCTATCTTCTTGGCAGCAGTTAGTCCTGCTTCCTCTTCCTTCTTCTTCTTCTGCATCAGCTTTTCCCCGGCAGCTCTCTTTCTCTCTTTCTCCATTTGATCTTGCTCTTTGTTGAAGAGCCATAAGATCGTATCATTGTTGTGTGGAGATAATTCTTCTTGAGAGAAACCTCTGGAGGTTAGGAAAGTTATCCTTTCCCTCTTGAGCTGCTGATCAGCTTCTCTTTATTTCCTCTCCCTTTCTTCTTCTAAGGCCAACCTTGTTGCCTCTTCTCTTTGCTGTTTTTGCAGCGAAGTTACCTTTTCCAGCTCAACTAACTCCTCTAATGGTAGCAGGAGTACATCTTCATTTGCAGCTCCTAGACTGACAAGTCTATCAATGATCTCTACTCTTCTTCTATTGTTGACTGCCTCCTGGTTGGCTGCAGCTGCTTTGGTACTGGCACCTAGCAGTTTTCTAGTTGGAAGCCTACCTTTTCTTTTGAGTTTCTCTAAACTTTCTTCCTCCTGAAGCTCTTCCTTAGTCATCTTCCTCTTTCCTTTGATGTCTTCGGAAGTGCTAGACTTTGGGGGTTCATGGATGGAAGATTCAGGTTGAGTAGTAGAGATGAAAACTGGAGTTAATGTTGATGTTCGAGCTAGTGGTTGGGTGAGAAAACCTCCCTATTAACCTCAGATGCAAGTTCTAAGATTGCATCTGTGACTATTAGATCATCGGATAATGAGAATAGTCCTTCCGCAGCAGCAATCTCAGCTTCGGAAGCTTGAAATTGTTCTTCCGAGGCTTTGAATTGTGCTTCGGAAGTCTGTGAGAATGCACTATCTGTCACAACTGTCTCAGTTGCTGGGCCATCAGTGCTGGTTTCCCCTTTGAAGTTAATCTCAGGTTCCACTTGGACCTTAGGTTGACCAACTTCCTCAATATTGGTAGAAGGTGCATTTAACCTCTAAAGCTCTTGAGCTCCGAAGTAGATCACAGACAGATCAGGACTTGGCTGTTCAATAAGAGATTCCAATAGGAACTTGTTAAAGAACCTATTGAGATCTTGGAGCATCCTTTGATCCATTTAAATTACAACTGGATAAGGCTCAGGGAAAATTGAAGCTTGTTGCATAGGATACTTTGAGCTTAGGGAAGTGAGAGCTTGACTTGGGGTTCCTCTTGTCTTTGACTTTGTCTCTGAACACTCTCCCCCTTTTTGGTAGCATCATCCTGAGAGCTTGATGAGCTAGAGGAAGAGGTCAAGGAGACCTGAGTTGGTACATGCCTAACAGACCTCTCAATCTGTTTCTCAGCTAGTTTGGCCTTGAGATTTTCAATCTCAAGTTGCTGAGTGGCAGACCTATCCTCTAAAGTCCTAACCTTGGATTCAAGATTTGAGACTTTAGAAAGTAGGTCTTCAATGGTGAGTTGAATTCTTCCCTCATCTTCTTTTGAAGAATCACGGGGAGATGAGGTAACATACCTTGTATGTTCATCCTCACCACCAGATGTGGTTTCTTGGCGCCCTGGTTTCCCTTGCTCAATGATGTCTCTTTCAGAGTCATCAAAGGGCATGGTTGTCGTAGATTCAGTCTCAGTGATATTACCACTGTCCTGAGGATCCCTTAAGGCTCCTTCAGTAGTGGCAACTGGATCTACATGAGTCCCCTCCACATCAGTGGGACTCACCTCAGTAAAGGTTTGCTGATGGGGGCTAGAGATAAGAGATCTCTCTGGGCTCTGTTGATCCTTGAGGGGGTGTTGTGGATCAACTTCATTGCCTCGAAGAGACATAATCTCTTCATCAGCTCCAATTAAAAGGTCAATAAAGGATATGGAAGTGAAACCTAGTGACCCGGGACTTTGATCAATGTCTAAAGGCATTGAGCCTGTGATGGGGCTGTCCCTTTTTTGCTGCTCAGGGGAGTATAGAGACTCTCCTTATTTCAGCTTGGGTTTCGAGCTCATGGGTCTGAGACTGAGGAGACTCAAGACCCATATTGAGGTCAATTGTGAAGGATGGTTGGACCTCAGGCTGAGTGGGAGCCCTTTGTTCCACTCTAGCCTTTTTGGGTAGAACATGAGGAGCTTGTTCAATCAGAGAAGATTGAACAAGGGTTCGTTTGGGGCGTCTTTGATAAGTAAAGGTAATGGGTGGAGAAGGTAGATTTGGCAGAGTGAGGGTAGTTGCTGGTGTGGGTTCATCACATGTGGGGTTAACAGGGATGTCACCTGGAGCCATTGGCTCAATCATACCTGGAAGAAGTGCAGTATCTCTTCCGGTGAAGTTGGTGGACACTCTCTTCAAAGTTTTGAAGATGGTCGGCCTCATTTGAGGAGCAGTCAGAGTAGCTGCACAGACAAGCTTGCTCTAGTCCAGCTCACAATTGATTATGTGCTCGAGAAACCTGGGATACATGAAGAATGTGTCCCTTTGAAGATTTCCCATGAGATTTGTCAGCACAAATCTTGAGTAGTTGAAGCGGAGGCTTTTCACCAAACCATGAACTAGGCACCCAAGCTCATATGGGATTTGATCCCATCCCCCAGATTTGTTGGACAAGCAGTGAAGAACCACATGCAGCAAGAACTTCCAATTGTAAGAGAAGTTAAATTTGTAGACAGTTGACCTGCTAACATCTCCACCATATCCCATTTGGATATAAGTATTGTCCAAATCTTCTTTGGGGAATTCCGTTGGAGTGCCCTCATCATGAAGCTCGAGATGCTCCCTGATGATTTGTTCAGAAATGACCAACTCCTGGCCATAGATGCTCGATCGAATGACACGAACCCCATTTAGGGTTTCAATCTGACCGTTTGCCCAAAATTCAGACATATGGTTTGAGTAAATCATGGGTTTAACAGTCAGAGGGTGTAGTAAGAAGATTGGGTTAGAAAGGAGATGATGTCTGAGAAGTCAACATCCCTTGAAGAGTCAAGGAGTGCGACTTGGTTGTGCTGAGGGTTAAGTGCCATTGAAGAAAGTTACAGGAAGATAGTTCGGAATAGGGTAAATTGAAGATGAAGAAAGCTTTTAGGGCAGTAATGTTGGTAAAGAGGATGTAAGTGATTAGCCGGAGGTATTTAAATGGGTGGTATGGCAGTTTAAAGGGGGTTTGGATAAGACGATATGAGGTTTCAGTGGATGATGTGACATGGGCGGTAAGGTTAGTCCATTTAAATAATCCGACATCATTATCAAAATCTTAACTTTTTACAGAGTGGGGCCCAAAAGATTTCCGTTACACAGTAAAATCTTTCTTCCGAGTATAAAGCAATTTCGAAGGTAATGTTCTTCCGAAGGCAAATTTACTTCCTAAGGTAAAGTGATTACTTCCGAGAGTATATATTACTATTCAAATGGAGAGTGTTAAAAGCTTCGGAAGTAGATCTGATATGAAATCAATTGTTTCTTTCGAGACTTAACACTCTTCCGAGAAGAAAATTATCCTGAGAGAAAATTGCTTCGGAAGATATGTAAAATATCTTCCGAGGGTTAATTCCTCTTCGGAAGAATTCATACTTGGATGAAATTTTGGAGAAAGATTTTTTGTAACAGGGCTTAGATTGTTTTTGACATAAGACTTTACACATTAAAAGGTTTTCAAATGAGATTAACTAATCAAGGTTTATCATCCCAATAGCTGTAACGAGATATTTAAATCTTTGTTCATGAAAGGCTTTGGTGAACAAGTCAGCATATTGTTCATTTGAATCAACTTTGATTAGCTTGATAAGATTTTTCTCATGAATATGTCTAATGAAATGATACCTGATATTAATGTGCTTAGTCTTGGCGTGCTTCACTGGATTTTCAGTAATGGATATAGCACGGTTGTTGTCATTGTTGATAGGAGTGCTCATGAAGTTGAATCCATAGTCTATCATCTGGTTTTGAATCCACAGCGGCTTAGCATAGCAACTAGCAACAGCAATGTATTCAGCTTCAGCAGTTGATGTAGAGACACAGGATTGCTTCTTGCATTGCCATGAAATGATCCTTCCACCAAGAAATTGACATCCACCAGATGTTGATTTCTTGTTGATATTGTAGCCACCATAATCACTGTCAGGGTAACCATAGAGATTGAAATCACTATTTCTTGGATACCAGAGACATAGTTTAGGAGCTCCTTTAAGGTATCTAAGAATTCTCTTGGCAGCAATTAGGTGAGACACCTTTGGAGCAGCCTGATATCTTGCACAAATGCAAGTTGCAAACATGATATCAGGTCTACTTGCTGTGACATACATCAGAGAACCAATAATCGCTCTATACTGATGTTGATCAGTATCCTCCCCCTCTGAGTCAGGACAGAGATTGTGGTTTCTAGGTATAGGTGTTTTTGCTGCTTTACAATCTTTCATATCAAATATTTCTAAGATATCATTGACATACTTAGATTGATTGATAAAGAACCCTTCCTTCATTTGCTTCACCTGAATTCCAAGGAAAAAGTCCATTTTTCCCATGGAACTCATCTCAAACTTCTTCTTCATAATGCTCTCAAAATCTTTACACATTTGGTCATTTGAAGAACCAAATATGATGTCATCAACATAGACTTGAACAAGCAAGATGTCCTTCCCAGACTTGCTTATGAAAAGAGTCTTATCAATGGTACCTCTAGTGTAACCATTCTTCTGGAGAAACTGAGACAAAGTCTCATACCACAGCCTAGGTGTTTGGTGCAGCCCATATAGAGCTTTATCCAATTTGCACACATAGTTGGGATGCTGTGGATCTTCAAATCACGGATGCTGGCATACATAGACTTCCCTATCTATATCCTCATATAGTAATGCACACTTGACATAAAGCTGGTAGACAGTGAAATTCTTGGATGCAGCATAAGCAAGGAAGATCCTAACTGCCTCAAGTCTTGCAATAAGTGCAAATACATCAGTATAATCGATTCCCTCCTCTTGAGTGTATCCTTGAACCACCAGTCTTGCCTTGTTCTTGATAATCAAGCCTCTATCATCTCTTTTGTTTCTAAAAACCCATTTAGTGCCTATAGGTACTTGACCAGATGGTAGCGGACACAGGTTCCAAACCTTTTATCTTTTGAATTGAAGCAGCTCCTCTTGCATTGATTCAACCCAACTACTATCTTTCAAGGCATCTTCCACCTTGTTGGGTTCCATTTGGGATAAAAAGCATGAGTACAAGCAGACATTCCCATTGTTAGTGTGTCCTCTTGTTCTCATACCTTTAGAGACTTCCCCTATGATGTTCTCAGCTGGATGAGTGTTATTAATCCTAAGTCTAGGAATCACCTCCAGTTGCAAAGATAAATCCAAATTGGACATATTTTGCTCAGGAGCTTGAACACTTTGTCCAGCTGTTGTTTTAAGCTCATTCAATGAGGACTGATTGAATGAAAGAGAAACATCATCATTTGTTTGCTGTAAAGCATCATCAAAAGTTGCCTGTTCCTTCGGAATGTTGCTTTCATCAGCTTGGTGTTGTGCAGGCTCACTTGAAGACATTTGAAATTCAACAGGTGAAATGCTTGTTGAAGCTCCACTATCTTTTGAGATGGTTATACAATCAAATCTTCTAATAGTGGGAACTTGATTTGCTGCAGCTCTTGGAGAACTTGAAATAGGTCTGGGAAGCTCAAACAGCTGATCTTCATTAGAGTCACTTTGAGCACCTGTTCCAGCCGAAAAATTCTCACAAGATGGTTTAGAATAGTTTGGAAACAATTCTAAATCAAAGATATGATCAGGGCCATTCCCCTAACACAAGGAGTGTGCTCATTGACTACAATGTTGGAAGATTCCTCAAATTGTTGATTTTTAATATTATAAACTCTATAAGCTTTAAAGTAAGAGGACCTTAGAAAGCCAATGAACGGTGGCCTCTTGCTCCATAACTCATAAGGGGTTTTTCCATGTGGCTTTACTACAAGAACCCTGTTCTGCACATACCATGCAGTGCGACTGCCTCTGCCCAAAATGTTAGAGGCAGCTTTGAATCAGCTATCATAGTCCGAGCAGCCTCAATAAGTGTCCTATTCCTCCTCTCAGCAACACCATTTTGTTGAGGAGTTCTGAGAGCACTATATTGTCTGGCAATCCCTTTTGAGTTACAAAATGAGTCAAGAACTTGGTTCTTAAACTTAGTCTCTTTATCACTTCTAATTATTTTAACCTTGTGATCAACTTGATTTTCTATTTTAAGAATAAAAGATTTCAAAGTTTTAGCAGTTTCATCTTTGGTTCTTAAAAAGAATACCCATGTAAATCTAGTAAAATCATCAACAATCACAAGGCAATATGATTTCCTTCCAATGGTCATTATACTTGTGGGACCAAATAGATCCATATGCAATAAGTGTAATGATGTGGTGATGGAGTTAACAACTTTGGATTTATGAGATGTCCTGTGTTGTTTCCCTTTGAGGCAAGCAACACAATTATCTTTGCAGAAAAATTCCTTTTTAGCAAACCATGAACCAAGTTATTTTTAGCCAATTTATTCATTGTCTTAAAATTTACATGACACATTCGTTTATGCCATAGTGTTGACTCATCACCATCAGCTTTGGAAAGAAAGCATGATATTTCTCCCATTGGGGAAGCATTATTCATATCCAGCTTGTACATATCCCCTTTCCTGGGAGATCTAAGAAGCACCAATTCCTAAAGAATTGTCATCCCGGGTTTGAGGATTATGCACTCATGTTCTCTGAAGAGCATTTGATGCTTTTGATCACAGAATTGAGAAACACTTAACAGGTTGTGTTCAAGCTGTTTAACAAAGTTAACTTTGTCAACCTTTAATTTTCCATTGGGTATACTTCCTCTGCCAGAAATATATCCTCCGGCCTCACCTCCAAACTGGACAGAACCTCCATCATAATGTTGGAATTGTTGAAGGAGAGATCTGTTCCCTGGGATGGTTTCAAAGGGACTCTTTTATTCTTTTGAGTCTTGACAGCTTTAGCTTCTGAAGCCTTTTAACTTTTGAAAGAAGGATCTTCCGAAAGCAGCCTTGCTTCGAAAACAAGATTTCCCTTTTTCATTACTTGAACCATTTGATATGGTCCAAATGAGAAACCTTCCCTGACTCCTTCCTTTTTAACATTATTTGCATAATGTGTGCTAGCAGGATTGTAGTCACAATCTTTGGCCATATGGTTTTGCAAACCACACATTATGCATGTAATGTTAATCTTTTGGGAACTTGAGGATTGCTGTTTATTGTTCTTTTTCTCTTCATCAGCAACCTTTCCCTTTAACTTCTGATCCTTTGATAGGAAAGAAGTGCTGGTACTACACCCTTTTCCTGAATCAAAGTTTCCAAACACCTGGAATCCAGCTGATATGAATACACCCTTTTGCTTTGGGTCTATCTTCAGCTTAGACTCAGCCACTTTCTTGGCAGTTTTTTTGGCTTCCTTAGCTCTGCTTCTTCTGGCTTTGGTGGTCAGGGTTTGATCATCATTGGCAAGGGAGGGTATAATTACCTGGTTCTTCCCTATGATGGTCTCCATGATTGCATCATTCTTTGACTCATAAGAAGGTGGGTCAGCAGATGGAACCTCTTGCTCCTCAGTACCACTCCTTGGTTGTCTTATAGACTCATAGGAGTGTGGTGGGGCAATTTCATTGGTTCCCAACCCACCTTTGTTTTGGTAACAAAGTTTTGAGTGAGAGGATGATGCAAGAATGGCTTGGAAGTTCTGCTCGGAAATAGCATACTTCCTGGCTTGAGCCTCAGCTGTGACAAGCTGGGCTTAAGCCTCAGTCAATTTGGATATTAAATCCTTTATCTAAGTCTTATAGTTTGTGTGTTTGTGTTTTAATAGGGACACAGTTTTCTCTAACTCCTTAATTTTTCTTTGATAGTTAGATTCTGCCCTTTTATAATTAGATTTTAAAACATTTAGAGACTCAATATCGGATTTAATTTCCATATTGTAGTCTTGATACAATTTAACCTTAGCAATACAAGCAGGAGTACAGAGATGTTCATATACCTTATTTTCATCTGTTCCGGCCATGAGAGCTTGAGCAGGAGTCACATCCTGCACCATGAAGCTCCAGTCAACTTCTTGAGCCATTGCAGCTGTTTCTGTTGACTTTCCGGTGGGCTTTGGTGTAAAGGGATGTGTGGAGGCCTGTGGGGTTCCCGAGTTGGACTTGGGAGCCTTGCATTCCCTTGCAAAATGACCAAGTTGGTTACAGTTGTAACATTTGGCCTTGGTTTTGTCAAACCCAAATTTGTTGTTGATTGGGTTCTAGGGAAAGAGCCATTTGTTGGACTATGTCCACGTATTCCACGTCATCCGGGCTGAAGCACTCTAGATCATCAAAGCAATATTGATAATCATTTGAGTGTCCACTTCCTGAGACAAAAGCACAGCTGTCCTGAAAGGAGCTTTGCTGAGCTTGTTGAGACCTTGGAGTCTCAAGAAATGTGATGTATGGCCCAGAAGAACAAGATGGCTGCTGGGTGTAAGTCAGGTATTGTTGAGGCTAACAGGTTCATGAGCCTTCAGCAACCATTAAAGCGTTGCTAGCAGGAAGACTCAAGGGTCTGCTTGTCTGATGACCCCTCTTACTTTCTATTTCCAAAAGGTATCCATCAAGGATCCCATAGAGTTCGGTCATGGTGAGTGTATTCATATTCTCTGTTCTCTTGATAGAGACACAGTAGAATGTCCACTCATTGGGTAATGCACTCATGAACTTTCTTGTAAGGTCTCTGAGTTCATGAGCAATTCCCACAGATTGAAGGGAAGAAATGAGATCCATGTACCTGAAGTATTGCTCACTAAGAGTCTCTCCAGCAATATAGGTGAAGTTCTCAAACTGCTGCTTCAGTGAGTCCTTCTTGGAGTCATTTGAGCTTGAGTACATTTGAGCAAGCGCATCAAATAGTTCTTTCGCAGACTTGCAATGCTCAAACCCCACCATGATGGAGTTAGGAATTGCAGTCATAAGAACAGTCATAGCATTGCTGTCGATGTCCAGCTTCTTCCGGTCCTCATCAGAATAATCGTCAACAGCTTTTTCAATCATGGCACCGTTTCTACCATCTACTTTTGGCTTATACGGGCCATTGATAATGGATTGCCACATCTTGCTGTCTTGATACCTGATGAAGCCTTCCATTTTTCTGCTCCAGGATGCTGAAGTTTTCAGGGCTGATGATGGGTGCTTTGGTCATCGTCCCCATCTCTACTTCAGATTTGTTGAGGGCCATTTTGAGTGTGGTATAAGGAGGAGTGAAAAACAGGTTGATTAGGATGGTAAGATCTCACAATCAAGAGCCTAAGAAGCTTTGATACCAATTGCAGGATCGGGTTTGTCACTTAAACACTTGGATTTCTCTCAAACTCGCTTACAAAACACTCAAATCAGATGAGGTAAAGTCTTTTACAATAGTTGATAATAATATAATAAGTAGCAAAGAACACATAGAAATAATTTTCAAGGCATTTGTATATATTTCTTCTCAACTCAAGATATTACAAGACTCTTACAAGCATGAAACATGAGTTACAATGAGAAACTATATATACTAGATCCTACAACCGGATATACTTTGACACCAGCTGGAAACCTAAGACTAAAGCATATACTACAATGTTAAAGTTAAGATATCTTAGATAAAGTATTATCTAAGATATGGTAGTCATGACATGTCCATGACTTACCTTTTGTCACCAACTAAAGATGGCAACTGTACTAACATAAAAGGTAAACAGTAGAATAAAGTATGGTCAACTACATGGCTTTTGAGAAAACGTCATGCAGTATCTCAGAGGTCTGCAACGGAGTGTAAGAGAGACCATACTTATGTCCACTGGATAATAGCAGGGTCTTCCGAAGGTAAGTTGGCTTCGGAAGAACAAGTTCTTCCGAAGCCACTTATACTTCGGAAGAGGCTTCTATACTTCCGAGACTTGAGGACTTCTATACTGGAGCTCTCATTGGCACATGATTAAATGGTCATCTCCTTTGTCATACGTGAGTATAGACATGGAGTCCTCATCATTTTGGTCTAAGTAGTGTTAAATCATCTAAATGATGAATTCCTCACAGAATGCAATATTCTGTTGATAATCACTTATGCACTATTGCACAAGCCTTGGTCTATAAAGATCGTTCCAAAATTCAAGAAATCCTGAGGTAAGGTGAGGGTTTTTACCAAATGATTGTGGGGTCCTAGCTTTCTAAAGTATTTAATCGAACCTTAACGAATCATCTGATGCTTGTTGAAAAAGATAGAGCATGGGTTTAAGTGGACAAACATATTAGCAATCGTTATTGATCTGTTTGAATATTTCAAAACTCATTCAAAGAATGTGATTAGATTCAGTTAGCAGTGTGATCTCATTGCTTGTCGATGATTAAAATTTATATTTGTGCTAAGGTATATTTTGAGGATGTGATCTTATGATCGATTCAGTTGTCGTTTAATTAATAAAAATAAAAATAAATAACAATAATAATAATAAATAATATTATATATATATATATATATATATATATATAATAACAATAAGATAAAATATTTTTTATATTTTTGATAATTCTTCTAAAAAGTTTTAAAGTTCTGTGAAATTATACTTTCGCAAACAATTTCGCCAGGTGAAATTGCAGGTTCACTCCGGACTCTCATTCTGTGCCAAAGTCATTTCGACCAGAGTTTCGCCGGGAGAAATTAGATCATCGCCTAGTGAAATTGTAGTTTCGCGCAGCGAAACTCTAGTTTCGCTGCCTGCGAAACTATTTGCTATTTAAGTCTTCTTGCGAAATTTCTTTCTCATTTACGCACCATCGAACGTTTAGGCTTCTTAGGGTTGTTTCGTGACCTCTGCTTGCGATTTTGAGATTTTGTTATTTGTTGATACATGTATGTCCCTAGATCATGATATGAAATGTAATAGATCTTGTTTATCTGATTCTGATGTAATTTGAAATGATTAATAAAATGATATTGATTGTTTGTGATTTGTAATGTCTAATATTTCATTAATGAGTCGATATTGAATTGGTTAATTAGGTTTATGGTTGTTTGAATGGTTACACATCATGTTATATTAATTAATACATTCAAACTTAACATAATGAAGTCCTCATGCGAATGGCCCATGCGAATGGACCACACGCATGAACAACTTCATACGATTGACTCAGTCGCACGACTGAACCAGGAGACTGGATCAGTCGTATGATTGACACATAAGATTGGCTCAGTCGCACGACCGAACACTCAGTCGTGCGGATGAATCAACCGCATGGTTCAATCGCACGACTGAACCATACTTATGGTCCAGTCGCCCGAATGAACAATACTAACCTATAAATACAACCCAGTTCGTGGAAAAACTTAAGCATTCATTCTATTTCGACTCCAGACGTACCCTAGCCGTCCAGAAGCCTCCCAATTCGTTCTCCAAGTTCACAGAACACATTAGATCGATTCTCAATCGATTTCTAACGTGAGTTTCAATTCTTGATTGATTCTTCGTGTGTTCTCACTGATTTGATCGCCAATCAAATAGGATTCCGCACTATTTGATCTGGTTTACATGCTAATCACTCGATATATCGTTCAAATACCAGGTCCTAACAAGTGGTATCAGAGCTTTGGCTCTTGATTACGTGTGATTCAATCAAGATTGATAAAAAAGTTTGTGTTTTTGCACTAAAAACTCTATCTTTGGTGTCAAAAGTGATCTTGGACGTTCCCTGCTCATCAAAGTTTGGTTTCTACGGACTTAGGTGATTAGACCTTGCGAAATTTCGAATTTTTACGGCTAAAACACGTTTAACCTAGAAATTTTCGCAAAACATCAGCTTCAGTCGCACGAGTGAGCCATTCGCACGACTGGACTCCATTCGCATTGCCCATACGCACAATTGGACCTAGTCGCATCTTCATTCGTACGATTGAACCATTCGTTCGCAGTGTTCATACGCACCAGCTTCATTCGCACGACTGAACCAATCGCTTAGTTCAGCCGCACGATTGAACCAGTCGCATAGTTCATACGCACGGATAGACCAATCGCATCCTTCAGTCGCACCAGTTGACAGTTTGTTTTAGTAGACTTAAAGTTATTCGACATGGAAGATCAAATGTCAGCCTTTACTGCTGGGAAGGACTCTAGAATCCAGAACCTGCTGTTGCTTGAGAGTGAGGTGGGTAATCACAATAAACCACCAAAGCTCTTAACATTAGATGAGTTTCCCCACTGGAAACAACGTTTTGAGATCTACCTCAATGGAGTGGATCCGAATCTGTGGGAAGCCATCGAGATTGGGTATAGTACACCGGTGGGAGCTGATGGAGTAAAGCTTACGTTAGGAGGAATGACAGACGCACAGAAGGTTAAGTACAATGCAGAGAAGAGAGTTTATGCATTGATTACATAGTCTATCCCTAAAGACATTTTCCACCAGTATTCAGAAAATAAGGAGTCCAAGAAACTATGGGACGAGCTGGAAAAGAGGTACGACGGGAATGCTTCGTTGAAGGCAATCAAGGCTAAGGAGTTAAAGAAGGAATTCGATAACTTCTCATTGATGGGAAACGAGAGTTTGGACGATGTCATAGATAGATTCTACCATCTGATGAGTGAACTGCATACACATGGGGTGGCTACTACCATGGAAGAAAAAGTTACTAACTTTGCAGACGGATTGCCTGAAAAGTGGGCTTCATTCGTGTCTAACCTGAGACAGAATGGAATGCTGGCAAAGCTGGATATTAATGACTTCATTCTAAAGTTGCGAGAAGAAGCACTTAGGATGAAGTACAGAGCTCAGAAGTCTTCGTACACTCAAAATCCAGCTTTGTACAATGCCACGCCTCAAGCTAAGACATCTGGAGCACCTCTCCAGACTGCATTTGTGTCTAGCTCATCGGGTCCTACACATGCTTCTCCTTCAGGATCAGACACGTCGGGGTCTTCTAGTACCCACTACATTGGATCTGAAGCAAACGCTACTAGACTGAAGACCGAGAACCTCGGTAATGTGACTGTGGAAGTAGCTCGAGAGCATATGGATCTTTTGGCTGCAGTGGTTCATTCATATGATGGACTTGTTGCCAGGAAGATTGGAAACTGCCATCTGGCAGACGAGGACTACGAGCAGGTGGACGAGATGGAGCTGGAGAGGATGGACATAATGTGGGCCTTAGCTAGTGCTGTCCGGAGGGCGAAGAAGTTTGTGAAAAAGACCGGACAGAACTTGGTAGCTACTAAGGATACCACATTTGGTTTTGACAAGAGTAAAGTGACCTGCTTTAACTATGGAGAGAAGGGGCACTTTAAGAGAGAATGTGTTAAGCCAAAGAAGACGGGTAATGGGAACCCATTCTCATCCTTCACTCGCCAAGACAAGCAAGCTACCAGTTCTACTTCATCAAGCAAGGATCCAAAAGCCTTGACTGCTCATGATGATGAAGGACAGGATTGGATCTTTAGGTTTGTCTCTCCAGGGGAATCAAACATTGCAAGTGTAGAAGACATTGACAATGATTCTGCGAGTGAAGGAGATCTAGCAGTTGAGATAGCGATGTCAAATATTGAAGAGATAACTACAACTGAGGTCAGCTACAAGCCTAAAGAGGAGACTACCACAGCAAAGACAGAAAAGACAGAATCACCAGAACCAGAGACATCTGATGCTGCATTGATGGCTAACTCTTCTGAACCAACTCAGGTAAGTACCACTGACCAAATGTTTAATAATCATGCTTGTTCTGACTGTGAGACTTGTAGAAATAGCATAGATGAGAAATTTGCTAGGTTATAAGATCATAATGATAACTTAGTGAAAGATTTACAACTGTGCACTGAGGCTAATAGAGTATTAAAACAAAATAAGCATAGTTACAAAGAAAAGATAGACCTTTTGACTAAACAGCTTAGGGAAACCGAAGTAGTTGCATTTAATCAAGCTAATGACATTAGGTACTATCTAAACTCCCTAGAAGACACTAAGAAGCAAAAGGCAGTTCTAGAAGTAGAAGTAAACTCATTAAAACCGAAACTGCACAGTTGGACAAGTTCATCACACATAGTCCAACACTTAGTGAGAGAAAGAAACAACGGGGAGGGATTGGGTTATAAAGTGGTTCCACCACCACCTGAGACCTTGATGAACACTAAGACTAGACCAATTAATAATAACCCCATCAAGGATCACGTGGTGTCTACTCCTCTTGTTAGTGATCCAGATTCCTTATGTTCATCTATTGAATCTGGAAACAAACAAAAGGAGGCCACTTCTAAGGCAAAGGGTAAAATGCCTTGTGTTAATCTGGAAAAAGAATTCGAAAAGGTTAAATTAAAGTCAGGGTCAAACAGAGTCAAATCAGAACCTAAAAAGACTTCTAATGTTAATCTTTCACATGTTTCAAGTCAAAAACCAGTTAACCAAAAAACAAAAAGATGTTAAACATGTTAAAACAGTTAACTTTGTTAAACCAGAGAAAACATCAAAAGAACCAGAGTCAAAACCTAATTTGAGTGATGTTACTAGAGTGTCACACACATCTCCACAAAGAAAGTTCAATCATAAAGTTGATAGCAGGTCGTGCTACAACTGTGGAGAATGTGGACACATTGCTTCCTATTGTCCTTACTATCAGACACCTAGGAAGAAGATTTGTTAGGACCTGGTATTTGAACGAAATACCTAGTGATTAGCGTGATAAACCAACTCAAATAGTGTGGAATCCTATTTGATTGGCGATCCAATCAGTGAGAACACACGAAGAATCAATCAAGAATTGAATCTAACGTTAGAAGTCGATTAGCAATCGATCTAATGTGCTCTGTGAACTTGGAGAACGATTTGGGAGGTCTCTGGACGGCTAGGGTACGTCTGGAATCGTAATGGGATGAATGCTTACGTTTTTCCACGAATTGGGTCTATTTATAGGTTAGTATTGTTCAATCGTGCGACTGGGCCATAAGTATGGTTCAGTCGTGCGATTGAACCATGCGGTTGATTCATTCGCACGACTGAGTGTTCAGTCATGCGATTGAGCCAATCTTATGTGTCAATCATACGACTGATCCAGTCTCCTGGTTCAGTCGTGCGATTGAGTCAATCGTATGAAGTAATTCATGCGTGTGGTCCATTCGCATGGGCTATTCGCATGTGAACTTCATTAAGTTAAGTTTGAATGTTTTAATTAATATAACATAATGTGTAACCATTCAAACAATCATAAACCCAATCAATTCAATCACGACTCATTAATGAAATATTAAACATCACAAGTAACAAACAATTCATGTCATTTCATTAATCAATACAAATTACATCATAATCAGACAGAAAAGATTCATTACATTACAAATCATGATCTAGGGACATACATGCATCAACAAACTCCCCCTTGGACCTAGATCTATCTAATCTCTTGTCTTCTGCATAACCTCCTTATACTTCTTGTACTTCTCCTCCTTAGTGACTCCTGCGTGAATCTCAAACGCAAAGCAAAGTCGTATAACGTTTTGGAACTGGAGGGCTTGTACAATGTCTTGTGTGTCATAGAACAGTGGCCACTTGTATAATGTATAGACATCATTAGCAGACAAGTTGGTTAGCCACATCGGGTCGAATACCCTGATTGTATCCATTTGGCCCTCTTTATTTAGAACTATGACAGCTTCAGTAGTTCTCCAATCATAGTACCACCATTTGAAGTGTGGAGTAAAGTCCTGTGGCATTTCCCTGAGAGGGATTCTCGACATAGTGCGCGGAGGACTCCACTCCAACACAATCTTGGGCTTGCCAGTAATGGCATCAACCTCAGACCTTCTTATGTACCTTGTAGGCTGTTGTGGTCTGAAGTTAACCCATCTGGTGTGGTACTCCTTCTTCAGGGCAGCCTCGAACCAGCCTGACATCTTTCTTGGGTCAGCATACAGCAGCTTTAGTTTAGCCAGCTGGTTGAGCTCAAAACCAGGTAGAGTCTTCAGATCATGTGGAAACCTGAAGTACTCTATGCCCTGTTCCCTCTTAAGTGCATACGCGTTAAGGTCATCAAAATAAGCCCATGCAATAATCCTGCCTGACACCTTGTGGTGTTTCTTGACTCTGTAGAGCTTGGTGTAGGCATCTTTCTTTGGTGCAGCACGCTGGGCTCTCACTTCTTCAAAACAGGCAGCCCATTCAGCCTTTCGAATGTCTACATCATCATTTGAGGCTTGGGCTGTTCCTTCGGTCTTTTCGGTTTCCTGCTCCATCTTGTCTAGTACCTCAAACGTATCACTGACTAGGGACTCACCCAGATTGGGGACCACATTACCCTCGTTGTCAGCGTACTGAGGGTACTCTTCTGCAGTGATATCCTCAACCTCAACTTCATCAACGTCATTTAGCTCTTCATCACTGGTTGAGTCAACTGTTGGAGCATCCTTGACAATTTCATCAGGATTGAGTCTGAACATCTCTGCCAGTTGCTCGTTAGATAGGTCATGAATTATTTCCCCTTCTTCAGGGGTATAACTCACAGACCTTCTTACAATCCCTTGCAGATCAAGAATCATGGTTAGTTGAGTCTTGACCTGTTGAAGGGGAGCAATGTCAAACTCATCCCTTTGAAAGTTTGGATCTGTTTGATTTACACATTCAACACATAAATCATTAGTAATTAATCAGACAGAATTACATTAACTTAATATATAAACATTCAAAACATTTGTTTTTCATTACATGATTCAAACACAAAAATAATTAAATACATAAAACATCTAATCTGTACTTTTGTCTTGAATCCTGGGCTCGTCGCTCGGAGGAGCAGAAGTGGAAGATGACTGGTCCTGTCGATGCTTCGATCTTTGTTCTTGACCAGAAGCAGAGGCCGATGCAGCCGCATCCCCTCCTTCTACTTCGTCATCATCATCTTTTCCTTCTGTCCTATCTTCCTCTGTCTCTTCATCATCCTCATCATCCTTCTCATCCTCATCATCATCGTCATCGTCATCATCACCATCTCCATCATCCCCATCACCCTCCTTTATCTTCAAAGGCTCATCCTTTGACCCCTTTAACCTCAGCATAATCGTCTTGTTGGTAGTCTCCAACTCCTCTATACGTTTGGCTGATTGGGCCTGCTGGTCCTGGAGTTGGGACATCTCGACTCTCTGAGCATCGATTAGCTGGGTCTGCTGATCTATCACCCGAGCCTGCTCTGTCATCTGCTGACACTAGGCAGCAGTCAGGTCGGTCAACTGGCGAATCTGCGCCGCTTTCTCCTCATCTGCAGCTAGCAGGCGCATCACCATACGGTTTAGCGCCGACAGCTGCTCCTCTACCCCGATGTGAGGTAGAGTAGATCCATATACGTGTGATGGCTGGGCTGATGGTCCGGCATGATGTGAGGTGGTGGTGGTAGTAGGAGTGGTGAATATGGGTCGGTAAGCAGGTGCTGGTGATGTAGGTGTAAATGGTATGGTGGTGGATGGGAAGGATACAGTGGTGGTAGGTAAGGTGGTGGTTGTGGTAGCAGTAGTGGATGTGGTGGCTGTGGTGATGGGTGGTATGTCAGTGGAGGTTGTAGTGGTGGCTGTGGTGGTGGAAGTAGAGGCAGCAGTGGTAACGAAGGTCAGGCGACGCTTCTTCTTCTTCAGTCCGTGGGGTTGAGCCATCCTCTTCCTCCTAGTCCCAGTGGAAGTGGATGCCCCCCCTGCAGCTCTGCCCACTGAACCAAGAACATAGCTCGGGTCAGTCTCTCTCTCTGTGGAGTCCCGAGGGTGTTCACCAACCACCCTAAGCCCGTGTTCTGTGGGAACAACTTTGCTTCCCACAGTCCTAGTGAGGGGCTCCTCATCCGACTCCTCCTCTTCCTGATCACCAACTACAAACTCCTGATGGAGGCCGGCCGTCTCAGCAACCTCTCCGGCAGGGGCAGACCCCGGGGGAATAACATCTGAATCAGTGCCTCTTGGTGGAGCAGGCATATCATCCCCGGCGTCGCCGCTATCATCATCATCTGAGTCAATATCTGGTAGAGCAATCTGCTCTACATCTGAATCACTATCATCGTGGCGCCACTTTCTCTTTGCTGGCGCCACATAGTCAGCACGGGCCAGATGCCCAAACAACCTCCTGACAGGGGGAGTTTGTAAGGATTCCTGAAGTCTGATGCAACCCAAAACAGCCTAAGTGTCTCAGCAACATGCACTAAGTACTGAAGTGAAGAATGCTTCGGAAGTTTTACACAAAGCATTAGAAAATACTCTAAGTGTAAAATCTTCCGAAGCCAAGACCAATATCTTCCGAAGCCAAAGATGAAGTCTTCCGAAGCTTCAGAGACAAAGTCTTCCGAAGCCTCATCCTATGAAGACAGATTTCTTCCGAAGACTTTTAGTACACATGCTTTATCTGATGTACTGTTCCATAAAGCACCTTTTCCGCTGCATCTCTGTAAAGTCACCAACTTACATGAGTTGGTGAAAAGGGCCTTGCTTTTGGTAACTGTACATTGAGGTCTTGAGTATTCAACTTTCCACTTTATGTACTTTATCCTTTTTGTATTGTATAAGGATGTGAGCTATGGCATGTCATAGTCACAAGGTCAAAAGGCAGATATGCCTTTTGATCCTACAATTGATTTTGTTAGTGTCTAGTCAATTGTATCCAGCTGGCTTTCAAAGTATAGCCGGCTGTAGGTTGTAGTATAAGTATTTCAAGTTCTTGTATCTTTTCTTCATGCTTTGTAACACTTGTAAAAGAACTTGAGAAAGCAATATACTGCCTCCTTGAAACCCATACTCTCTTGTTCTGTCTCTTGCTTTACTTGTGTTCTTTGTATCACTTTGGTTACCCAGTTCACTGTTTGATTAGAGCTTAGTTATTCTCCTCATTGTGTTGTTGTGTTGTAATTGTGCTTAAGCCCTTAAACGGTCCTGCAATTGGTATCAGAGCATTCCAGGCTCTTGATATAAGATCTAACCATCTTAAGATCCCTCACACACACAAAAGCTAAACTCTTCAAATGGCTGCCATCTCTAAGACTGATATGGAGACTGGAACCATGAACAAATCCCCACTGATCACTCTTGATGATTTTGACACCTGGTGCATGAGGATGGAAGGCTTCATCAGGTCTCTTGATTCAAGAATGTGGGAATCTGTTGAGAATGGACCTTTCATACCCAGCACCCCCTCTGCTACTGGTGCTGGTATGATTCCTAAAGATGTGGCCAACTACTCAGATGAAGATAGAAAAAGAGTAGAGATTGACAGGAAGGCCATGACTGCTCTTCAGACTGCTCTCCCAAACTCTGTATACAGAGGCTTTAAGAAGTGCAAGACAGCCAAACAGCTGTGGGATGCACTGAAGCTGATGTATGAAGGCTCCTCTGAAGCCAAGGAGAACAAGAAAGATCTTCTGAAGCAGCAGTTTGAAAATTTCACCTTCAAAGCAGGTGAGACCATGACCCAACAATACTTCAGGTATGTTGAGATTGTGGATACCCTAGTGGATGGAGGAGTTCCTCTTGAGAACAGGGACATTGTAAGGAAGTTCATGTCCTCACTTCCTAGGCAATGGACACACTATTGTGTGGTGATCAAGAGGACTGAGAACCTTAAGACTCTTACTCTTACAGAGTTGTATGGGATTCTCAGTGGATACCAGATGGAGATGAACATGCAAGGTTCATCTGGCAACTCCAACAATCAAATGGGTTCAGCCCTTCATGTGGTTGAAAGGGACAGCATAGAACCTCAGCATCATCTCTTATGCTACCCTGACAACTCACAAAAGGGTCCTTTCATCACCTTCCCGGAGACACCAAGGGAGAACTTTACTCAAGGAAGCCCATTCCAAGAGACAAGTTCTTCTCAAGCCTTTGTGTCTGCAGATGAAAGCTGTGGGAATTATCTCTTCACTCTTGAAGACCTGGACTGTATCCATCCAGATGACCTGGAATACATGGAGATAGTTCAGCAGATGGCTCTCCTCACTCACAGAGCCAAGAAGTTCTACAAGAGGACAGGAAGAAGATTTCCAAGCAATGCTACCAGTAGTAAGTTTGGGCTGGATAAAAGCAAAGTTAAGTGTTACAACTGTAACCTTATGGGTCACTTTGCCAGGGAGTGTAAGGCACCTAAAGCAAATGGGGGCCAAACACAACCCAGACCAAACTTTACTGACAAAGCTCCTCAGGCTGAGAAGACAAAGCAACATGCTGCTGTTGCTGTTGAAGAAGGAGGCTTTGACTGGAGTTTTCAGGTGGAGGATGCTTCTCCAAACCAAGCACTGATGGCTGACCATGATGAAGCCAAGGTATTGGAACATCTTTGCTCCCCTGAATGCATTGCTAAAGTAAATAGATACAGGTCCTATAACCTAGAGATGAGATCTGATCTTGAGTCATTAAACATATTAAAATCTGATTTTAGAAAGTCTGAAAATGATTACAAGTTAAAGATAGAGGACTTGGAGAAAACCATTTCAGTACTAAAACATGAACATACAGATTTCAGAACTCAGATCCAAGATCTCATCACTAAGTTAACTGAGTGCCAGGCTGAGCTTGTGATCAGCAAAGCCAAGGCAGAGAAGAGTGTTCTTGAAGAAGAGACCTTCAAGAACATGATATCCTCATCCCTGCACAACAAGGTTTGTTATCAAAATAGACAGGGACTAGGATCAAATGAGATAGCTCCTCCACACACAATCTTGTCTGTAAGATCTCCTAGGTGTGGAACTTGTGAAGATGAGCTTCCTCTCATAGATCCTGTAAGTGAGGATGATGAAGAAGTGATAGTGAAGAATTCCTCTGAGAAGAGTGAAGAAGAGGATTCTTCCAAGGGCCACTATCCTTCTGAGGAGAAGAAATCAACTGTGATGACCAAGTCCAAAAGAAAGAACTTGATCAGAAAGAGCAAAAGGAAGGCAAAGAAGGCTCAAGAAATCAAGGCTACTTTTGATGCTAAGCAGAAACAAGTTTTTATCTCTGCAGGTTTCAAAGTAGTAAGGACTGAAGACATCAACCAAGACTCCTCAGCTAAGAGTCATGGTTCTTGTTCAAATCATCTCAGTGCCAAGAAGAAGACTGAGCTGCTGTGTACCACTGCTGCACAGCCTGGACCATCAAACTCCAAGAACAGTTCACAGCCCAAAGGAACTGTCTCAGCATCTACCAAGATGAAGGTGGAGAAGGGATGTGACCAAAGCCAGTCTTGCTCTCAAAGGGAGACTTCTTTGAAGAAGAAAATGTTATGTGTTATGTGTGAAAGTACTTCTCACATTGCTAAGGATTGCCCATACAATCCTAAAAGTACTGTCCACATGACTAAAACAAAGACTTCAAAGAGTCTCAAGAAGTCTCAAGCTTCGGAAGGAAAGTCTGTTTCCTTCGGAAGCTCCAAATCAAAGAAGAAGGTAAGTGGAAAATTACCTTCGGAAGCAAAGTTGGTCTCGGAAGAAAGGAGTTCTTCCGAAGCACTAAAGTCTGCTGCAGTGACTGTAGATTCTTCCGAAGGATCAGTCATCAAAACTTGTGAAGTTCAAAAGCTTCTAAGGTTTTGAAGGTCAAGTCCAAGACTCCAAAGGTGGTGTGGAAGTCTAAGAAAGACCAAATGACTGAGGTTTCTCCATCAACAACAGCTGAAGATCCCCATAGTACAACCATAGGATCTATTACTGTTGCATTACCTTCTATTACTGTTAATGAGCCCAAGACAAGTAAGGCTTGGGTTTCCAAATGTAACTAATCATTTTCTCTGTGCAGGAACAGCTCAAGACCAACAGGAATGTCTGGATAATTGACAGTGGCTGTTCCAGGCACATGACAGGCAATAGGTCTCTACTCCATAATTTTGAGAGAATTGATGGAGGACCAGTTGCTTTTGGAGGAGATGAAGGTGGTTACATTTCTGGAAGGGGCAAGGTCACAAATGGTAAGCTCAGCATTGAGAAGGTAAACTTTGTTAAGGAGCTTGGGTACAATCTTCTGAGTGTATCCCAATTTTGTGATCAGAGTCATAACATGCTCTTTACTGAGCATGAGTGCATTGTTCTCAAACCTGGTGTGGTCATTCCTCATGAGCATATCCTGCTCAGAGCCCCCAGGAAAGGGAACATGTACAAGATGGATTTGCAAGAAACATCTCCCTCAGGAGAAGTTTCATGCTTTCTATCTAAAGCAAATAGTGATGAGTCTTTCCTATGGCATAAAAGAATGTGCCATGTAAACTTTAAGAACATGAATAAATTAATTAAACATGATCTGGTAACTGGAATGCCAAAGAAAGAGTTTACTAGTGATGATCATTGTGTGGCATGCCTGAAAGGGAAGCAACACAAAGTATCTCACAAGCCTAAGGAAAAGAACTCCATCACTACTCCCCTACACTTGTTACATATGGATCTCTTTGGCCCCACCAGTGTAATGAGTTTAGGAAGGACCTCTTACTGTCTGGTGATCACAGATGATTTTACAAGATTCACTTGGGTCTTCTTCCTTAGAACTAAGGATGAAACCCCTGAGATTCTGAAGAATTTCATCTTAAAAGTTGAGAATCAATGTGATCACAAGGTCAAAACCATAAGATGTGATCAAGGAACTGAATTCAAGAACCAAATCCTTGATGCATTTTGTGATGAAAAAGGTATTACAAGACAATATAGTGCTCCCAGGACTCCTCAGCAAAATGGAGTTGCTGAGAGGAGAAACAGGACACTTATTGAAGCTGCAAGAACTATGTTGTCTGACTCTAAACTGCCTATCACCTTCTGGGCAGAGGCAGTCAATACTGCTTGCTATGTGCAAAACAGAGTTTTAGTAGTTAAGACACATGGTAAGACTCCTTATGAACTTTGGCACAAGAGGAAACCTTTCATTGGTTTTCTCAGGTCATTTGGATGTCCCTGCACCATCTTGAATACCAAAGATCAAATTGCCAAGTTTGCTGAGAAATCAGATGATGGACATTTCATTGGATACTCTTCTCAAGCTAAAGCTTATAGAGTATACAATCTCAGAACTAGAATTGTTGAGGAGTCAGCCAATGTGACTTTCAATGAGCACACTCCTTGTGTGGCTGGTTCTGGTCCGGATTGGCTGTTTGATCTTGATTTAGTTACCAACTGTTTTAACAAATCTTGTGAGCATGTTTCAGGATCTGCAGAAAATCTAAATACAGGTGATCCTGATCCAAGATTTGAGCTAGGAAGACCTTCAACTCATACATCTTCAGCTCCAGTTGGAACTACTTCAGCAAATGAGGTTTCTATCAGCACAACAATGACAAATTCAGCTGATACATCTGGCATGCCTTCAAATTCCAGCTCAGAGGCCTCTCAACCAGATAAAGACACCTCACTTGTAGAAGACAACAATGGTGATGGTGATAGTGATCAGGAATTTCTTGATGCTAATAACCATACCATAGATGACAACATCAATGATGTCTCACACTCATTGGATCAAGTTAATCTTGATAAGTGTGATAATGTGGAGGGTGAATCTTCAAGACCAGATTTAAATTTCTCAAATTTAGATCTTTCTCAACAACTTGCTGTGATCCCTCAGCTAAGGATCCACAAGTCTCACCCCACCACAAACATCATTGGAGATGTTGTCACAGGGGTAAGAACAAGAGGACAAACCCATGAAGCAAATGTTTGTCTTCACTCTTGTTTCTTATCTCAGATAGAGCCCAAGAAAGTTGATGAAGCTCTAAAGGATGGAAGTTGGGTTGAAGCTATGCAACAAGAGCTGCTTCAATTCAAAAGGCAGAAAGTTTGGAACCTTTGTCCTCTTCCTCATGGGAAGACTACCATTGGAACCAAATGGGTTTTTAGAAACAAGAAGGATGATAGGGGAATCATCATCAAGAACAAGGCAAGACTAGTTGTTCAAGGATACACACAAGAAGAAGGGATTGACTACACTGATGTCTTTGCTCCTGTAGCAAGACTAGAAGCTGTTAGGATATTCCTGGCATTTGCTGCATCCAAGAACTTCAAGGTCTACCAACTTGATGTAAAGTGTGCTTTCTTATATGGAGTGATTGATGAGGAGGTTTATGTCAAACAGCCACCTGGTTTTGTAGACCCTGATCATCCTGATTATGTCTGCAAGCTTGACAAAGCTCTTTATGGGCTGCATCAGGCACCCAGGAAGTGGTATGAGACACTATCTGAGTATCTCTGCAAGCATGGATACAGAAGAGGTACTATAGATGGAACTCTCTTCATCAAAGGACAGGGAAATGACTTATTGCTGGTTCAAGTATATGTTGATGACATCATCTTTGGTTCAACTAATCCAAAGCTCTGCAAAGACTTTGAGAAGCTGATGAAAGACAGATTTGAGATGAGTTCAATGGGAGAACTCAACTTCTTTCTGGGAATTCAAGTGAAGCAGGTTGAAGATGGCATCTTCATAAGTCAGTCAAAGTATGTTCAAGACATACTCAAGAGGTTCAATATGACTGATTGTAAGATTGCTAAGACACCCATAGCCAGAAACCACTCCCTTGGTCCAGATCTTGAGGGGGAGTGTGTAGATGAGCATTATACAGGGCTATGATTGGGTCTCTTATGTATCTTACAGCTAGCAGGCCTGATATCATGTTTGCTACATGTATTTGTGCAAGATATCAAGCCAACCCTAAGATGTCTCACTTAATCACTGTGAAAAGGATTTTAAGATACCTCAAAGGTGCTTCAACACTTGGTCTATGGTATCCAAAGAATCCAAATTTCAATCTGTATGCCTATACAGATAGTGATTATGGTGGTTGCAATATGACTGCAAAGTCTACATCTGGGGGATGTCAATTCCTTGGTGGAAGGGTGGTCTCATGGCAATGCAAGAAACAATCCTGTGTGTCTGCATCAACTGCTGAGGCTGAATACATTGCTGCTGCAAGCTGCTGTGCTCAAGTGCTTTGGATTCAAAATCAGATGCTGGACTATGGATTTAACTTCAAAGAGACTCCTATCCACATAGACAACAATAGTGCTATCTCTATCACTGAGAACCCTGTGCAGCACTCAAGGACCAAACACATCAACATCAGGTATCATTTAATAAGAGATAACTATGAAAAAGGATTAATTAAACTAGTCAAAGTTCATACAGATGAACAATATGCTGATCTGTTCACCAAAGCTTTTGATGAACAGAGATTTAAGTATCTGATATCAGCTATTGGGATGATTAACTTTGAGTAGACTTTTTATTAAAACTAATTCTAATTATTTCTTCTTAAAATATGTGTGTCCTAAGTTGTCTAGTTCATCACTTTCATAAGCTCATGTTTTCTTTGGATGTAAAATTCTTTTTGAAGACTTTCCTTAGATTCTTGAAAATTTCTGATACTTCGGAAGATAAAATTTTATCTTCGGAAGAAAAACATGTCTTTAAAATAAATAACTGTCTAAGAGATTTTACCTTCGGAAGAAGTAAAATTCATCTTCCGAAGCTTAAAATTCTTATCTCAGACACTTATCTATTTTCAAGAACCTTTTCCTTCCGAAGCAAAATTAACCTTCGGAAGCTTTGTTTATTTTCATACAAAGCATTCAGGGTTTATTTCTCTTCCGAAGCATAAATTATCAAGACTCTCAGGAAAATCTTCCGAAGCCATTTTAGCTTCGGAAGCTTTTTAAATCAAAACTTCCGAAGACAAATAAACTTCGGAAGCTTTTCGAATTCCAAGAAAACTACTTTTTGAGCAAAAGTAAACTACCTTTTCAGAGGTGGGACCGACTTTCGGATTTCAAAGTTTATCCTCTTTCATTAACTTTGGTTCAAATCCCTTTTCATATAAATACCCAACGGTTCCCCCTCTTTCCCACTATCTTCCTCAATTCTACTGTTTCTCTAACCTAATTCTCTAAACCGCCTTTGCTTTCTACCTTTCTTCACCCTTAAGCTTCTGAAATGGCCAACCTTAACCGCAGAAACAACCCTGATTTCTCCATGCAACTACACAGGCAACATAATCAAGTTGCTCTGTTAAGCTCTGAGAAAGATGCAAGTTTCTCAGAGATTTGCCAATTCTTGACTCTGTCAAATTATTTCACCTCCCTGACCATTGATCCTACTCTATATGAGGATCATTGCTTGAATTCTGGAAGACCTGCCAAGAGGTCATTATGGATGGGGAGAAGGCACTGTCTGCCACAGTGCAAGGGAGGACAGTCTTCATCACTCCGGCCATCATTAACCAACATCTACAGCTGGATGATGAAGAAGGTGAGGTGTCCTTCCCAAAAGAAGCTGTTAATCATTCTTTTGAGCAGATGGGCTATGAGGGAGATTTCTCTGTAAAGACCTTTAGGAAAGGGAAGGTCTCATCCCAATGGAAATTCCTGCTCCATGTGGTTATCCACAGCTTGTCAAACAAGCATGGTGGATGGGACCAGATTCCTGAGGATCTCTCCTTTATAGTTCATGGAATGGTTCAAGGGGTCAAGTTCAGGTATTCACAATTTGTCTATACTAATTTACTTGCAAACTTAGACTCCTTAGAGTATTACATGTTTCCTAGATATGTTCAACACATTCTCAACTGTGAACTGGGCTCACAGTTGAGGGAAACAGGTAATATTCTTAAATTGGGACAGATGAAGCCCGGCATCTTTAAAATAATGAAGAAGCCAACTGTAGGCTTCTCTGGGGTAGAAACAGCCCTAGTCCCAAAAATGTTAGAGCTCATTGCTCAAGGTGACAACCTAGCAACACAAGCTAGTGTTGAACCCACACCTCTTTTGTCCCTACCATTAAAAAGACCAGAAATCACCCTCACCTACCAAAGAAAATCCAAACGAACCCCTGCTCAGACTATTGAGTCTGTGCAGGCCCCCAAATACTCAACCTTACAGGAAGAAGTGGACACTAGAGCTCCCACTTCTCCTGAGGAGCAAACCACTCCCATTACTTCACCTATCAGGGCTGAGGTTCCTCAAGCTCACCCTGATGAGCTCAATAGCCCAACAACCTTAAGCCTTCACTCTGAGTCTCAACACTCAAGTGGACAACCTTCAGGGGACAGCTACCATCCCCAGCCTTTGGATCTCAACCAACCAATTCCCAACCTATCCTTTTACACTGATGAAGACTTAGGATTCAGTGAGTACCATGAGTCTCTCTTCTCCTCCCCTACTCAAAGAGAGATGAGTACCTCTGACTCTCCTCAGTCTATCCCCCATCAGTCACCTATTACTGAGGTGGACACTTCTGAACCTGTTCAGGATGTCCATATGGAAGAGGCTCTCACTTTTGAAAGTGATTACATCATTAAGACCTCAACCATGGCAACTCAGCCCATTGGCATCTCAACTGAGGCTGCCAGTGAGCAGAGGAAAACCAGCAGCCAAGAAACTCAAGCTGGTGGTGAGAGAGAGGACTTTGGTCCAATCATCTCATCCCCCAATGAATCTTCTGATGAAGATGAGGGGAATTTGAGACTAAAGGTGCAAAAACTGTCAAAAACATGCACCTACTTAGTCTCTAAGGTTAGTCACTTGGAATCTCAGGTGACTACCCTGCAAAACAGGGTCAATGATCAGCAACTCCAGATTTCATATCTGCAGGAAAAACTAGCTGGGAGACCTTTAAGGAGAGCTCAACCAGGAACACAAGAACCTGTGGAAGTGATTGACTTATCCTCCAGCTCACCTATGCAAGTGGGTGATGCTACCAAAAAGGGGGAGAAAGTTGTTACAACCACAGAACCTGGGAGTTCTTCAGAGAGAATGGACATAGAGGACTCACCATCCTCACTTGCTGTTGTGCATTCTCAGCAACTTCCTCAAGTTCACATTAATGTGGACTCTATAGACTCTCTCATCAGGAGTCTCTTTGAGGAAGGCATACCAAGGGCTGTCTCATCTCCACCACTGGGAACTGGCAATCAAATCATAAGGTGGAGGTATGATGATGACAGGAGAGCCCTCATACTTCAAAGAGTTCAAGGCCAACAAGAAGTTTTTCAATTCCAAAGCCTGAGCTTTTATGAAAGACTGGATTTAGTCAACTTGCCACTTGTCAATCCAAGCAATTCAAGACAAGCTGACAGGCTGGCTCAAAGAATCCAAGACAGGATCCTTGCAGAGTTCTCTCTAAGAAGGAGACTTAGGGAATCAGGCAATGTCATCGGTCAACTGGATGTTGAGGTGGACCCTAAGATTAGTTTCATAGGGGAAACCTTGACTGAAGGCCCAGTGACAGAACCTGAGACCCCTGTCTCATCATCAACAACTGCTGCTGAGGTCCAAACTCCATCTGAGACACCTGCTGGTGAAGGTGTTTCTCAGCCTCTCTCTGGCCAGAGCATGGAAGCTACTCCAAGCAATGAAGGCCAAGCTTCAATCCACCCTGAGTCACAAAGGTCTGTTGGTGACAAAGGGAAAAGGATAATGACTCCTGAGGAAATTGAGGAGGAAGAGAGAGAGAGGAAAAGGAGACTAAGGGAGAAAGTTCCACTGGGTCATCTAGCTTCATGCAAGCTGCAATCAGGGCTGCCCCCAGACCAAATACTCAGGATGATGAGTTAAGGGCAGTCAGGATTACCTACTTACAGACCAGGAACTATGACATTGATGAGATCATCTCCCTCCCCTTAGAAGAACTAAATGAACTGGCTGACAGAGAAGTGTCAAGAGAGTTGAAGGAGAAAGAGGATGCAATGATACTTCTCCAACTCAAAGAGGAGAAGAGACAGAAAAGACTTTACAAGCATGCTCCTACTCTCTCACCAGTTCAAGAAAGTCCTGCACAGGAAGATGTGGCTCCACAAGAACCTCAGGTAGATAAAGAGGAAGATAGGATCAAGATGATCAACTACCTGAGTGCCACAGGCTTCTATCAGGCAGATGCACTTCTCCCTTTGTCCTATGACTTCATTGAGTTCGAGTATTTAAAGCAACTTGAGCTTGAGTTAGTCAAGGAAAGAAAGACAACCAAAAGGAAACTAAGGGAAGAAGCTGCAAAGTCAAGGGCCATCATTCAAAAGAATGCAAAGAAGTCTGCTGACAGACAAAGAATGGTGAGCTTCTTGAAGCTGTATGGATTCTCCGGAAGGAGACTTGGCCCCATGTCTCTATCCACTATGGATGAGCATATTAGGGTGATCAAGCAGAAGATTAAGAGTGGAGAACTTATTGACTTGCACTCTCTTCCAAGTCAAGTCCCACCTGAAGTGGAGGTCAAGTTTGAACAACCAGAGACACCTCAACCAGCACCTCCAGCTGAGCCCCAGCAAGCTTCATCTTCTGATCCTAGGCAGGGTCAAACTCCCTCTCCTTCTGAACCTGTGAGGGAGGAACACCCAACTGAGAAAGACACTGATGATCAACATGGTGCTGCAGACCAGTCTTCTCAGTTAAAGACAACCAAGAGGAAGAAGAGGATGGCTTCTAAACCAAAGACAAAGAAGAAGAAGCCAAAGTCATCTACCTCTGCACCTCAGGCTGAATCAGATCAACCTGAGGAAGTGCATGATGAGGCAGCCCAATCAACTCCTATTCAAGTGGCTCCTCTAACTAGTGAGACACCCATCTTGTCCTGGACATACTCTACCAATCCAGAGAGATGGACTGTTATCAGAGATCAAGGTGTTGAGAATGTCTACTCATGGCAAGACATAATCAACTTACCTCTGCATGATCTCTTTGAGATGAGAAGATACTATGAAAGTCTTGATGATCCTGACCATCTCATGAAGAAAGGAATGGTCCTGATTGTACTGAAGACTACCAACATTTGAAGATCTTCCAAGTGTTTTGGTAGCATCAGCCTAGGGGAAGTTTGTAAGGATTCCTGAAGTCTGATGCAACCCAAAACAGCCTAAGTGTCTCAGCAACATGCACTAAGTACTGAAGTGAAGAATGCTTCGGAAGTTTTACACAAAGCATTAGAAAATACTCTAAGTGTAAAATCTTCCGAAGCCAAGACCAATATCTTCCGAAGCCAAACATGAAGTCTTCCGAAGCTTCAGAGACAAAGTCTTCCGAAGCCTCATCCTATGAAGACAGATTTCTTCCGAAGACTTTTAGTACACATGCTTTATCTGATGTACTGTTCCATAAAGCACCTTTTCCGCTGCATCTCTGTAAAGTCACCAACTTACATGAGTTGGTGAAAAGGGCCTTGCTTTTGGTAACTGTACATTGAGGTCTTGAGTATTCAACTTTCCACTTTATGTACTTTATCCTTTTTGTATTGTATAAGGATGTGAGCTATGGCATGTCATAGTCACAAGGTCAAAAGGCAGATATGCCTTTTGATCCTACAATTGATTTTGTTAGTGTCTAGTCAATTGTATCCAGCTGGCTTTCAAAGTATAGCCGGCTGTAGGTTGTAGTATAAGTATTTCAAGTTCTTGTATCTTTTCTTCATGCTTTGTAACACTTGTAAAAGAACTTGAGAAAGCAATATACTGCCTCCTTGAAACCCATACTCTCTTGTTCTGTCTCTTGCTTTACTTGTGTTCTTTGTATCACTTTGGTTACCCAGTTCACTGTTTGATTAGAGCTTAGTTATTCTCCTCATTGTGTTGTTGTGTTGTAATTGTGCTTAAGCCCTTAAACGGTCCTGCAGTTTCACCTGCTTCCCCCTGTACACCTTCATCCTGCCTAACGTAGTGTCATCCATGACCTCGAGCACTACAACATCCTCCTTCTCCTTCGGCAGGGAGGGAAGCTTCTGATCTATAATCATCTGCATAAACCTCGGATAACATGCAGAAGCCTTCCTTCCCTTTCCCCTCAATGTTCTCCACCAGGTAGGTGAAGATCATTTTGGAGAAGCTGAACGGGTGGTTCAGCACCAATGCAGCATAGGCGTTCTGGATCTGATCCGACAACTCATCAAATCCTCCCTTCCTCGACGCTATGCACTTCAGTAGAACATGCGCAAGATACTTGAACTGGGGACAGAGGTTACTCTTGTTGAGTATCCCAGCATTGATGTCCCTAGAGTACTTGGCTCTCAGAAAACATCCTCTGACCGTGAGGGGGTGTAGACGAGTAGGACAATCAGCATCATCCCCTAACTGTAGAACACTCCTCAGATCCTCCTCTGAGATGGTAATAGCCTCACCAAAGATCGTACTCCTGATGCAATGAGGCTCAGAGGATCTATCAACAGTCGCGCCTTCCCAGAAGGCCTGCTGCACTGATCTATAAGGTGTACATGGTGTAGAGATAGCATGAGCAATCCTGGATCTCAGCAGAAAAGTAATGATGCCTGAGAAGTCAGCCGCGTTCCTGGATGTCAAATCCAGATGAGCACATATGTTATGCTTTGTGCTCATGGTCCATCGACTCGCCATCTGTAACACATAACAATATAAACATTAGTACCTTTGGCTAAGAGCATCATGAAACACTTAAACTTGAATAGAATGTTTCTGTCATGCGATTGAGGTTATGCGACTGAGATCAGTCGTGCGACTGAACAGTGCGATTGAGGTTCAGACGTGCGAATGATCTCATGCGTACGACTGAGTGTGCGACTGGACTCATGCGCATGTACTCTTATGCGGTTACACCAGTCGTGCGACTGAGCCTCATACGCATGGTTCAGTCGTGCGATTAGGTAAATCGCACGCTTCAGTCGTGCGACTGAAGTTCATCCGCCTGTCCAATCGTATGACATCCTGTCTGTTCAATTCAAATTAACTTTTTCACCAATTTTGAGTTTTAGACATCGTTATCTGGTTCATTTGACTCGCAATATGTTCTTATAACCTCTAACACACTTAATTTCATCTGTTTGAGTAGTTAGGTTAGGTTATTTGTCCGTTTGAGTCTCGGCTTGCTTTCAGTTCAAATTTTACAGATATGGAGTCACAATGAACACGATTTTGGTTTCTTTCCACCGCAATTGTAAATCCAGGATGATCAAACTTGAATCAAATCATGAAGAATTAGATCAAAATATGATGAACACAATGAAAACCCCTTTGATCTCTCTTGATTGCTAATAATATTGTTTACAAATAATCCATCAATCAATTGGTCATTCAACCATCAACCAACACTAATGACAATTAACCTATTTATAGCCTAGACTAATATTCACTAATTGCACTTAACCCCCTAGACTTAGGCTAATTAATACAAAATTACATATTAAGCATAAAAATGACTAAAATCAAGATAAAATATATTTTGTTCACACAAAATATATTTATTACAATAAAACTCCTAGTCATCTAAATCTTCAACGTCTCGTCTTGGTTCCTCGTCTCGAACGTGTCGGGTTTGACTTTTGTTGACTTTGACCATGACGTTGACTTTTGTTGACTATCACTGTGTTGATAATATAGACTATCTTTTATAGCTCCAACAATACTCCCCCTTAGTCTATCATTATCAACGTCTTCAAACGAAATCAGCATCGAGAAGTCAACAATAGAAAGATCTTCAATTTGAATCTTTCCGAATTTGATGAGAAAGATTTTTCATCTCATAAGCTCCCCCTATTTATATGCTCCCCCTTTTTGAGTGCAAGCTTTACAAGGATATTAGAATAGGTTTCCCAAATCTCTAATCTTGAGTGCTTCAGAAGATGTAGGAGGAGGATTCCTAGCTCGGTATCTTCTGCAAACTTGAGGAACAGGCTCTCTGATCAGGTACACTGCTTAACTGATGATCGGCCATCACTTAAAGCAAAAACCTGAAACACATTCTCAAACACAATCTCGACATTTCTAATTAGAACATTTCATTTTAACGAAATAAACTCGTGTTTATTTGTGTGTGAAAAACAAGCGAATCCGTGTTCGTTTGTACGTAATTTCTGTAAAATGCTTGAAAAATGATAAAATTGTATCAGTATAATATGGAAGACCTAAAAGTAATTTTGAACTAAAAATTTATTATATTTTTTATTTTTATTATATACATTTATTATAACATTTTTTTTAATCTATATATTTTTTATAACCGAGAATTGAATCGATCATGAGATCACATCCTCAAGATATACTTTAGCACAAAGATGAATTTAATCATCGACAAGCAATGAGATCACACTGATAACTGAATCTAATAACAGTCTTTAAATGATTTTTGAAATTGTCAAACAGATCAATAATGATTGCTGGTATGTTTGTCCACTTAAACTCATGCCATATCTTTTTCAACAAGCAGAAGATGATTCGTTAAGGTTCGATTAAATGCTTTAGAATGCTAGGACCCCACAATAATTTGGCAAAAACCCTCACCCAACCTCAGGATTTCTTGAATTTTGTAACGATCTTTACAGAGCAAGGCTTGTACATTAGTGTGCAAGTGATTATCGACAGAATATTGCATTCTGTGATTAATTCATCATTTAGATAATTTGACACTACTTAGACCAAAATGGTGAGAGCTCCAGGTCTATACTCACGTATAACAAAGGAGATGACCATTTAATCATGTGCCGATGAGAGCTCCAGGTCAGTACTATCGTACAGCAGAGGAGATCATCACTCCAGGTCAGCACTTCCGTACAGCAGAGGAGATTAGCACAAATACAAGACACATAAATACACCAGACATGACTCAAAGCTATGACATATATGATTTGTATCATGGTGGGTGAAAGATCAATTCTCAATCCAATTTTTGTCGGGACTCAGTTTTTGTGCAGGCCAAAATGATTGCGTAAATCCAGACATCCTTAAGCATGATGTTTTAATTTAAATCATTATGCTGCTGTCTACTTTATTCTTCAGGCTGAGTCTACCAAGCATATCATTAAAGAATCTGTTTGTTTTTCTATTATTTGCAATTAAAAATAAGATGTAAATCAGATAACAGCATCAGTTACTATCATTTCTCATTTTAAAAACGCAAGTCATGCAAAAACAAGCATTGCAAGAAGATATACAATCATTTCTCAGTCATCTCAAATCAAGTTCCCAGTTCTCTTTTCATTTTTATTTACATATACTCTCCCCCTAAATTTTTATTTTTGCAAACTTTTTATTTTATATTTATATTTATTTTTTATTTTTTTAATTTTTTTATTATTTTTAATTTTTTTTATTTTTTTTATTTTTTAAAATTTTTTTTTTTAAACTGTACAAAAATAAAAATTTATCAAAGAAGGTCTTCCAAACTACACTGATATGAAGATAAGAAATGAATTCTCAAGAAATATGTAGTGATTGTGAAGTGAGAACGGTGATTGTGCATATAAATATCCAGATTGTGGATAAAATACCATGACCTTAACCTGTTTGTTCCGCCTCAAATTTGAATCAAGAACAATCTCTGTCAGTAAACCGGATTACTAACAGTCCTCCTGAATTGTTCCTGCATTCGTTATCAAATTAGTTAGAAAGGGAAACCCAGGCCATCGTAGTCCTGGAAGTTCCTTTTTCATCAAGATAAGTAACAAGCTTCTGCACACAACCATTTAAACAATCGGGGATTGTTGTATCCTTCTTTTTAATTTGCCAAATTTGCTTCGGTTCAATTAACTTGGATTTGAATGAATTAAATTTGGAAATCATTTTCTGTTTAAGACCGGAAGGAAAAGAATTTGGTTTGAAACCTTTGGTCATTTTAATCTTTGAATCATGTGAAACCGGCTTCACATGAAAAGGTTTGAATGGAGGGTTTTTCATCCAACCATTCAAAGATGTGTGCTTTTTACCTCTTGATCCAGAGAAGCAACCCATGTTGCCTTTACCGTCTAGAATATTCTTTGTAGACTTACATTCGAAGAAGCAATTCGTTTTGCCTTTACCATTCGAAGCAAGTCTTTGAGGGAACTTCTTTACCACATGACCTTCTTTTCCACACTCAAAACAAGCCTTGAATGGCTTTTGATGCTTGACTGACCCGTGTGATAGAGGTGGGGATGAGGATTGCTTTGAGCTTGTAGCAGATTCTTGCTTGTTTTGGCATTTGCTATGCTGATCAGGGAATGAGATTTTCACGATTGACTGGGTTGCTTTGCAATTGGTGAAGAGATCCGTATCGGTCTTGATTCAATGTTAGGAAGCTTTTGAGACTTGACACTGTCTGGAGATATCTTGATATGAGAGGAACCAATACGGTCCTCTATGATTGATTCATCATCTGAGCTTATCCAGTCTCGTATACACAGATCTGCTTCCAAAGGATCTTGATTGACACCTCCTGTTGTGTTGGCTTCGCTTGTAGGATTCTGATTGCCTGACGATTCAACAACTGTTCCTTCTTTGACAAACCTGACAGGAACAAACGAAAGAATGTTACCTGTTTTGAATTTGTTGAAGAAGGTTGGAGAAGCAACTGATATTGGTGTCGGAGCATTAGAGGTAGAACCGTCATTAATCTTCTTATCAGACCCCTGCTTGAGAAATCCCAAACCTACAGGAGAATCCTGCACATCTCTAACCTCTTTAAGATTAACGTTGCTTAAACCTGCATTTAAACTATTAGTTTCTGCAGCTTCAATCAAATCATTAGATGGATGAGAGTTGAGGCATAGGAGAGTAACAATGGGTGCTAGGAGGAGAATAGACGTATGGATTTTCACCACAACCCACACCCGTTTTAATCCTAGCTCCCCTCTGTTTACACAGTAGCTCTTCATGTTTCATTCCGGATATGGTCCATCTATCAAGCTTTGTTTTAAGCTTACTTGTTTCAAATTCAGCCAAAGTGACTCTTTCATTTAAAAGATTAATTTCAACATTTCTTTCAAGAAGAGTTCGTTTTAAATGATCATTTTCTTTTAAAGCTTCATTTAATTTTATGAAATACTTGGCTTCATTCTTTTTAAGTTCTGCGTTTATGGTGGTTAACTCCTTTTGGTTATCTAAAATTAACCTATTAGCTTTATACACACCAAACAAACGAATTTTGCAAGCAGAAGAACACATATCCTGAATTGTTTCGTATGGAAGATCCAAGATAACTCTTTCAGCAGTAAGAACCTTGTCGCAGTTGCAAACTCTGGTATTTCGCTTCCATTCCTCTTCCTGCTCAGCATCACAAACTTCCGCATTCAACTCAGCTCCACCTTTACCCATTGATGTCTGCTTATGCTCTTCTTGTACCTCTTCAGTTTCAGGTTTCGGTAAACCGTCGGAATTGGTGTCAGAATCTGATCTCTCTTCTGGTTTCTCTTTGGAGTTTGAAGTGATCTTTGGAGTTAGATATGTTGATTCATAGTACTCACGACGTTTGATATCCAACTCAATCTCTTTCAGTTTGTTGATCACCTCCATCAGTTTGTAATCCCGAAAGCCTCTATCTTGTTGAATCGACTTGCCGTGTGAGCTCCATTCTGATGAGAGGGAATCAAGTAATCTTAGAACTTGTTCATGATTTCCCAGTTGGGCATCAAACTTCTTCAGATTACTTGCCACCAACAGAAATCGATCAACAAAATCAGACATCTTTCATTCTTTAAAGCTGCAAAATTATCAAACCGACATTGTGCAATTGTGAGATCATCTGATTCGAAGGATTTAATCAATTCTACAAAAGCCATATTTATTTTTATTTTGTTTAAACAATTAAACGGCCCAAAAATATTTTTCCCAAAAATTGTAAAATAATTCTCCCCCGGGAAAAATATTATTTGTAAATGTCACGCTAGAAAATCTTAGCAACTCAATTAATCCCAACTAGGGGGAAAAAAAAATCATCTTTAACATTCGAATTTCGCTGAAGAAATGATAGTTTCGCTGAAATTATAGTTTCACAGAGCTAGTTTCGCTGTGAACTCTAGTTTCGCTTAGCCGACAGTAGTTTCGCTGGAAATTTCGGCAGTAGTTTCGCTAGCCGAATGTCACAAATGGCTTAGTTTCGCTGATAAGTTCGCAGGAAACAAGCTTGAACTTTCGTTCAGAGATAAATTCGGCAGCAATTTCGCTTGATGATTGGTCAAAAACACTATTGAACTTTCGTTCAAGGGAGTACTTTCGCTGAAACTCTAGAAAACAACTTCAGATCCAAAATAAACCATAATTTCGCTGAATGAAGATGACAGTTTCGCTGTAAGAACAGCAGTTTCGCTGGTCGATCTCAAAACCCTTTTTCACCTCAAAAACAATCTGAAATCGCCCAAATCTCAATGGATTTGAAATCTGATGATTAACAGAGCTTTCCCAACCAATAATAAGCAAACTTCAATCAATTTCCATATCAATAACACTCAAATCTAATCCGAATTTGATGAAAACTTGATATTGAACAAAAACAACCAAAACCTCAACTTTTCTCTCTAAAAATCTTCAAATCTTCAGTGAATTTGATCCAAAATGGCTCTGATACCAAATTGTAAATCCAGGATGATCAAACTTGAATCAAATCATGAAGAATTAGATCAAAATATGATGAACACAATGAAAACCCCTTTGATCTCTCTTGATTGCTAATAATATTGTTTACAAATAATCCCTCAATCAATTGGTCATTCAACCATCAACCAACACTAATGACAATTAACCTATTTATAGCCTAGACTAATATTCACTAATTGCACTTAACCCCCTAGACTTAGGCTAATTAATACAAAATTACATATTAAGCATAAAAATGACTAAAATCAAGATAAAATATATTTTGTTCACACAAAATATATTTATTACAATAAAACTCCTAGTCATCTAAATCTTCAACGTCTCGTCTTGGTTCCTCGTCTCGAACGTGTCGGGTTTGACTTTTGTTGACTTTGACCATGACGTTGACTTTTGTTGACTATCACTGTGTTGATAATATAGACTATCTTTTATAGCTCCAACAGCAATTTACCTGTAAAGTCGATAGAAATGATCAGTACTCAAGAAGCGGGTGTTTTAGGAATCAAATGAAATTTTGGCAGAGTTTGGTTAAGTCGTGCGATTTAGGGTTTCTTTGAGGGTGATGAGTCTCTGCGACCGACTCCCCCTCTATTTATACTAACCCTAGATCCAATCGTGCGACTGAGTTCATACGCACCTTTCAATCGTGCGAGTGGGACTCAGTCGTGCGATTGGGTCAGTCGCCCTTCTCCAGTCGTCCGACCGGATTTCAGTCGTGCGACTGACTCACTCGTTCGCACTTAAGCCTCCGACTGAGCTAATTGTATGGGCCATTCGGTTTGATGGTCCATACTCATGGTTCATTCGTGCAAATGGATTCCATTCGTATGGTTAGTCCATACGTATGGTCCATTCGTGCGAATGGGTCATACTTAGTTAATTTTCTGCCATTTTTACCAATTTACATTTAAAACTCTTTTAACTTCTTGAAATTAATGTTATGAGCCTTTGATCATCTCAGACATGATCATCTTATCTGGAAAACATTTTGATCACCTCAGACGTGATCCTTTTAACCAATTTAGTCACCTTAGACGTGACTCTTTTAAACACTTTGTCACCTCAGACGTGACTGTTTTAAATTTTCAAAGCACATGTGGTCATCTCAGACATGCCCCTTTTAGTGAGTTGATTCCCTTCTGATTTTCCTGATGTAGTCCGACACACGACTAAAATTAAAATTAAAAACGACTAACTAATTTAAAAACTTTAAACTAATTACATAAACAAACTTGTTTTTGGCTTTTTGTGAGAGATAAATCCAGAGCTTGATATCAACGGGATTTGGTTCGGGAGTAGACAGCTTCAACTTGGATTGATCATATCTGGACCAATTCAATTTTGGATTCATACAGGCAAGTCAAATCATTTGGGACTAGTTATTAAAACTTTTGATGCTCAAATTCTCGGTGTTCATCCAGAGTCGTTAGCAACTTAAGGAAATCATACTGAAACTCTTAGATTTTCACATTGATTTGAACTTTTGAGAATGTAGCCACAATGATTGTCAATATGTTTGTCCACTTAAATCCATACACAGACTTTTGACACAGACTGGTGACTGATTTAGGTTTAATTATTTCAACTAACATTTGTGGATCCCACACTTATATGGTAATCAACATTCCTCGGGAGCTTTTGAGTGTCTACGGGTATTATTACAAGAAGAGACTATTCTTAGAGCTTTCAAAGAGAAGCCTGTCCTCAGGTCAGTGCCATCGCACAGCAGAGAGGCGGCAAACAACAATGAAATCTAGAATATCTAGGTTATGCTTATCCTCAGGTCAGTGCCATCGCACAGCAGAGAGGCACACAACCTATCTCCTTGTTAGAGCAGCTTATTTTATTTTGCACAAAATGCACCAACAACATAAGTCATTAGCTTTATTGCATTTGTCTTTCATTTTTTCTTGCTTTGCTCTAATTATGGTCATCCGCACACATTTGTGGCGTTTAAATGCTCATTACCCCTTATTGGAATATGTTTGATTGTGTTAACCAGTGATAAGATGGAAGCCCACAGTCAGTTGAACAACTTAGTTTGATCTTGAGATCACCAATCAGGTCTAATTGTCTATTGTGTTGAATCTACCAACATATCATTTGTGGTCTAGCATCCTCTAAGTCTACATTCTTTGTGTCACCTTAGGAGTTGCCAGTTTTCTATCATCTTCCATTTTTATATTGCTTAGACTACACAGACTTATACTTTGAATTTTTTGCATCTTTTCAAAACTTAACCTTTTAAAGTCCCTCTTGATTTGTTCCTGTGTACTATCATTTTCCAAAGGTATTGAATCGGTATCACAGACACAATCTACCTTATTTCAGCTAGTTACTCCTTCTCCCTCATTTTTCTTTTTTTTTATTTTTATTTTTATTTTTTATTTTTTAATGTTAACTTGCTGACATATTCTCCCCCTAAAATACTAAAATCATTTCTGATTTAATTATTTTAGATTTTAATAAACAGCAAAATAACATGAGTTTAAATATAACAGGCGGAAATAAACAAATAAAATAAAATAATAAAAAAATAAAAAAAACTTTAACTAAACTACATCGGACTACACATTATCATCATCAGGAATTATCTCACTTTTCTTTTTAACGTCGTTGACCTCTAGCAAATATTGAAAACGTGGTTTATCAAAGGCTTTAGTATAGAGGTCAGCGCGTTGAAAATCAGTATTAATTTTTACCACATCAATTAAGTTCTTTTCAAAGCAATCTCTTATGAAATGGTATTTAATACCGATGTGTTTGGTCTTAGGATGTTGAACCGGATTTTTAGTTACTGCAATTGCAGCAGAGTTATTAACAAAAATAGGAGTAGATGAGAATTTTAAACCGTAATCCCGCATTTGTTGTTGAATCCAGATGATTTGTGAACAGCAACTTGCAGCAGCAACATATTCGGCTTCACAGGTTGACAATGCAACCGATGTCTGCTTCTTACACTGCCAGGTAACTAATCTTCTCCCAAAGAATTGACACCTTGCTGATGTAGACTTGTAGTTCATCTTGCAGCCCCCGTAATCCGAGTCACTATACGCGGTAAGCTCAAAGTCATCATCATGAGGATACCACAATCCAAGTGTGGGTGTACCCTTCAGATAACGAAAAATCCTCTTGACCCCGATCAGATGGTTGACCTTAGGTTTAGCCTGATATCTAGAACATAAACATGTAGCATACATAATATCAGGTCTTGAGGCAGTGAGATACATGAGGGATCCAATCATTCCTCGGTACATAGTGGCATCTACAAGATCTCCATTCTCATCAGGTGCTATATCATGATTCGTAGCAAGTGGAGTCCCAGCAGCAGAAGCATTCTCCATGTCAAAGCGACTGAGAATGTCTCCTACATACTTGGTCTGATGTAGAAAGATCCCATTAGGTGTCTGATCCACCTGTAACCCGAGAAAGAACTTCATCTCCCCCATAGCACTCATCTCAAACTCTTTCTTCATCACTGCTTCAAACTCTTTGCATAGCTCTTCGTTCTTTGACCCGAAGATTATGTCATCAACATATATCTGTACAAGCAGTAGGTCGCCATCCTTTTCTTTAATAAACAGTGTGCAGTCAATGACTCCCCTGCGAAAGCCGTGTTTCACAAGATGAGTCGAGAGTTTCTCATACCAAGCTCGAGGAGCTTGATGAAGCCCATATAAAGCTTTGTCGAGCTTGTAAACTCTATCCCGATGATAAGGATCTTCAAATCCCTCGGGTTGACTTACATAGACTGTTTCCCTGATTTCCCCATGAAGGAATGCACTCTTCACATCTAATTGGTAGACTTTAATCTTCATGTACGATGCATAGGCAAGGAAGATACGAAAAGCTTCCATTCTTGCCACGGGTGCAAACACCTCATTGTAGTCAATCCCCTCGACTTGGCGAAACCTTGAATTACCAGTCGAGCTTTGTTCCTGATAATGACTCCTTGGTCATCCTTCTTGCATTTTAGTACCCATTTGGTGCCAATGACTTTAGCACCTTTAGGTCTATCAACCAGAGTCCATACACCTAACTTCTTGAACTGCAGAAGTTCTTCTTGCATGGCACTCACCCACGCCTCATCATTTAGTGCCTCACTGACATATTTTGGCTCAACCTGCGAGACAAAACATCGATAAGCACCATCATGAATGTAACCCTTCTCCATAACCGAGGCGTAATCAGCTGAGTATAGCTGATTTCGGGTTTGTACTCCTGATCTGACATCCCCAATAACATTGTCAAGGGGATGATAGACGTTTAGTCGTGATCCTGGAGTAGTAGGAACAGTCACCTCAGAGCCAAGATTATGAACATTTGGTTCTGCATCTAGGTAGTGGAGTTTGAGGTTCCGAAGTCGAAGGTGCATCACTCGTAGATGCTTGTGGACTTTCAGGAACTGGAACCTGTTCCTCCTGACTGTTCTGGTCATCTGCTTCAGTTTCATCTTCAGAGGAGGAGTCACTGTCATCGACTACTCCCCCTGACTGAGTAGATGATTCTCCCTGTGTGCTAGATGGTGTATTTAGAATATCATACATCATCCTAGTAGCTAACTCATCATCCGAGGGAGAGAGAGGAATGTTGAAGGACTTGAAGAATCCATCATAATCGAAGAAGTATGCAGGTCCTTTGCCTGTAGGTGGTGTGGTATATCTCTAAACGTCGACATTACACCACACTTCTACAAGACCCGTTGAGTTGTTGTAAACTCGCTTGTTCGGTATGTTGTATCCTAGAAAGATTCCTTCATCCGCCTTCTCGCTGAATTTGCCTTCTTGTGTCTTCTTCAGAAGTGTGCACGGTGCGCCAAAAGGTTCAAGATACTCCAAATTCGGTTTGCGTCTTTGTAGTAGCTCGTAACATGTCTTTCCGTGGCGCTTGACTATTAGGACTCGATTCAGTGTATAACATGCATTCGCCACTGCCTCATTCCAGAATTGGATAGGCAGTTTCGAGTCCGCCAACATAGTCCGTGCTGTCTCTATCAAGCTTCTATTCTTCCTCTCAGCAACACCATTCATCTGAGGCGTGTAGGCAGAAGTGAATTGATGCACAATTTCCTTTTCCTTGCAGTATGCCTCCATCCATTGATTCTTGAATTCTGTCCCGTTGTCTGAGCGTACTTGTCTAACTTTTAGCTTGTAGAGAGACTCCAGTGTGGTTACTAATTCCTTGAATGACTCAAATGTTTCTGATTTGGATTTCAGAAACATTACCCAAGTGAACCTTGAGTAGTCATCAGTGACCACAAAACAGTACAAGTCCCGGCAATGCTCTTTGTACTGACTGGACCAAACAGATCCATGTGAAGAAGTTCAAGAGGAAGTTCTATTGAATGAACTTTCTTTTCCTTATGACACTTCTTAGTCTGTTTGCCTTTCTTGCAAGCTACACAAAAGTCAGGAAGTTGGAAGTTCTTGACATTAACTCCTCTCACTAAATCCTTCTGAATCAAATGATTCATCTTCCTTTGACTAATGTGTCCCATTCTCCTATGCCAGGAGATGGAATCCTTCTCAGTAGCTTTAGATAGAAAGCACTGAACCTCATGATCCGTTGTAGCAGCTGTTGACAGATCCAAGACATAAAGGTCTTTATATCTTGAAGCAGTCATCAGAACTTGGTCCTCTGGGATCATGTATTCTTTCTTCAGCACGTAACACTTCTTGTTGTCGAAGATGACTTTAAATCCTTTATCACAGATTTGGGAAACAGAAAGTAAGTTATTCTGAAGTTGTTGAACGTAGTTCACCTTATCAAACTTAACTTTCTGATTTCCCACTTCTCCCTGAGCTGTGATATAGCCTCCCTTGTTTCCTGCAAAGGAAACATGCCCTCCTTTTATTTGTTTGACGTTTGATAAAAGGGCTCTATTTCCTGTCATGTGCCTGGATGCTCCGCTGTCTATAATCCACGTGTTAGTCTCAGCACTGTATCGAACACCCTGCACATACAAAGTAAATGAATTAGTTTAGGTTAGGAACCCAAGCTTTTACTGTCTTGGGTTTCCCAGAGGCATCACACATCATAAACTCCACCCATTGACCCTTAGAGGGTGAGGGTAGCTAAGGTTCCTTCTTGTCATTAGTATCAGACACGTAGGATGACTTTTCTTTCCATAAGCCAGATTTGTGCAATGCCTGTTTATGATAAACAGTCGTCTGGCTTACAGATTGGACTTTAGGTTCACTAGATCTTCTAGGTGGAGTCAAAGAACTCCTCTTAGAAGACCTAGGTCTAGAGTCCTGAAGATCAATCTTCTTCCTAGGTGTCTGATAGAAAGGACAATAATGTGTCCACATTCTCCACAGTTGTAGCATGACCGGCTATCAACTTTATGAGTAGACTTTCTTTGTGGAGAAGTGCGTGACACTCTAGTAACATCAATCACTTTAGGTTTTGACTCTTGTGCGTTTGATGTTTTCTCCGGTTTAACAAAATTAACAGTTTTAACCTGTTTAGCATCTTTCTCTTTTTGGTTAACTGGTTTTTGACTTGAAGCATGTGAAAAAGTAACATTTGAAGTCCTTTTAGGTTCTGATTTGACTCTGTTTGACCCTGACTTTAAGTTAAATTTTTCAAATTCATTTTCCAGATTAACACAAGGCAATTTACCCTTTGCCTTTGAAATGGCCTCCTTTTGTTTCTGTCCAGATTCAGTAGATGAACATGAGGTGTCTGGATCAGTAACAAGAGGAGTAGTCACCACATGATCCTTGATGGGGTTGTTATTTACTGGTCTAGACTTAGTGTTCATCAAGGTCTCAGGTGGTGGTGGAACCACTTTGTAGCCTAATCCCTCCCCGTTATTCCTTTCTCTCACTAAGTGTTGAACTATGTGTGAAGAACTAGTCCAATTATGCAGTTTCTGTTTTAATGAATTCACTTCGACTTCTAGAACTGCCTTTTGCTTCTTATTTCTTCTAGGGAGTTTAGATAGTACCTAATGTCATTTGCTTGGTTAAAGGCAACTACTTCGGTTTCCCTAAGCTGTTTAGTCAATAGGTCTATCTTTTCTTTATAACTATGCTCATTTTGTTTTAGTACACTATTAGCCTCAGTGCACAGTTGTAAATCTTTTACTAAGTTATCATTATGATCTAATAACCTAGCAAATTTTTCATCTATGCTATTCCTAAAAGTATCACAATCAGAACAAGCATGATTATTAAACATTTGGTCAGTAGTACTTACCTGTGTTGGTTCAGAAGAGTTAGCCATCAACGCAGCATCAGATGTCTCTGGTTCTGATGATTCTGACTTTTCTGTCTCTGACGTGGAAGTCTTCTCCTTTGGCTTGTAACTGACCTCGGCTGCAGTTGTTTCTTCACTATGTGACATTGCTATTTCAACTGCTAGATCACCTTCACTCGCAGAATCATCATCAATATCCTCAACACTGGCAATGTTTGATTCTCTTGGTGAGACAAACCTAAAACTCCAATCCTGTCCTTCATCATCATGAGCAGTCAAGGCTTTTGGATCCTTGTTTGATGAAGTAGAACTGGAAGCTTGCTTGTCTTGGCAAGTAAAGGACGAGAACGGGTTCCCATTACCCGTCTTCTTTGGCTTGACACATTCTCTTTTGAAGTGCCCCTTCTCTCCACAGTTGAAGCAGGTCACTTTGCTCTTGTCAAAGCCAAATGTGGTATCCTTATTAGCTACCAAGTTCTGTCCAGTCTTCTTAACAAACTTTTTCGCCCTTCGGACAGCACTAGCTAAGGCCCACATTATATCCATCCTCTCAAGCTCCATTTCGTCCACCTGCTCGTAGTCCTCATCTGCCAGATGGCATTTTCCAATCTTCCCGGCAACAAGTCCATCATATGAATGAACCACTGCAGCTAAAAGATCCATATGCTCTCGAGCTACTTCTACGGTCACATTACCGAGGTTCTCGGTCTTCAGTTTGGTAGCACTTGCTTCTGATCCAATATAGTGGGTACATGACGACCCTGACGTGTCTGATCCAGAAGGAGAAGCATGTGAAGGACCTGACGAGCTAGACACAAATGCAGTCTGGAGAGGTGCTCCAGATGTCTTAGCTTGAGGCGTGGCGTTGTATAAAGCTGGATTTTGTGTGTACGAAGACTTCTGAGCTCTATACTTCATCCTTAGTGCTTCTTCTCGCAACTTAAGAATGAAGTCATTAATATCCAGCTTTACAAGCATTCCATTCTGTCTCAGGTTAGACACGAATGAAGCCCACTTATCAGGCAATCCGTCTGCGAAGTTGCTCACTTTCTCTTCCATGGTCGTTTCCACTCCATGTGTATGCAATTCGCTCATCAAGTGGTAGAATCTGTCTATGACTTCGTCTAAACTCTCGTTACCAATAGATGAGAAGTTATCGAATTCCTTCTTTAACTCCTTTTCCTTGATTGCCTTCAATGACGCATTCCCATCATATCTCTTCTCTAGCTCATCCCACAGTTTCTTGGACTGCTTATTCTCTGAATACTGGTGGAATATGTCTTTGGGGATAGACTGAGTGATCAATGCATAAACCCTTTTCTCTGCATTGTACTTTACTTTCTGTGCGTCTGTCATCCCGCTTAACGTTAGCTTAACTCCATCAGCTCCCACCGGTGTACTATAACCGATCTCAATGGCTTCCCACAGATTAGGATCTACTCCATTAAGGTAGATCTCAAAACGTTGTTTCCAGTGGGGAAACTCATCTAAAGTCAAAGCTTTGGTGGTTTATTGTGATTACCCACCTCACTCTCAAGCAACAGCAGGTTCTGTATCCTTGAGTCCTTCCCAGCAGTAAAGGCTGACATCTGATCTTCCATGGCTAATAAACTTAGAATCTAATCAAACAAACTTTCACTGATGCGACTGAAGGATGCGAATGGTCTAATCGTGTGTATGAACTCTGCGACTGGTTCAATCGTGGCTGAACTGGGCGATTGGTTCAGTCGTGCGAATGAATCTGGTGCGTATGAGCTATGCGAACGAACGGTTCAGTCGGCCGAATGAGGGTGCGACTAGGTCCAATCGTGCGAATGAGCAATGCGAATGGAGTCCAGTCGTGCGAATGGGTCACTCGTGCGACTGAAGCTGCTGTTTTGTGAAAATTTCTAGGTTTGACGGGTTTCAGCCGTAAAAATTCGAAATTTCACAAGTCCTAATCGCCTAAGTCCGTAGAAACCAAACTTCGATGAGCAGGGAACGTCCAAGATCACTTTTGATGCCAAAGATTGCGTTTTTAGTGCAAAAACACAAACTTTTATGCAATCTTGATTGAATCAACACGTAATCAAGAGCCAAAGCTCTGATACCACTTGTTAGGACCTGGTATTTGAACGAAATACCTAGTGATTAGCGTGTTAAACCAACTCAAATAGTGCGGAATCCTATTTGATTGGCGATCCAATCATTGAGAACACACGAAGAATCAATCAAGAATTTAATCTAACGTTAGAAGTCGATTAGCAATCGATCTAATGTGCTCTGTGAACTTGGAGAACGATTTGGGAGGTCTCTGGACGGCTAGGGTACGTCTGGAATCGTAATGGGATGAATGCTTACGTTTTTCCACGAATTGGGTCTATTTATAGGTTAGTATTGTTCAATCGTGCGACTGGGCCATAAGTATGGTTCAGTCGTGCGATTGAACCATGCGGTTGATTCATTCGCACGACTGAGTGTTCAGTAGTGCGATTGAGCCAATCTTATGTGTCAATCATACGACTGATCCAGTCTCCTGGTTCAGTCGTGCGATTGAGTCAATCGTATGAAGTAATTCATGCGTGTGGTCCATTCGCATGGGCCATTCGCATGGGCCATTCGCATGTGAACTTCATTAAGTTAAGTTTGAATGTTTTAATTAATATAACATAATGTGTAACCATTCAAACAATCATAAACCCAATCAATTCAATCACGAGTCATTAATGAAATATTAAACATCACAATTAACAAACAATTCATGTCATTTCATTAATCAATACAAATTACATCATAATCAGACAGACAAGATTCATTACATTACAAATCATGATCTAGGGACATACATGCATCAACAAGATTGAACTTCAGGACTCAAAACCTAGGTCTTCTAAGAGGAGTTCTTTAACTCCACCTAAAAGAACTAGTGAACCTAGAGTTAAACCCGTTAGCCAGTCGACTATTTATCACAAACAGGCATTGCACAAATCTGGCTTGTGGAAAGAGAAGTCATCATCTGTGTCTGATAATGATGACAAGAAGGAACCTGAACTACCCTCACCCTCTAAGGGTCAATGGGTTGAATTCATGATGTGTGATGCCTCTGGGAAACCCAAGCCAGTAAAGGCTTGGGTTCCTAACCTAAACTAATCCTTTACATTATATGTGCAGGGTGTTCGCTACAGTGCTGAGACTAACACGTGGATTGTAGACAGCGGAGCATCCAGGCACATGACAGGAAATAGGTCTCTTTTATCGAACGTCAAGCAAATAAAAGGAGGGTATGTTTCATTTGCTGGAAACAAGGGAGGCTATATCACAGCTTAGGGAGAAGTGGGAAATCAGAAAGTTAAGTTTGATAAGGTAAACTACGTTCAACAACTTCAAAATAACTTACTTTCTGTTTCCCAAATCTGTGATAAGGGATTTAAGGTCATCTTCGACAACAAGAAGTGTTACGTGCTGAAGAAAGACTACGTGATCCCAGAGGACCAAGTTCTGATGACTGCTTCAAGATATAAAGACCTTTATGTTATGGATCTATCAACAGCTTCTACAACGGATCATGAGGTTCAGTGCTTTCTATCTAAAGCTACTGAGAAGGATTCCATCTCCTGGCATAGGAGAATGGGGCACATTAGTCAAAGGAAGATGAATCACTTGATTCAGAAGGATCTTGTGAGAGGAGTTAATGTCAAGAACTTCCAGCTTCCTGATTTTTGTGTAGCTTGCAAGAAAGGCAAACAGACGAAGAAGTCTCATAAGGAAAAGAAAGTTCATTCAATAGAACTTCCTCTTGAACTTCTTCACATGGATCTGTTTGGTCCAGTCAGTACAAAGAGCATTGCAGGCGACTTGTACTACCGATGACTACTCAAGGTTCTCTTGGGTAATGTTTCTGAAGTCCAAATCAGAAACATTTGAGTCATTCAAGGAGTTAGTAACCACACTGGAATCTCTCTACAAGCTGAAGGTTAGACAAGTACGCTCAGACAACGGGACGGAATTCAAGAACCAGTGGATGGAGGCTTACTGCAAGGAAAAGGGAATTGTGCATCAATTCACTTCTGCCTACACGCCTCAGATGAATGGCGTTGCTGAGAGAAAGAACATAAGCTTAATAGAGACAACACGGACTATGCTAGCAGACTCAAAACTGCCTATCCAATTCTGGAATGAGGCAGTGGCAAATGCATGTTATACACTGAATCGAGTTCTGATTGTCAAGCGCCACGGAAAGTCATGTTACGAGCTACTACAAAGACGCAAACCGAATTTGGAGTACCTCAAACCATTTGGCGCGCCGTGCACACTTCTGAAGAAGACACAAGAAGGTAAATTCAGCGAGAAGGCAGATGAAGGAATCTTTCTAGGATACAACATACCGAACAAGAAGGTTTACAACAACTCAACGGGTCTAGTAGAAGTGTGGCGTAATGTTGACGTTCAGAGATATACCACACCACCTACTGGAAAGGACCCGCCTACTTTTTCGACTATGATGGATTCTTCAAGTCCTTCAACATCCCTCTCTCTCCTTCGGATGATGAGTTAGCTACTCGGATGATGTATGATATCTTGAATACACCATCTAGCTCACAGGGAGAATCATCTACTCAGTCAGGGGGAGTAGTCGATGACAGTGACTCCTCCTCTAAAGATGAAGCTGAAGAAGATGACCAGAACAGTCAGGAGGAACAGGCTCCAGTTCCTGAAAGTCCACAAGCATCTACCAGTGATGCACCTTCTACTTCAGAACCTCAAACTCCAACTACCTCAGATGCAGAACAAAATGTTCATAATCTTGGCTCTGAGGTAACTGTTCCTACTACTCCAGGATCACGCTTAAACGTCTATCATCCCTTAGACAATGTCATTGGAGATGTTAGATCAGGAGTACAAACCCGAAATCAACTATACTCAGCTGATTACGCCTCGGTTATGGAGAAGGGTTACATTCATGATGGTGCTTATCGGTGTTTTGTCTCGCAGTTTGAGCCAAAATACGTCAGTGATGCACTAAATGATGAGGCGTGGGTGAGTGCCATGCAAGAAGAACTTCTTCAGTTCAAGAAGTTAGGTGTGTGGACTCTGGTAGATAGACCTAAAGGTGCTAAAGTCATTGGCACCAAATGGGTCTTGAAATGCAAGAAGGATGACCAAGGGGTCATTATCAGGAACAAAGCTCGATTGGTGGTTCAAGGATTTCGCCAAGTCGAGGGAATTGATTACAATGAAGTATTTGCACCCGTAGCAAGGATGGAAGCCATTCGTATCTTCCTTGCCTATGCATCGTACATGAAGATTAAAGTCTACCAATTAGATGTGAAGAGTGCATTCCTTCATGGGGAAATCAGAGAGACAGTCTATGTCAGTCAACCCGAGGGATTTGAAGATCCTTATCATTGGGATAGAGTTTACAAACTCGACAAGGCTTTATACGGGCTTCATCAAGCTCCAAGAGCCTGGTATGAGAAACTCTCGACTCATCTTGTGAAACACGGATTTTGCAGGGGAGTCATTGACTGCACGCTGTTCATCAAAGAAAAGGATGGAGACCTACTGCTAGTACAGATTTATGTCGATGACATAATCTTCGGTTCAAAGAACGAAGAGTTATGCAAAGAGTTTGAAGCAGTTATGAAGAAAGAGTTTGAGATGAGTGCTATTGGGGAGATGAAGTTTTTTCTCGGGTTACAGGTGGATCAGACACCAAATGGGATCTTTCTACATCAGACCAAATATGTGGGAGACATTCTCAGTCGCTTTGACATGGAGAATGCTTCTGCTGCTGGGACACCACTTGCTACAAATCACGATATAGCACCTGATGAAAACGGAGATCTAGTGGACGCCACAATGTACAGAGGAATGATTGGATCCCTCATGTATCTCACAGCCTCAAGACCTGATATCATGTATGCTACATGTTTATGTTCTAGATATCAGGCCAAGCCTAAGGTCAACCATCTGATGGGGGTCAAGAGGATTTTTCGTTATCTAAAGGGTACACCCACACTTGGGTTGTGGTATCCTCATGATGATGATTTTGAGCTCACGGCGTATAGTGACTCGGATTACAGGGGCTGCAAGATGAACTACAAGTCTACATCAGCAGGGTGTCAATTCTTTGGGAGAAGATTAGTTACCTGGCAGTATAAGAAGCAGACATCGGTTGCATTGTCAACCTATGAAGCCGAATATGTTGCTGCTGCAAGTTGCTGTTCACAAATCATCTGGATTCAACAGCAAATGCGGGATTACGGTTTAAAGTTCTCTTCTACTCCTATTTTTGTTGATAACTCTGCTGCAATTGCAGTAACTAAAAATCCGGTCTAACATCCTAAGACCAAACATATCGGTATTAAATACCATTTCATAAGAGACTGTTTTGAAAAGAACTTAATTGATGTGGTAAAAATTAATACTGATTTTCAACGCACTGACCTCTATACTAAAGCCTTTGATAAACCACGTTTTCAATATTTGCTAGAGGTCAACGGCGTTAAAAAGAAAAGTGAGGTTATTCCTGATGATGATCATGTGTAGTCCGATGTTGGTGTAGTTAATTTTCTTCTTTATTTTATTGTATTTGTTTATTTTAGTCTATTTAAATTAAACTAATGTTGTTTTGCTGTTTATTAAAATCCTAAAATAATTAAACCAGTTATGATTTTAGTATTTTAGGGGGAGAATAAGTCAGCAAGTAACATTAAAAAAAAAGAGGGAGAAGGAGTGGATAGCTGATATAAGGTAGATCGTATCAGTGATACCGATTCAAACCCTATGGAAAATGATAGTACACAGGAACAAATCAAGAGGGACTTTAAAAATATAATTTAGAAAAGATGCAAAGAGTCAAAGTATAAGTCTGTGTAGTCTAAGCAATATAAAAGGGAAGATGATAGAAAAACTGGTAACTACTAAGGTAACACAAAGAAAGTAGACCTAGAGGTTGCTAGACCACAAATGATATGTCGGTAGATTCAACACAATAGATGATTAGACCTGACTGGTGATTTCAAGATCAAACTAAGTTGTTCAACTAACTGTGGACTTCTATCTTATCACTGGTTAACACAATCAACAATATTCCAATAAGGGGTAATGAGCATGTAAACGCCACAAATGTGTGCGGATGACCATAAATAGAGCAAAGCACGAAAAATTGAAACACAAATGCTATCAAGCTAATGACTTATGTTGTTGGTGCATTTAGTGCAAAATAAAATTAAGCTGCTCTAACAAGGAGATAGGTTGTGTGCCTCTCTGTTGTGCGATGGCACTGACCTGAGGATAAGCATAACCTAGATATTCTAGAACTCATTGTTGTTTGCCGCCTCTCTGTTGTGCGATGGCACTGACCTGAGGACTGGCTTCTCTTTGAAAGCTCTAAGAATAGTCTCTTCTTGTAATAATACCCGTAGACCGCTCAAAAGCTCCTGAGGAATGTTGATTACCATATAAGTGTGGGATCCACAAATGTTAGTTGAAATAATTAAACCTAAAACTATCACCAGTCTGTGTCAAAAGTCTGTGTATGGATTTAAGAGGACAAACATATTAACAATCATTATGGCTGCAATTCTTGAAAGTTCAAATCAATGTGATAATCTAAGAGTTCTAGTATGATTTCCTAAAGTTGCTAACGACTCTAGATGAAAACCAAGAATTGAGCATCAAAAGATTTTGATAACAAGTCCCAAATGATTTGACTTGCCTGTATGATTCCAAAATTGAATTGGTCCAGGTGTGGTCAATCTAAGTTGAAGCTGCCTATTCCAGAACCAAATCCCGTAGATTTCCATCTTAGGATTTATCTCTCACAAAAAGCCAAAAACAAGTCTTATTTTGATTCTTTAGTTTAATTTTCTAATTCAGTTAGTTATTTCAGTTTGTTTTGTCTATCGGACTACATCAGGAAAATCAGTAAGGGATCAACTCAACTAAAAGGGTCATGTCTGAGATGACCACATGTGTTTTAAAAGTTTAAAAGAGTCACGTATGAGGTGACAAAGTGTTTAAAAGAGTCACGTCTGAGGTGACTAAATTGTTTAAAAGGATCACGTCTGAGGTGATCAAAAGGTTTTCAAGTTAAAATGATCATGTCTAAGATGATCAAATGCTCATAATGTTAATCTCAAAAGTTAAAAGGGTTTTAAATGTAAATTGTTCAAAATGGCAGAAAATTTACTAAGTGTGACCCATTCGCACGATTGGACCATGAGTATGGACCAACCATGCGAATGGCTCCCATTCGCACGACTGGACATGAGATTGAGCCATTCACCCGAATGGCTTATCAGAATGACTCATTCGACCGAATGGAAGGGGGCGAATGAATCAGTCGACCGACTGAGACTCAGTCGGTTAACTGAAGGGGCGAATGAAAGGGCACGATTGAGTCAGTCGACCGACTGAACCTCAGTCGGTCAACTGCATGCGACTGACTGGGCCAATCGCACGATTGAGCCTCAGTCGCCCGAATGAACTGAGCGAATGAGGCCAGTCGGCCGATTGAACTCAGTTTCAGTATTTAAAGGGACACAGTCGATCGCATTTCACTCATCACTCCCAATCGCTCCCAAATTGCACTCTATACCGTTACTCTGCCAAAATTTCATTAGACCTTGTTTTCACATTGCTGTTGATCTTCTGACGTTCGTTGACCTATATACAGGTAGATGGCATTGATATCGCACCGAAAACTGAAGGAATGGAACCCTAATTTGGTGATATTCGAATGAACGCAAGAAATGGACTGAAAAGTGACCTAATAACCTACCTAAACAATGCAAAATGTTAAAATTAAGTTTAATAGGTTATTAGTAATGAGATGGCGAGTCTATTGAACCGGTAACCCATGTTAAAACACTTGTTTTGATAAAGATTCGAACAGCAGGCGACTGAACTGTGGGACAGGCGACTGGTCATCTGGATGAACTCCAATCGCACGATTGAATCTTGCGATTGGGTCAATCGGCCGAATGAACCATGCGAATGAGCTCAGTCGGCCGACTGAACCAATCGCAGACTCAGTCAGCAGATTCAACTCAATCGCATGTCACATTCACCCGAATGAGCTCAGTCGCATGAAAGGACAACCGACTGACTTCAGTCGCATGATTCATTCACACGAATGAATCAAAATGAATTTAAACATTACACTTAGAACTGAATTTTGATATATTATGTACTAATAGTTCTGTGTCTTGTGTTTCAGGAAAAATGGCTGATAGATGGTCCATTAATCCAAAGCACAACATATGTGCTCGCTTGGATCATACTACTCGGAACGGGGCCGAGTTCACAGAGATTATAGCTTTCCTGAGACGTTCCCGGATACATAAGGCTATATCTACACCGTGCACGCCATACAGATCATTACACCAGGCATTCTGGGAGAATGCCTCAGTTTATCGCTCTCGTGAGCCGTACAGTATACGGAGCTCGATTCTGGGTCATGATATCGAGGTTACTGCTGTAGACATCCAGAGAGTTCTTGAGTTTGGGGATGACACGGATCACCCCACCAGATTACATCCACTGACTGTGAGAGGCTGCTTCCTCAGGATCAAATACGCTGGGGACATAAACTCAGATGTGCTCAACAAGAGCAACCTGTGCCCCCAGTACAAGTACTTGGCGCATGTGATCCTTAAGTGCATTGCTTCGAGGAGGGGTGGGTTCGATGACTTATCAGACCAGATTCAGAATGCCTACGTGGCACTGGTGCTGAACCACCCTTTCAGCTTTTCGAGTATGATCTTCTCTTATTTGGTGGAGAACCTGGAGGCAAAGGGGAAGGAGGGGTTTTGTATGTACCCTCGGTTTCTGCAGCTGATCTTCAACGAGAAGCTGCCACTACTTCCCAAAGAGAGTCATGATGCGGTGGCACTGGAGATTATGGATGACACGACCTTGGGTCGTATGAGGGTGTATAGGGGCAAGCAGGTGAAGCCCCAGGTGAAGAGGTTGATTGGCCATTTGGCCAACGAGAGATATGTGGCACCGAGGAGACGCAAATGGCGTCATGAGGATAGTGATTCTGATGATGAGAGGCTACTGCTCCCAGAGCATGATTCAGATGATGACGATAGTGGGGACGCTGGGGATGATATGCCTACTCCACCGAGAGGCACAGCTTCTGATGTTGTACCTCCAGTGTCTGCCCCAGCTGGAGACGTAGCCGAGTCTGCTGGATTCCATCAGGATTTTGTTCCTGATGCTGAGGAAGAGGAGTCGGACGAGGAGCCCCTAACACGAACTGTGGGAAGCAAAGTTGTTCCCACAGAATATGGGCTAAGGGCGGTTGGTGAACGCCCAACAGACTCAGGAGAGACAGTTACTGATCCGAGTTATGCACCGGAGTCAGCGAGCAGGGTTGTAGGGGGAGCATCCACCTCGACGGGAACGAGGAGAAAGAGGATGGCTCAGCCCCATGGTCAGAAGAAGAAGAAGCGACGTTTGACTTTCGTTACCACCACAGCCACTACTGCTACTACCACCACTACCACTTCCATAGCCATACCATCCACCACCACAGCCACCACAGCTACCACAGCCACCACCACACCTCCCACCACTGTACAGATTCCATCTACCACCATATCCTTCACTCCCACATCACCTCCACCACCTCACAGCCCCATCTTCACTACAGCCACCACCACCACCACTTCCCACCAAGCTGGACCCTCAGCCCATCCCCTTCATACATATGGATCACCTCTACCTCCAATAGGGGTAGAGGAACAGCTGTCTGCGCTTAACCGGATGGTGATGCGCCTATTAGCTGCGGATGAGGAGAAGGCAGCTCAAATCCGCCAGCTGGCTGACCTTACTGCTACTCAGACTCAGCAAATCTCAGAGCAGGCCCGAGTGATTGAGGAGCAGGCCCAACAGATGGCTGCTCAGAGCCATGAGATAGCCCAACTCCAAGCACATATTGTCACATCTACCAAAAGGATAGAGGAGTTGGAGGAGGCGAAGAAGACGATCATGTTAAAGCTAAAGGGATCTATGGAGGAACCCTTGAAGATCAAAGAGGGAGACGGAGATGATGGTGATGATGATGATGAAGATGATGATGAGGATGATGAGGATGAGACGGAGGAGGATGAGGGAACTGAAGAAGAAAGGACAGAGGAGAAGGATGAAGATGACGATGCAGAAGGAGGGGATGCAGCTGCATCGGCCTCTGCACAAGGTCAAGAGAGGAGGTCCAAGAACAGACAAGACCAACCAGCTTCCTCCTCTGCTCCACCAAGTGACGAGCCGATGATACAGGACAAAAGTAAAGATTAGATGTTTATGTATTTATTTACTTTTCTATTTGAATCATGTATTGAAAACTATGTATTTAATGTTTATATTAAGTTAATGCATTTCTGTTTGATTAATTACTAATGGTTGATACGTTGAATGTGTAAATCAAATAGATCCAAGTTACCAAAGGGATGAGTTTGATGTTGCTCCCCTTCAGCAGGTCAAGACTCAGCTAACAATGATTCTTGATCTGCAAGGGATCGTAAGGAGGTCAGTGAGTTATACCCCTGAAGAAGGGGAAATAATTCACGACCTATCAAACGAGCAACTCACAGAGATCTTCAAGCTCAATCCAGATGAGTTAGTGAAAGATACTCCGACATGCGACTCGACCAGTGACGAAGACCTCAACGATGTTGATGAAGTCGAGATTGAAGATGTCACTGCCGATCACTACCCTCAGTATGCTGACAATGAGGGAAATGTGGTCCCCAATTTGGGTGAATCCCTCATCAGCGATACTTTTGAGGTATTAGACAAGATGGAGCAAGAATCAGAGAAAGCAGAAGGAACGGCCCAAGCCTCAAATGATGATGTCGACATCCGAAAGGCTGAGTGGGCTGCATGTTTTGAAGAAGTTAGAGCTCAACGCGCTGCACCGAAACAGGATGCCTACACCAAACTCTACCGAGTCAAGAAACATCATAAGGTGTCTGGCAGGATCATAGCGTGGGCGTATTTTGAGGATCTTAATGTATATGCAGTTAAGAGAGAAAAGGGCATAGAGTACTTTAGATTCCCATATGATCTGAAGACTCTACCAGGTTTTGAGCTCAACCAGCTGGCAAAGCTAAAGCTTTTGTATGCTGACCCGAGGAAGATGTCAGGCTGGTTTGAGGCTGCCCTAAGGAAGGAGTACCACACCAGGTGGGTTAACTTCAGACCCCAACAGCCTACTAGGTATATCAGAAGGTCTGAGGTTGATGCCATTACTGGAAAGCCTAAGATAGTGTTGAAGTGGAGTCCTCCACGCACAATGTCAAGAATCCCACTCAGGGAAATGCCACAGGACTTCACTCCACACTTTAAGTGGTGGTACTACGATTGGAGAACAGCAGAAGCGGTCATAGTCCTAAGCAAAGAGGGCCAAATGGATACGATCAGGGTATTCGACCCAATGTGGCTTACCAACTTGTCAGCAAATGATGTCTACACGCTATACAAGTGGCCACTGTTCTATGATACACAGGATATTGTACAAGCCCTCCAGTTCCAGAACGTTATACGACTCTGCTTCGCGTTTGAGATTCACGCGGGAGTCACAAAAGAGGACAAGTATAAGAAATATGAGGAGGTGATGCAGAAACAAGACTTTAGAGAGATCTAGGTCCAAGGGGGAGTTTGTTGATACATGTATGTCCCTAGATCATGATATGAAATGTAATAGATCTTGTTTATCTGATTCTGATGTAATTTGAAATGATTAATGAAATGATATTGATTGTGATTTTTAATGTCTAATATTTCATTAATGAGTCGATATTGAATTGGTTAATTAGGTTTATGGTTGTTTGAATGGTTACACATCATGTTATATTAATTAATACATTCAAACTTAACATAATGAAGTCCTCATGCGAATGGCCCATGCGAATGGACCACACGCATGAATAACTTCATACGATTGACTCAGTCGCACGACTGAACCAGGAGACTGGATCAGTCGTATGATTGACACATAAGATTGGCTTAGTCGCACGACTGAACACTCAGTCGTGCGGATGAATCAACCGCATGGTTCAATCGCACGACTGAACCATACTTATGGTCCAGTCGCCCGAATGAACAATACTAACCTATAAATACAACCCAATTCGTGGAAAAACTTAAGCATTCATTCTATTTTGACTCCAGACGTACCCTAGCCGTCCAGAAGCCTCCCAATTCGTTCTCCAAGTTCACAAAACACATTAGATCGATTCCCAATCGATTTCTAACGTGAGTTTCAATTCTTGATTGATTCTTCGTGTGTTCTCACTGATTGGATCGCCAATCAAATAGGATTCCGCACTATTTGATCTGGTTTACACGCTAATCACTCGGTATTTCGTTCAAATACCAGGTCCTAACATTATTGATTGACTGTTGATTCATGCTCGCAAGTGAGTTTCGAACTCAGGACTATCCTTTTTATCCTGTTAATCTTTCACATTGTGAGTTTATTTGATCAAGACTCTTCGGTGCCTTCGCTGTTCTTCAAGCGAAATTACTGATAGTCCAGCGAAACTGAATGAAAGTTCTTGAGTTCTCAGCAAAACTGTGAGGTTATGCTGTCCGAGCGAACTTAACAGTTTCGCTGACTAATTTTCAGTTTCGCTGTGCCGAAACTATCGTTTCGGCTTGTCGAATCTACCTCATTGTCTTGGCGAAACTAATGTGCTCTTGCTGGCGAAACTATACTTTCGCCTGCCGAATTTAAATATCATCATGCGAAGCTATAGTTTCGGCTAGCGAATTAATTTAATTATTGTTTATCCTTGATTATTTTCTTATCTTTTTTTATTTTAGTACTTAATACTTTATTCTAATGTACTTCATTTGTATTTCAGGTATAAATGGCAAATTTGAAATTTGATGAGAGAAACAACATCACAGCCATTTTGGATGATACACATCCTAAAGCAGCAGGATTTAGAGACTGTATTCGCCGGCTGCAAAGATCCCATATCTCTTATGCTATCTCCCATTCTACTACCATCTATGATCTACACATCAGAGACTTTTGGAGATCAGCTGAGTATGATACGAAAGGGAACACTCAAAGGATCACTGCTAAAGTTTTGGAGAATGATGTGTCTATTACAGTTGAGACAGTTTCAAGGATCCTAAGATTAGAAGAAGATTTAGGAGAGGAAGTTGCTATGTCAGATGCTGAGGTGTTTGCAGCTTTTAGAAGTATGGGATATGAGGGGCCAGCCTTTGGCACCCGAAAAGAGATCAAGAAGTCCTTTCTCTCAAAGGAATGGAGATTCATCGCCCATGTCTTTATTATGTGTTTAGATCACCATAAAGGTGGATCAGATGGGTTGAACATAGACTGGGCTAAAGCTATGGTGCTATGCTGTAGAGGTGAAAAGGCAAACATTGTGAGGCTGATATTTGCATGTATGGCAGAGAATGTAATGGCAGTGAAGGACAAGTGGCTTCTGTATCCTAGATTTCTTCAGATGATCTTTGATGATCTAATTCCAAATGTTCCAAGACATAGGGAGGTCAAAAGGTTGGTGCAGATGAACCCACGTATTTTTGCAGACTGTTGTGCCATTCGACATGATTTTAGCGGGAAGATCACCCATCTGTGGGAAAACATGTACCCACCTGAAAGATGGAACTATATTAGGATGGTGGACGAGTCGGAGAATAAGACAGCTGAAGAAACTAGAGCACAACAGACTGATGCTGCTAAGAAAAAAAGAGATATGCAAAAGAAAAGGATTATGATTTCGAAGATGAAGTGAGTGAAAGGGCTGAAGAGATAAGGGTTGAAAAGGAGAGAAGGTTGAAGAAGAAAGCTGATATAGGAGAATCCGAAAGGAGAACTAAATAGAAACATCAAGCATTTACTGAAACTCCAATGAGGGAAGAAAAAGGAAGTTTGGATGAGGATGTGATTCGAAACCTTAACAGCTCTCTGGCTAATGAATTGAGCATGATAAAGACCAAACTCACTAATCAAGAGATGCGGGAAAGTCAAAAAGATGAAGTGATTGAAGGAATGAAGAAGATGTTGGTGGATCAAAGCTTGCTGATAAAGAAGCTGTTTGAGCAGATAAATGAGTTAAAAGCTGTTGCCGGCCTGACCAATCAACTAACTCAATCTGAGTTAGATGATTTAACTGATGTTTTCAAATACCCATTTCTGAATATGGGTACATCCTCCAGAGCGGCAGAGGGTACATCTGGTGCAGCGACTAAAGGTGTAGGAGGTTCTGGAGTAGAGAAAGAGAATGAATCCGGAGAATGTGGAGGAGATAATAGAAGCTAGGTTTGTCAGTATGCAGTTTGATTTTGAGAAGGATTTGGTGGGTGAAGAGGTGATAGTAGAAAAAAATGCTGAAAAGGATGCTGAAAAAGGCAAAGGGCTAATTGATGAAGAGGAAGATGATGAGCAGCTGGTTGACTATGATTCTGAACCAGAGTTTTATGAGGTTGATGAAAGGCCACTAGTATATGTAGCCAAAAAGGGAGAAGTAGATGGAGATGTTTTCGAATGGCTAAAGAAGAATGGTTTGTTAGAGAAAAAGAGCCTGAAGAAATGACTCCCCTATTCCAAAACTTGGAAGGGTTGAGCAAGAAGGAGGCTGATAAGAGAATAATTAGCTGGTGCTCCATCCTCAAGATGTTCATGATTAAAAGGAGAGGGGTGGTATTTCTTACATGAAGAAGAGGAAAGCATTCACGACCTTGCCAAAATGGGATTTGAGGAGGCTGGCAGCATTGCCATTACTGAATGCTCATCTTAGTTAAAGAGCCTCATTATTGGAAAAGGAGATAAAAAATGGGTTAAAAGAAAATTTTGAGTCCTTTGGATTTATAAAAGCGGAGAGAAGACGATCGAAGAAGGACAAGGATTGGGAGACTGGAAAGGGAAAGAGTATTCTAAGGGTAAAGCTCCCAAAGACCGTGAATAGGGTCAGATTGGCAGATCCCCTCCCTCAACAACTATAGAATTTTTGAGAAGTGGTTTTATGATAACAATACGGGGGAGGCGGTAATCAGAGTGAAGAATGGTGGTGAATTGAAAGTCTTTGATCCGATGGAGCTTTTCAGCTTTTGTGATGAAGATCTGCTGGTTCTGTGCGAGAATCATGTCAAAGCAGGTGCTGGTGAAGAGACAAGGAAGGAAGCCAGTCTATTTATGACTGTGGCAAACAAGATCAGAGGTGTAAGAGTAGAGGTCAAGAGGCTTGCAGAGGAAGTGAGGGCCCAAGATGATCTAAACATGGACTTACAGGATCTGGGTAGACAGTTTGGGCAAGCTAGTGCTCATCCTGAAGGAGCTAATGAAGCAGGAAGAGACCAAGGTGAATCATTTCCTGAAGTCCCTAAGGAGGTTGTTGTAGGAGCTGTAGAAGATAGATCACAAGCAGCGGAGGAAACTGGAGCAGACAAGATATATCAAGACAAGTGGTTGTGAGTTCCAACCTAGGGGGAGTATTGAAGATCATGCATAGGTTGGACTCACCTTAGATTAGAATGTTTACATTTGCTTGTAATAGGTCTTATGTTAGCTTAATTTTGTATGTAATTTTTTTTATTATGTTTTGCAGTCCAGCGAAACTGGCTCACAGTCAGCTGTTTAGTTCTCTCGGCGAAACTGTTTTTTCTGCCAGGCGAAACTACAGTTTCGGCAGAACAGTTTCGCTTACAGTGAAACTGTCTGCGAAACTAAGACTGCTATATGTAGTTATGATCATTTTCATTGTGGTTAAGCTTGCAAAAACCCTAATCATTTATTCATGTTGCAAGTGTGTATTGTAAGCAGTTTATTCACTGATATATCATTGTGCTTTGGTATTATTGATTATGTTGATCTTCATTGCTTTATTTTGAATCATTTGTGGTTGCTCTCAATCTTCATCATCTTTGTTTCTCATTGTTTGTATTTGATATTCAACAATCCAACATCTCATTTGTACTGCAAATCGATCAAATGGACCAAAACATAGCAGCTATCTCAGTTGACTTTCCAGTGGCCTTGGTGTGGAGGGATGTGTGGAGGCCTATGGGGTTCCCGGATTTGACTTGGGGGCCTTTCATTCCCTTGCAAAGTGACCAAGTTGGTTACAGTTGTAACATTTGACCTTGGTCTTATCAAACCCAAATTTGCTGTTGGTTGGGTTATGAGGAATTGCTTTCTAGTTCTCTTGAAGAACTTCTTTGCTCTATAGGTTAACAGAGCCATTTGTTGGACTATGTCCACATATTCCACATCATCTGGGTTGAAACACTCTAGATCATCAAAGCAATACTGATAGTCACTAGAGTGCCCATTTTCTGAGACAAAGGCATAGCTGTCCTGAAAGGAACTTTGCTGAGCCTGTTGAGACCTTAGAGTCTCAGGGAATGTAATGTATGGCCCAGAAGAACAGGATGGCTGCTGGGTGTATGTCAGGTACTGTTGATGTTGGGGGGGTCTTGAGCATTCAGCAACCATTAAAGCGTTGCTAGCAGGAAGACTCAAGGGTCTGCTTGTTTGATGGCCTCTCTTGCTCTCCATCTCTAAACGGTATCCATCAAGGATGCCATAAATTTCAGTCATGGTGAGGGTGTTCAGATTTTCTGTCCTCTTGATAGAGACACAGTAGAACGTCCACTCATTAGGGAGTTCACTCATGAACTTTCTTGTGAGATCTCTTAGTTCAAGGGCAATTCCCACAGACTGGAGGGAGGAAATAAGATCCATGTACCTGAATTATTGCTGGTTGAGGGTCTCTCCAGTAATATAGGTGAAGTTCTTGAACTGCTGCTTCAGGGAGTCCTTCTTATAGTCATAGGAGCTGGAGTACATATGAGCAAGTGCATAAACAGTTCTTTGGCAGACTTGCAATGCTCAAACCCCACCATGATGGAGTTGGGTATTGTAGTCATTAGAACAGTCATGGCATTGCTGTCAATGTCCAGCTTCTTCCGGTCCTCATCAAAGTAGTCTTCAACGACTTTCTCTATCATGGCACCATTTCCACCTGGTGCTGCCACCTTTGGTTTGTACAGACCATTGACAATAGATTGTCACATCTTGCTGTCTGGATACCTGATGAAGCCTTCCATGTGTCTGCTCCATGATCTGAAGTTTTTAGGGGTGATGATGGGTGCTTTAGTCATCGTCCCCATCTCTACTTAAGATTTGTTAAGGGCCATTTTGAGTGTTGTGTAAGGAGGAGTGAAAAACAGGTTGATTTGGATGGTAAGATCTCACAATCAAGAGCCTAAAAAGCTCTGATACCACTTGCAGCATCGGGTTTTGTCACTTAAACACTTAGTTTTTCTCTGAATACTCACTTGTAACACACTCGGATCAGATGAAGTAGAATCTCTTCTAAGAGTTAATAATAATATATTAAGCAGCAAAGAACACAAAGAAATAATTTCAAGGTATTTGTATATATTACTTCTCAACTCAAAGTATTACAAGACTCTTACAAGCATATTACATGAGTTACAATGAGAAACTATATATACTAGATCCTACAGCCAGATATACGTTGATACCAGCTGGAAACCTACGACTAAAGCATATACTACAATGCTAAAGTTAAGGTATCTTAGATAAAGTATTATCTAAGATATGGTAGTCATGACATATCCATGACTTACCTTTTGTCACCAACTAAAGTTGGCAACGGTACTAATTGATAAAGGTGAAGAATGGAATAAAGTATGGTCAACTACATGGCTTTTGAGAAAACGCCATGCAGTATCTCAGAGGTCGGCAGCGGAGTGTCAGAGAGACCATACTTATAACCACTAGTTCATAGTAGTGTCTTCCGAAGGTTAGTTGGCTTCGGAAGAACAAGTTCTTCAGAAGCCACTTATACTTTGGAAGAGGCTACTTCTTCCGAGGCTTGAGGACTTCTTCATATCTTCATACTTCGAAAGTTGACTTCTTATCTTGTCAGGATCAGCGATCACAAGTTTGATGTATTAGAGAGTAATGCAGCGGAATGAAATCAAGAATTAGTCAAATTATAGCAAGAGTTTGTTATTTGTAAACAAATGCAAGAGAATATTTTTCTGTGATAAGGAATGTTTCAATAATGCCCAATATTATTGCTAAATCATTCACAGTTACAATAAGGTTGGCACTCGTTATATAGAGTGCAATCACTGCTGTAATCACGGGATGGTGATTACTAGCAGATCTAGTACAAAAATAACTAATACTTAACAAACTACTGAAATGTTCACAACTACTGAGAACATGTCAGAGTGCCAAGTATAAAACATAAAACAACTGAAAAGAAACTACTGAAACTACAACGACTGAAGAACAAGCTCTTCAGTCGTTTTACAAAACTACTGAAAAGAGAAAACATAAAACTACTGAAAGTAAACCATCACAACTACTGAAGAAGTCCTCTTCAGCTGTTATGACTTCTGATACTTTGTCTTCAGCACTTGTCTTCAGACTTTGTCTTCAGACTTTGTCTTCAGCACTTGTCTTCAGACTTTGTCTTCAGCACTTGTCTTCAGACTTTGTCTTCAGCACTTGTCTTCAGACTTTGTAATCAGTTGTTGTCTTCAGCTGTTGTGGACTTCAGTAGTTGTTGTGACGTCTGTGGGACTTAAAGGTTTTTCTGATCCGGCTCATTGGTTCTTTTGGTCCAACAAACTCCCCCTGAACCAATGCAGCCAAAACCTTTAACTTTATTGAGGTCCCACTTATTGTTGGCAAAATGGTTGGTCTTTTTCCTTCTTGATCAGTTGAGAAGATGACCCATATAAGCACCGGCCTGGAAGTAAGTCTCTGATGATTTGGTTGGCAAAGTATGGATGGGAGCTCTGTATTGGGGAATTGGACACTGAGCTGTTCCCCCATCCATGAGACTCACTTCCCATGTATAAGCCTGTAGGATTCTCTGGTGTATGCTCTGAGAGACATGATTTGTTCTTCCATGGTAAGATTCTCTGGTTCACCATCAAACAATCCTTCACGCCCATACAGCTCTGAGATGTATTTGGCCTGTTTGCCATTTTTGAGCTCAACTGTTGTGATCTGTCTGTAAGCAAACTCATCTGGGTGATTACCTTCAAGTAACAGACTGAGCTCATTTTGTTTGAAGTTCTCAAGCTTCTTGTAGACTAACCCCTTCTTAATTACCTGTTTTCTAACATCTTTTGGGGAGGCTGTTTAGTCTCATAAGCCTTCTTGAAGTCTTCTACAATTTCCCAGGGTGATACTACAAGGACCACTGTGATCTCTTCATCTACTATCCTTTTTATCTGGCCCTTGTATCTTGCAGGAATGTCCTTCTTCACAATTCTGTGAGCCACCCTAGGATCAGGCCATATCCTCACCTTTTCCTTTTGATATTGAAATGTGTTGGCAAGGGTGTACAGTCTTAGAGCTTCTTTCTTCATACTTATTATTGATGAAGAAGCAGCATAAGTTTTGTCTATGCTCTTCAGCATCTCCTCATCATGAAGCCTTTGCTGCTGCTCTTCTTCTATCTTTACTCTCACAGTTTCCATCTGTGAGGTGGGAGTGATGGGCATAGATTTGACTTTAGGCAAAGTTAGGACTGCAGAAAGAGGCAACCTATCTTCTTCCTCATCATCCTCTTCATCTTCTTCTTCTAGCCTCAACATCCTTCTCTTCTTCTTCTTGGATGCATCATCGGCTGTTGGTTTTGAGGGTAAAGGGGTTGGTTTAATGGGTTGTGGTAATGGTGATTTTGAAGTGGTGGTTTTGCAGGTTGTTCTAGCATTCTTGTAATGAGTGAGGCTTTGGAGTATTTTGCTAGTTCATTTCTGTTCCCAGCACCTGCTTCATTTAGTGCTTCAATTACTAATCCCTTAGTGTATGCTTCAGACGTACAGATCTTGGTGGTTATTGCCAAGATACTGTCCCTGGTCCATGACTTAATCTCTATCAATGATCTTCCAAGATATTTTGCAATGAATCTGATCATGATCTCCAGTCTTTCTCTTTCTAACACATCATAACTTGCCCATCTTGAGTTAATTTCTTCAACTTCAAGTCTTCTAATCTCTGAGTCAAGCTGTGCAGTATCGAACCCTTGTCTATATAGTTGATCAATAATGGAGTCCATAGATTTACTATGTGTAGCATCCGCCATTTTGACCATCTCATAAAGTTGGAGTTCTTTTTGGGGTTCTTTTTCTTTTCTTTCAATCTTCCTTTTCTTATATGTGATATGAAAGTCTTTGTGACTTTCACTCACTTGATCAGTGTCAGCTCCCTTCACATACTCTTCTTCCTTCTCAGTCTCTTTCACAACCTCCTCTTCCTTCTCAATCTCCTGTTCTCTCTCTTTCAATATGCTCTTCCCTTTTTCTTTCACTAACTGACTCTCCCCCTTTTTGGTTGCATTGGTTGCAAGGGTTTGAGTAGTAGAAAGCCTTGTGCTCACAATCTCCTCCACCAGGGGCTGTATGATTGAGGGAAGTCTCTCATCCAAGGTTTTGATCACAATGTCTGTGATCATTGGGGTGATGAGAGGTAGGGATTTATGGAAGATAGCAGCTGTTTGCTCAGAGGGGTTCTGTCCCTGAGAAGCAGTGCCAGAGGTAGAGGCTGGTGGATTGTATGTTTTGATTGGCTGAGTGTTTAGGAGACCTTCAGGTGAAGGTGCCATCTGTGGGTGTATGGTGGTGTCAGATGGACTTGCTTCTTGAGAGAATTGGTCAAGTAGTCTTTGTAGTCTACTGACTTCTTCTCAAGAATTGTGTTCTGGGCTAGAACATCATAAAAGAAGCCCAGGTCATCATCAGCAGATGCTGAATCACCTGACCTCCTGCTAGTAGCAAGATGTACATGCCCTGGGTGTAGACCAGTTGTAGCATGTGCCCCTTTTTCTTGGAACTGGGGACTTCCAGCCTCAGGACGATGTCCTTCATCAGCTGTTGCCTCTGATGAGGTCTTAGCCATGTTACCAGCCTCAGTCTGATCATGTGCTGATGCAGAAGAGGTGGCAGCCTCACCAGATATTCTGATCTCCTTATCTACACTAGGAGACAGAACATTTAAACCCCTGTGCTGTGGGTTGTCAGAAGCATGTTGATCCTCTTCCTCAATATCTGTGGTTTTCCCTTTAGGTGGTTGTTGGGGAGGAGGAGAGGCATGCAGCTGAGTCAGCACGTTTGCAATTATAAGTGTTGGACTTTGGGGGGCATTTTCATGAGGAGATAGGGTAAAATCAGTATGCACCTGGGAGAATGGTGTGTTTCAATGGCAATCTCCTCAAATGAGGAAGATTCCAGATTTGTGGGTACCCCTTCTTTGGTTGCTTCAGGCTCCTTTTGAGAGGAATCCTGAGCGGCTGTGGCTGGTTGAGTCTCTGATACTACTGGGGGGTTTACACCAGTAAGTATATCCTGTCTTGGTGGTACAGGAGCATCTTCAGGGGACTCATCTTCCTGAATAGCTGTTTTGGTTCGTTTTGTTTTTGGTTTGGTGGGGACTTTGGATTTTGTGGTGGTGGCTGTGGGTTCCAGCTGCGTGGGTTTGCGCAGCTTGGCAGCCATTTTGAGTGATTGGTCAGAGTTGTGCCGGGAGTATACTTCAGGCAATACAGCCATAGCAGGGACTCCCAGGCCAACAAGTCCCTCAGCTTGAAGCTGGTTTTCAATTATGGCCATTATGAACCGAGGATATAATATCCAACGGTTAGAAAGTTGTTTTTGGGCCATATCCTTGAGCTCTAAGAATAGTATTTCAGAAAAATTTAAAGGTTGTTGCTCAAGGATGGAGTACAATACCTGTTGCCACCTTGTGGACATTTGATCCCATGATGAAGTCTTGGGGGCCAGGCAGACATTGACCATATGAAAGATAAGCCGTTCAGCATCCTGGAAATGTTTCTTCAATATGGTAGAGGCACTCAGGTTACCTTCGTATCCATGGTGGGCAAATGATAGATCTGTGGTGCCCTTTGGATAACTAGTCGGGAAAGTGGCATCATCCAGATTGAGGGTTTGGCGAAGAATCTCTGGATTGATGACCACTTTTTGGCTATGGACAAACGATTGAAGAGACTCTGTGTCATTCTCCTCAGAGACAAGAGTGACGTTTGTCCAGAATTGGCTAAGGGATTCGGCATATATGGTGGGGTTTAACAGAAAAGCTGTTTGGTAAGGTGACTGGACCATTAAATCAATGGCGTTGTGAAACTTGGTCCAGTATGGCGATTTGGTAAGGTGAGCGACACAGTTGTGTCGTGGTTTTAGTTGCATGGTCGCCATGGATGAAGAGAGGGTACAGAGTTTTTGAACGTTAGGTTTGAGAGGAGAGGTGAGAAAAACTCTGGTGAGATAAGGTATTTATAGGGTAGGGTTATGAAACGACTGAAGGTTTTGGTGTTAGTCATCATTTGTTGAAACTACTGATGACGTGGCATTAACTTTCAGAGGTTTGAAATGACTGACCGTATTGGTGTGATCATCAGTTGTTATAAAACAACTGAAGACTTGGTTTTAACCGTCAGACGTTGAAACAACTGAAGTCTTTGATTTAGTCTTCAGTAGTTATAAAACTACTGAGGACAATTCTGACTTCAGGTGGTGAAACAACTGAGGACATGGTGTTTGTCATCAGTAGTTGTGAAACTACTGAAGACAGTGGTTTTGTCATCAGTTGTTGTAAACAGCTGAAGACTTGGTGGTAGTCTTCAGTAGTTGTAAACTACTGAAGACATAGCTTTGGCTTCAGTTGTTTAGAAACAGCAGTTGTAGAAACAACTGAAGAGAAATTACTCATCAGCTGTTTTCGTCAATTCATAGCTTTTCAGCTGTTTCAGTCTGACCTCCACACTGACTTAAATCTGAGTTTCAGAGGTTTCATTGGTCATCAGTACTTATCTGCATTTCTGACATCAGCAGTTGTAGTTACATCAGCTGTTGTGATTTCATCAGCTGTTATAACTATATCAGCTGTTTTAACAAGTGAAGTACTTATATATGACATGGTTACCAATGATCATCAGTATTTATTACTGAGATTATCAGTAGTTGTCACTTATTCTAGCTGCAGCATACCAAGCCTTAACACCAGGTTGTGGAAAGTTGAACTATCCAAAGGCTTAGTAAAAATGTCTGCAAGCTCATCAGCACTAGGAACAAATTTTGGATCAATCAGACCTTTTTCAAAACAATCTCTAATAAAATGGTGTCTGATTTCAATATGTTTAGTCCTAGAGTGCTGGACAGGATTCTTGACAATACAAAGAGCTGAAGAGCTGTCCATTAACAATGGAGTCTTAGTCTCAGTTATGCCATAATCCAATAATTGGTTTTGAAGCCATAATACCTGAGATGTACAACTTGCAGCAGCAATGTACTCGGCTTCAGCAGTTGATGTAGCAACTGAGGTTTGTTTCTTACTCTGCCAAGAAATCAAACAGTTGCCTAGAAATTGACATCCACCAGAAGTTGATTTCCTGGTCAATTTACACCCTGCATAGTCACTGTCAGAAAAAGCAACTAATTTACCAGAATGTCTAGTAGAATACCATAAACCTAGAGATGGAGTGCCTTGCAAATATCTAAAGATCCTCTTGACTGCAATCAAATGAGACTCCTTAGGTGCAGCCTGAAATCTAGCACAAACACATGTAGCAAACATAATATCTGGTCTAGAAGCTGTTAAGTACATCAAGGACCCAATCATACATCTGTAAAGTGTTTCATCAACCACTTTACCTTTCTGATCTGTATCCAGTTGTGTGGTGTTGCACATGGGAGTAGAACAAGGTTTACAATTTTGTAAATCAAATTTTTCCAAAAGATTTTTTGTATATTTGGACTGATGAATGAAAATTCCATCAGCCTTTTGTTTGATTTGCAAACCCAGAAAGAATTGTAATTCCCCCATTGCACTCATTTCAAACTTTTGTTGCATCAACTTTGTAAAGGCATCACACAACTGTGGATCAGAAGATGCAAAAATAATATCATCTACATAAATTTGAACAAGTAGATTATGCTGCCCTGCTTTCTTAATGAATAAAGTTTTATCTATGGAGCCTCTAGTAAAATTATTTTCAAGAAGAAAGTTTGATAATGTCTCATACCAGGCTCTAGGAGCTTGTTTCAACCCATAAAGAGCCTTATCAAGCTTATACACCCAATTAGGATGTTTGTTGTCCTCAAAACCCGGTGGTTGACATACATAAACCTCTTCTTTAATTTTCCCATACAAAAAAGCACTTTTGACATCCATTTGGAAAACTTTAAGATTTTGATAAGCAGCATAAGCTAAAAACAGTCGAATTGCTTCCAGTCTGGCTACAGGAGCAAAGGTTTCATCATAATCAATACCTTCTTCTTGTGCAAACCCCTGAACAACCAGTCTGCCTTGTTCTTAACAATAAGCCCATTTTCATCAGTCTTATTCCTAAACACCCATTTAGTGCCTATTGCACACTTACCTGGAGGTAGAGGAACCAGTTCCCACACTTGTTGTTTCTTGAACTGAAGAAGCTCAAGCTGCATGGCATCAACCCATCCATTGTCCTTTAAAGCAATGTGATAATTCTTTGGCTCTTGCTGACTAATGAAGAGAGCATAGAAGCAGAAATTTGACAATTGACTTCTTGTTGATACTCCAGCAGTGATATCACCAATGATTTGAGACATAGGGTGATTCTTCAGATCTTGGTACACAATGAGATCAGTGCAAGTGTTTGTAGCAGGCTCAGCAGCAACAGATGGTGATGGTGAAGTATTTCCTTGAAACCAATCAGTAGATGGTAGTTCAAAGGAAGTTGAAGTTGTAGAAATCTCATCAGCATTTGTTGTGGATTGTGCTGCTGGAGCTACAGGAACATCAGGTCTAGCTGAATCAGGCAGTTGATCACTAAATCTGAAGAGGTGAGTACTACTATCATCATCATCAGCACCAGCAGTACCACCAGGTGGAGAACTGTTGACAGGAGCAACAGTAGGAGTTTGATGAGGAACATATTGCAGTATGTCCAAATCAAATATCTCCACAGGGTTTTGTGGAATCTTGTCCTTTGGAGATTCATTAAACTTAACATGTAGAGTCTCTTCAACCATCTTTGTTCTACAGTTGAAGACTCTGTATGCTTTGCAAGTTGATGAATAACCAACAAAATAACCTGCATCCACCTTAGAATCAAATTTTTGGAGTTGATCCCGTGTGTTGAGAATGAAACAAGGACATCCAAAAGCTCTGAAGAATGAAATTAGAGGGGCCAAATGATGAAGAACTTCATATGGAGTTTTCATCAACCTCTTATTTACTAGAGCTCTATTTTGTACATAGCAAGCTGTATTGATAGCTTCAGCCCAAAAATTCATTGGCAATCCAGAGTCAGCCAACATGGACCTTGCAGCTTCAATAAGGGTCCTGTTCTTTCTCTCCACTACTCCATTTTGTTCAGGAGTTCTTGGAATGCTAAAATGCCTCTTGATTCCCTTTGAGAGGTAGAACTCATCAAGTGTATTGTTTCTAAATTCTGTTCCATTATCACTTCTAATACACTTGACTGAGAGGGAATACTGCTTCTCAACATACAACACAAAGTTGATAATCTTCTGAGCTGCTTCATCCTTTGAATGAAGAAGAAACTCCATACAAATCTGGAGTAATCATCCACAATTACGAGACAGTATTTCTTCTTAGCCATACTCATCACTCTCACAGGACCAAAGAGATCCATGTGAAGAAGCTGTAAGCAGGCTGTGGACTTAGGTTCTTCTATGGAGGGAAATGAAACTTTGTGTTGTTTTCCTTTTAAACAAGCAGTGCAGTCATCTTCACATTTAAACTCCTTCATAGGCAATCCCCTTACTAAACTATGGTTTATCAGCTGATTTATGTTTTTGAGATTAACAAGACCCAGCCTTCTATGCCATAGTGTAGATTCTTGAGGGGAAGCCTTGGAAAATAGGCAAGGATGGCCTTTGAGATCTATTTTCTTAGAAAGATCTAAGGCATACACTCTTCCTGTCCTGTTGGCCTTAAGGAGAGTGTGTTTATCCAACACCTTGTCAATCAAACTTAGAACTTTGGATGACAGAATCCGGCAGTTCTGGCTTGTGGAAAGAGCAACATGGCCTTTGTCACACATTTGACTGACACTCAAGAGGTTGTACTTGAGATTCTCCACATGGTTAACATCATCAAACTTTATTTCCCCATTGGAAACAAAACCTTTGCCGATGATGTAACCCTTTGCATCATTGCCAAAAGATACAAATCCCTTTCTTCCTTGAGAGTAGTCATTAAGAAGTGATCTGTTTCCTGTCATATGCATGGATCCTCCACTGTCTACATACCAGATGCCTCTGTGGCATGTTGAAGAACCCTGCAGAACAAAGCAAATTAGTTAGATTTTGAGACCCAAACCTTTTTGGTTTTGGGCCTATTCACATCAACAGATGGTGGACTAACAAGTTTGCTGGAAATAACAGCCTGAGAGGAAGAAGATGGTGAAGAAGAGGAATCCTTTGGCTTGGACCTCCTTTTCTGTGGATTCAACATAGGAACATCTAATTGGTTGACTCTTCCCAATAGATGTTGAACCATCATAACCAGCTGTGTCTGATTTTGTGATAAAGCTTTCAGCTCTTCAGACACATTAGCACTGGAGTTTGATAAGTTCTTATGTTGCACCTTCTTCTTTTGAGCAATCTCAGCTGTTACCTGTTTAACCCCTTCCTTTTTGGATTTTTTTTTGGACTTAAGGGTTACAGGATTTGATGTTGCTGGTACAAATGTGGCTTTAAACTCATTTTTCATTTTAACCATTTTCTCTTTAATTTCATCTTTATGTTTGAGTTTGGATCCTCTTTTGTACCAACAATCATCAGTAAGATGATTAGACAAACCACATACTTCACATGGTTTCTTTTTCATCTTATGTTGATCATCAACTAAAGAGGATGAAACTACTGAAGACTTGCTCTTCAGTACTTTGGAAGCATTATTTGCTTTCTTGGCTTCCTCTTTAGTAGTCTTCAAACTCTTTCTACTGACAGTTTTCTTCTTTTCAGTGCTGACAGTAGTTGGAGTTTGAACTTCAGGTGTTAGTTCTTGCTCTCCAGTCCTTTCAGGACTTTCAGAAATAACTCCTGAGTTGACCAACTCTTTGATCATGTGAGTGTCAGCAATTGAACCATCAACATCAGCTGATAGGTTCTGAAAGGGCTTAGTGCTGACTTCTACTTTTGATGATGCTCTATCAAAAAGTGAATCACATGATGAGGTGGATTGGTTATTGCTTTCTTCATCAGATTTCACTTCTACTCTTGGAGCAAAATCTGTAGGAGGAGCAGTGTGATTATAACCAATGCCAAACTTCACATTGGAAGCTGATTGCTTACTAAGAAGCATTTCAAAACCTTTGCATGATTGTACCCATCGATCACACTCTACTTGGGTGACTGCAAGGGTTTCTTTGAGACTTCTTTGGTCTTCCAGAATAACCTCTAGCTTAGCCTTTTCATCATTTAATTGGCATTTAAGCTTATAAATCTCATCATTTTTACTATTAAGAGCAGACTCATACTCAGCTTGTCTTTTGGAAAATGTTTTCTCAAATTCAAGTTTTTCATTTATTAATGCTACATTTGCCTCTCTAATAGCGACAAAGGCAGCAATGCATGATTCAGAACATAACTTGGCTTTAGCCTCTGAAGATACCTGAGTTACCTGTGAAGATGATGCAGTTGAACAGGAACCCTCAGTTGACTCCAGAGCCATAAGTGCCAGATTCCCAAAAGGACTATCACCACCATGTTGATCAGCACTTGTGAACAGTTGTTCATGACCAGACATGTCATCTGGCAAGCTGCTCCAGTCAACAACTTCTGGGGTGAAGAAGCTATGTTGTTGAGGTTGAGGGGGTTGATGAGATGGTTGAGGTTCTGGAAGTGCATGAGGTTGTGGTACTATAGGAGCTTGAACTTGACTGGTTTGTGGCATGTAATAACACGGGTAAGGGTAAGGCATTTGACCCTGAGGAACAAAATATGCAGGAGATTGTAGTTGAGACTGATGACTAGAATTGACAGGATATTGCCCTTTGTTTTGTTGACTATTGCTAGGAAAAGTCACAAAAGGTGCAGAGGAATTAGATCCAGATGATCTACATTCTCTAGCAAAGTGTCCAAGCCTTTGGCATTTGTGACACCTCAACTTACTCTTGTCAAAACCAACTTTGGTTTTGCCAGAGAGTCCTGGGAACTTTCTTCCAGTTCTTTTGTAGAACTTCTGAGATCTGATATTTATCAAGGCCATTTGGCTCAAAATATCCATCTCTTCTAAGACATCATCAGCAATCCCCTTGAGATCATCCATGATGAAGCATAGATTGTCATTATTACACCCAGTAAATTGACTATCAACACTCACAAATGCTGAATCAAAAATGTTTGAAGAGAAATCAATATGCTCATCATACTGGCATTCAGATGAAGCATATTCTGACTCATGACTAACCAGAGCAGTGTTGCCTGGTACAAAGTCTTCAGTGAGCTTACCAGATGAAGACAGTTTTCTCTTTTGTTCTATCTCTCTCTCAAATGTGAGCAATTTCCCATGAAGTTGGGTGAGAGATAGTTTGTCCAAATTTGCACTGGAGCGTAGTACAATGGTATATGTATCCCATCTCTCAGGCAGTGATCTGAGAAATCTGTTATTCATCTGGATATTAGTATACTCATGTTTGACCATTTTCAATTCATAGATCAAACAAGAGAACCGCTCAAACTGTTGAGTCAGTGTCTCACCCTTCCTATGAGAGAATGTCTCATATTGTTGGGCAAGGATCTCTCTATTATTTGCCAAGACCTCATCTGTTCCTCCAAATTGTTCTTTCAAGGTATTCCAGAGGTCATGGGCAGATTCATAATGCATTAGCCCAGAATAGATTTCATTTGGTAGTGCCATGGCCAGAATTCCATGGGCTTTTGCATCAATCTCAAACAATTTCTTATCCTCATCTGAGTATTGATCCTTCCTCTTCGGAACCATTTGATTGGTTTCCGGGTTATTCACCATAGGCTTGTGTGGACCATGTACCACTGATGTCCAACAACCTGAGCTGTTAACAGACAGGTGATGGAGCATACGTCGTTGCCATATGTTATACTCATTCCTAACCAGCATTGGAGGCTTGGTTGAGGAACCAGTATTGTGAGGATCATTGGAAGGAGTAGTCATTTTGGGTCCAAAAACAATTTTATTCAAGTTTTTAAAAAAAATTTAGACACACCACAACAAACTCAATGAAAACCAAGAATAAATCTCAGGATGAATGATTAAAAGCACAGAAAATTCAATCTCTATAACAGTTTCTTGCAAAAATGCTAATTCGATCAAACTTGGATCTTGAAGAGCAGTTTCAATGATCAATTATTAGATCGATCAATGATTAACCGGCTCTGATACCATTTGTCAGGATCAGCGATCACAAGTTTGATGTATTAGAGAGTAATGCAGCGGAATGAAATCAAGAATTAGTCAAATTATAGCAAGAGTTTGTTATTTGTAAACAAATGCAAGAGAATATTTTTCTGTGATAAGGAATGTTTCAATAATGCCCAATATTATTGCTAAATCATTCACAGTTACAATAAGGTTGGCACTCCTTATATAGAGTGCAATCACTGCTGTAATCACGGGATGGTGATTACTAGCAGATCTAGTACAAAAATAACTAATACTTAACAAACTACTGAAATGTTCACAACTACTGAGAACATGTCAGAGTGCCAAGTATAAAACATAAAACAACTGAAAAGAAACTACTGAAACTACAACGACTGAAGAACAAGCTCTTCAGTCGTTTTACAAAACTACTGAAAAGAGAAAACATAAAACTACTGAAAGTAAACCATCACAACTACTGAAGAAGTCCTCTTGAGCTGTTATGACTTCTGATACTTTGTCTTCAGCACTTGTCTTCAGACTTTGTCTTCAGACTTTGTCTTCAGCACTTGTCTTCAGACTTTGTCTTCAGCACTTGTCTTCAGACTTTGTCTTCAGCACTTGTCTTCAGACTTTGTAATCAGTTGTTGTCTTCAGCTGTTGTGGACTTCAGTAGTTGTTGTGACGTCTGTGGGACTTAAAGGTTTTTCTGATCCGGCTCATTGGTTCTTTTGGTCCAACATATCTTTTCTTCTAAGTCTTGAACTTCGGAAGTGAATACTTTGTCTTTGGAAGTTGGAGTTTCCTTCGGAAGATGATCTTGCACTTTGTTTCAGAAGAACTCCATTTCCTTCGGAAGTTCCACACTTAGCTTCGGAAGTCCTTTATTAGTTGCACCCAAAAATAGTCTAAGTGATTTGGTTTTGGTTGCACTAGCCTTTTTAGATCCAACAAAAATCTTTATATTCTTGTAAATATATATTTTTGCATGCTACATGATGCTATCTAGTTAGGGATGCCTTTTTATGTGCAATTTGATGCCTTTAGTTAGGTTTGCCTTGTAATTGATTAAAGTTTGTTGCTTGTCTCCCCTAAACTTATTCTTAAATATTTATTCTCTCCGATGAGTGAAACTTCTTAAACTTATTCTCGACGTCACGTGGGATTGTACGTTTTATATCGATGGTTTAAATCTTTAGACTTATTGTCTAATCTATAAAAATCTTATCAAGGTTTTGATTCCATGAACCTAAGAAATATTGTGTGACACATAGACACCTGTATTCTGGATTTCCTGGCAAAAGGCCTTCAGGCTAAGGTAAGCATTTCGATAAATCCTACGGGACTAGTTATGCTTACCTGGGATTTCTGGGATGAGTGATAAATTGTGGTCAACATACCCAAGTTTCTAAGGCAAATGTGTCAATTTACCTTGACGTGTCAACGTTTCCAAATTGTAATGTGTTACCAAATGAAATCATTCCATGTGCTTTACAAATCTTGAATAATCCTTGATTGATTTACTGTCCTCTTATTTCCAAATTCCTATGACTAACTTATTTTGTATCCAGCATGTCTCGTCACCATGGAAAGCGTGGAAGTTTCGGCCGAAAGTTAGCCGCCATGATTGCTCGTCAAATGGCTGCTGTCATACCGACCATGATTGCTAAACTCAATAGCACCATGATGACCAACTCTAGCAACAATGGAAATGGTCAAGGAGAAAATAACGCGAACCAATGGCGCAACAACCGAACCTGCATGTTCAAACACTTTATTCGTGCAATCCCACTAGCTATAGTGGAAAGGAAGGAGCCATTGGACTTCTCGAGTGGTTTGAAAGCATGGAGAATACGTTTATCAACTGTGAGTGTCCCGAGGTGCTCAAAGTTCGCTATGCCACTAGTATGCTCCAACAAAGGGCACTCACATGGTGGAATAGCGAGAACAGAAACCGTGGTGCTGATGTTGTGTTAGCACTGACTTGGGATGAGTTCAAGAACATTGCTATCGCGAAGTTTTTCCCGAGAAGTGAACTGCAAAAGCTAGAGGAAGAGTTCTGGAACCTTAAGCAAGATGGTGGTGATCACTTGGCCTACTCAACTAGGCATCAAGAGTTGAGCATTCTGTTGCCACATATGGTCGACAATGTTCCTCGCAACATCGAGAAGTTCATCAAGGGGGTACCACCCCAAATTCTGGATGCTGTGGTTAGTAGTCGACCCACAACTTTGGAGGAAGCCATTACTATTACCACTCACCTTACCGAGAATCATATACGAGCGGGCACCATGTCTGTCAAGGGTGCTAAGAAAGTTGAGAAGACGGTCCCTGAAGCTGCTAAGGAGACAAAAACTAAACTGTCTTACAACAACAACAACAACAAGAAACGCAAGTTAACACCGGCTCGCAACTTTGTTGTGGCTGCACCCAAACCACCTCAAAGACAACTAGTACATGTGGCTGCACCTGTGGCACAAGTTCCTGTGGCTAGGGCCTATGCTGGTCCTCAACCTATTTGCAACGTTTGTAGGTACCATCATCCAGGGAACGCTCCGTGCCGCATCTGTACTTTGTGCGGTAAATATGGACACTTGGTGGTGACTTGTCACCATGCACCAAATGATGTCGCGATGGTTGCTAATCGTGTTTGCTACAATTGTGGGAACCTGGTCATTTCCACCCACAATGCCCTCATCTTGCGGGTAATGTTCCACAAGCCCGAGGAAGTGCTTTCAATATCAATCCAAACAAAGCACAAGCAAACAACGATGTGGTGAACAGTACATTAAATCCAGCCTCAACTTTTATGATCTAAGTCTTTTTAATTCTCTACCTGTATCGTTAAAATATCTGTGAAACTGAACAGGTATGTTCCTTATTAATAATTTATATGCCTACGTTCTATATGATTCTGGAGCCGATAAAAGCTTTGTCTCTTTAGAGTTTGAATCTATTCTTGCTAAGCCACATACGAAATTAGAAAGACCTCTCACCGTTGAAGTCGACGATGGAGAACCAATCACCGCCGATATCGTTATTCATGATTGTATTTTGAGACTCGACACACATGATTTCTTTATTGACCTTATTCCTATGAAACTTGGAAGCTTTGACGTTATCATTGGCATGGATTGGTTAGCCAAACATCATGCCGAGATTATTTGTTTCGAGAAGTGCATTCGTATTCCGTTGCCTTCGGGGGATACATTGAAAGTTTTCGGTGAAAAATCCTCCAAAGGGTTCAAACTTATCTCATGCACTCAAGCCTGAAAATGCCTAAGCAAGAACTATATGGCTTTCTTGGCCTATGTGGTCAACACGAAAGTCAAAGGGAAAGAACTTAAGGACGTCCCGATTGTACGAGACTTTCCTGAAGTTTTTTCCGATGACCTTAGTGGTTTAACTCCCGTGCTTGAAGTCGAGTTTAAAATCGATTTGATTCCGGGAGCAAACCCCGTGGCTAAGTCACCATATCGACTTGCACCATCGGAAATGCAAGAGCTATCTAGTCAACTTCAAGAACTATTCGATAAGGGTTTTATTCGTCCTAGCTCTTCGCCTTGGGGTGCACCTGTTCTATTTGTGAAGAAGAAAGATGGGTCGTTTCGTATGTGCATCGATTATCGTGAGCTTAAAAAACTTACCATCAAGAACCGCTACCCTCTTCCTCGTATCGATGATCTTTTTGACCAACTTCAAGGAGCTGCCATTTTCTCGAAGATTGACTTACATTCTGGTTATCATCAATTACGTGTCCATGACGATGATATCCCAAAGACTACGTTCCGTACTCGATTTGGGCACTATGAGTTCATGGTTATGCCTTTTGGTTTAACAAATGCTCCTGTTGTCTTCATGGATCTCATGAATCGAGTATGCAAGCCTTATCTAGACAAGTTTGTGATCGTCTTTATTGATGACATACTTATATATTCTAAGTCCAATACCAAACATGAACTTCACTTGCGACAAGTTCTTGAGTTGTTGAAGAAAGAACAATTGTACGTGAAGTTCTCGAAGTGTGAATTTTGGCTCGAGGAAGTTCAATTTCTAGGACACGTAGTGAATAGCCAAGGAATTCACGTTGACCCTGCAAAGGTGGAAGCTGTGAAGAATTGGTGTTTTACTACAACTCCAACTGAAGTTCGATCTTTCCTTGTTCTTGCTGGTTATTACCGGCGATTCATTGCCAACTTTTCAAGAATCGCGAAGCCGCTTACTTCTTTGACTCAAAAGAACAAACCATTCCAGTGGGGGTCCGAGCAAGAGAAAGCTTTTGAAGCATTAAAGCACAAGTTGTGCAATGCTCCTATCTTGACCCTACCTGATGGAAACGACGTTTCACCGTGTATTGTGAAGCATCTAAACAAGGCCTTGGTTGTGTTCTCATGCAACGAGGAAAGGTCATAGCATATGCATCAAGACAATTGAAGGTCCACGATATGAATTACACGACACATGATCTCGAACTTGGTGCAGAGGGTTTTGCCTTGAAGATTTTGAGGCATTACCTTTATGGTACGCAATGCATAGTCTACACCGATCACAAAAGCCTTCAACATGTTTTTAATCAAAAAGATCTCAATATGAGACAACGTCGTTGGGTTGATTTGATTAGTGATTACGACTGTGACATTGGAAAGAAGGGTAAACTAGCTCCAAGATTTGTAGGACCTTTCAAGATTCTGAAAAGGATCGGGAAAGTGGCTTACAAACCAGAATTGCCTTCCGACCTTAGTGGAGTTCATCTTGTTTTCCATGTCTCAAATTTGAGAAAGTGTTTGGCTGACGAAAGTCTGCATGTCCCGTTGGACGACGTCCAGGTCGACGAATCATTACACTTTGTCGAGAAACCCGTTGAAGTCTTGGATCGCATTATGAAGAAGACTAGAACCACTAATACCCCAATCGTCAAGGTTCGTTGGGAGAATAACCGTAGAGCTGAGTTTACTTGGGAGCGTGAGGAGCATATGAAGAAGAAGTACCCGTATTTGTTCGTATAGTTTCATTTTTAATTTCGGGACGAAATTCCTATAAGTTGGGGAGAGTGTAACATCTCTTATTTTCCGCTAATTAAAAGTTAACGTTGTTTATTCTTGTAAGGGCCATTTATGCCATTTATGAAACTTGTGGGATACTTATGCTCGTTTTCTTTATTTTTACATTATTCCTTTAATTTAAAAGTTAATATTTAAAACAATTAAACTGTATACAATAATGATGATTATAATACTAATTACAATAATAATATCAAGAATAATAATAATAATAATAATAGAAATAATAATAATAATAATGTTACTAAAAAAATAATAATAATTTATAAAAGTTATTTAACTTAAGTTGTTTAAAACTTAAATTTAATTAAAGTTCAAGGGGTTATTTTGATAATTTTGAAACTTTAAATGAAGGTTTTATGCATAAAATAATAACAATTCAAACTACATTGGCCATTTGTGTAATTAACTAAAACCCAAACCAATTCCCCCCCTCTCACACCCGTTTTTCCGGCAAGTCTCCAGCCAAACCGCCGGCGACTCTCTGGCCACCCAAAACCATCAAAATTCGATGTTTTCTTGATCCAAAACCGCTCCCAAACCTTTTATCACATGTTTCGAACCGGTATACATCAATAAACACATTTAAACGCCGGTTACTAAGCTCAATCGAGAGCATAACCGAAGCTTTAAACATGTTGATACATCATGTTCCTAGTTTATGTTCTTAATGTAAAAGTCTTTCATTTCTTACACATGTGTAATGTAACCACTTAATGAAATATGATATTTTCTTGATGTTTATTTATCTTTAAATATTTCATATTATTGGTGGTTATTCATGCTAATGGACCATACTTATGGGTTATACGCATGAATGAATCATACTTATGGACCAGTCGCACGACTGAACCAGAAGACAGGATCAGTCGTATGATTGAGACATAAGATTGACTCAGACGCATGACTGAACCTTTAGTTGTGCGTATGAACCAAGCGCATGAGTCAGTTGCACGACTGAACCATGCTAATGGTTCAGTCGTACGAATGAACACTAGAAACCCATAAATACCACATAATTCGTGGAAAACCAGAGACTTCAAAGATTATTAAACCCTAGCCGTCCAGAGCGTCCAAAACAACATATCCAACTTCAAAGTTCGTTCCTGATCGATTTCTAATCAATTCTTAACGTTTGTTTCATCGTTAGATCGATCAGGTTGTCGTTCTCACTGATTGGATCGCCAATCAAATAGAATTCTATGCTATTTGATCTGGTCTCACGTTGAATCCGTTAGTACTCCGTACGAAAACAGTCCTAATAACTGGTATCAGAGCTTTGGCTCGTGATTTTACGTGGATTTAATTGATTATGGTGTTAAGACCTATGTTTTCAATCAAAAGAGTCACCGTTTTGCTTTAAAAGGTGTTTTTGACATTTGCATGTGTTAAAGTTTTGATTTTTCATCAAACAGCAGATTAGGGTTTCCGGAAAATTCGTATTTTGTGTCAAAGTATACAAAATATTCGATTTTTTCAAACACAGCAGCTTTAAGTCGCATGATTGGACCATTCGTACGACTGAACTCATTCGTATACACTCATTCACACGGCTGAACTCAGTCGTGTCGCTCTTTCACATAGTTAAACAGCTCCAGTCATTTGATTTCATTTGTCCTGCTCATTCGCACGACTGAATCCAATCGCACGATTGAATTCATTCGCATCTTTCATTCGCACGAGTGACCCATTCGCATAGCTCATTCGCACGAGTGAATCTGTCATGTTCTAAGTTTACCAAGTCTATAGCAATGGAAGACCAATTTGCTGCATTCATTGCTGGAAAGGACTCACGTATCCAGAACCTTCTACTTCTGGAGAATGAGATAGGAAACCAAACAAACCGCCAAGTTGTTAAGTTTGGATGAAACCCACAGTGGAAACAACAGTTTGAAATCTACTTGAATGGAGTTGACCCAAACCTTTGGACATCCATTGAGTCTGGTTACACGGTATCAGTAAGTGCAAATGGAGTCAAATTGACTTTGGGAGGAATGAGTGAATCCCAGAAGACTTTGCATAATGCTGAAAAGAAAGCATATGCCTTGTTGACTCAGTCTATACCTAAGGACATATTTTATCAGTTCTCTGAGAACAAGCAATCTAAGAAGTTATAGGATGCATTGGAAAAGAGATACGAAGGGAATACAGCTCTGAAAGCACTGAGGGCAAAAACTCTTAAGAAGGAATTTAACAATTTCTCTCCAATTGGGAATGTGAGCTTGGATGATATCATTGATAGATTCTATCATCTGATGAGTGAGTTGCACAAGGTAAAGTCTCTAGTTTTGCTGATGGTTTGCCAGACAAATGGGATCCATTTGTGTCTAATTTGAGACAAAACGACATTCTTGCTACTTTAGACATAAATGATTTCATTCTGAAGTTAAGGGAGGAAGAACTACGTATGAAATACAAGTCAAAGAAAGGATCCTATGTTTAGAATCCTGCCTATAGAATTCAGTTCCAACTCCGGTTGCTTCAAGTGCACCACTACAAACGGCATTTGTGTCTAGCTCTTCCGCTCCTTCCCAAAGCAGTGCTTCAGGAACTGTAATGTCAGGGTCATCTGGAACCCAATACATAGTTCCTGAGGCAAATACTACCAAGATGAAGACCGAGAATCTCGGAAATGTCACCGTGGAAGTTGCCAAAGAGCACATGGATCTTCTAGCTGTTGTTGTTCAATCTTATGATGGATTAGTTGTTGGTAAAATTGGTGTTGGATCTAGAAAGGCTGGTGCAACCAAAACCAATCACTTAGAATATTTTGGTACAACAAATAAAGGACTTCCGAAGCCAAGTGTTGAACTTCTGAAGGAAAAAGGAGCTCTCCGAAGACAAAGTGTAAAACTAACTTCCGAAGGAAAACTCCAACTTCTAAGGACAAAGAACTTACTTCCGAAGATCAAGACTTAGAATGATAGATCAGAAGTCAACTTCCGAAGTATAGAAGTCCTCAAGCCTCGAAAGTATAGAAGCCTCTTCCGAAGTATAAGTGGCTTCGGAAGAACTTGTTCTTCCGAAGCCAACTTACCTTCGGAAGACACTACTATTATTCAGTGGACATAAGTATGGTCTCCCTGACACTCCCCTGCAAACCTCTGAGATACTGCATGGCGTTTTCTCAAAAGCCATGTAGTTGACCATACTTTATTTCACTATTTACCTTTATAAGTTAGTACAGTTGCCATCTTTAGTTGGTGACAAAAGGTAAGTCATGGACATGTCATGACTACCATATCTTAGATAATACTTTATCTAAGATACCTTAACTTTAGCATTGTAGTATATGCTTTAGTCTTAGGTTTCCAACTGGTATCAAAGTATATCCGGCTGTAGGATCTAGTATATATAGTTTCTCATTGTAACTCATGTTTCATGCTTGTAAAAGTCTTGTAATACTTTGAGTTGAGAAGTAATATATACAAGTGCCTTGAAATTTATTTCTATGTGTTCTTTGCTACTTATTATATTATTATCAACTCTTATAAAAGACTTTACTTCATCTGATTTGAGTGTTCTATAAGTGAGTTTGAGAGAAATCCAAGTGTTTAAGTGACAAACCCGATCCTGCAATTGGTATCAGAGCTTTTTAGGCTCTTGATTGTGAGATGTTACCATCCTAATCAACCTGTTTTTCACTCCTCCTTATACCACACTCAAAATGGCCCTTAACAAATCTGAAGTAGAGATGGGGACAATGACCAAAGCACCCATCATCACCCCTGAAAACTTCAAGTCATGGAGAAGAAGAATGGAAGGCTTCATCAGGTATCAAGACAGCAAGATGTAGCAATCCATTGTCAATGGCCCGTATAAGCCAAAAGTAGCTGGTAGAAACGGTGCCACGATTGAGAAAGCTGTTGAAGATTATTCTGATGAGGACCAAAAGAAGCTTGACATTGACAGCAACGCTATGACTGTTCTCAAGACTGTGATTCCAAACTCCATCATGGTAGGGTTTGAGCATTGCAAGTCTGCCAAAGAACTGTTTGATGCGCTTGCTCAAATTTATTCAAGCTCAAATGACTCCAAGAAGGACTCACTGAAGCAACAGTTTGAGAACTTCACCTACGTTGCTGGAGAGACTCTTAGCCAGCAATACATCAGGTACATGGATCTCATTTATTCCCTTCAGTCTGTGGGAATTGCTCATGAACTTAGAGACCTTACAAGAAAGTTCATGAGTGCATTACCTAATTAGTGTAGATTCTACTGTGTCTCTATCAAAAGAACAGAGAACCTGAATACACACACCATAACTGAACGCTATGGCATCCTTGATGGATACCGTTTGGAAATAGAGAGTAAGAGAGGCCATCAGACAAGCAGACCCTTGAGCCTTCCTGCTAGCAACGCTTTACTGGTTGTTGAAGGCTCAGGAACCTCCCAGCCTCAACAATACTTGACTTACACCCAGCAGCCATCTTGTTCTTCTGGGCCATACATCACATTTCCTGAGACTCCAAGGTCTTAACAAGCTCAGCAAAGCTCCTTTCAGGACAGTTGTGCTTTTGTCTCAGGAAATGGACACTCAAATGATTATCAATATTGCTTTAATGATCTAGAGTGCTTCAGCCCGGATGACGTGGAATATGTGGACATAGTCCAACAAATGGCTCTACTAACCTACAGAGCAAAGAAGTTCTTTAAGAGAACTGGAAGGCAATTTCCCCAGAACCCAATCAACAGCAAATTTGGGTTTGACAAAACCAAGGCCGAATGTTACAACTGTAACCAACTTGGTCATTTTGCAAGGGAATGCAAGGCTCCCAAGTCCAACCCGGGAACCCCACAGGCCTCCACACATCCCTCTACACCAAAGCCCACCGGAAAGTCAACAGAAACAGGTGCAATGGCTCAAGAAGTTGACTGGAGCTTCATGGTACAGGATGTGACTCCTGCTCAAGCACTCATGGCCGGAACAGATGAAAATAAGGTATATGAACATCTCTGTACTCCTGCCTGTATTGCTAAGGTTAAATTATATCAGGACTACATATGGAGATTAAATCCGATATTGAGTCTTTAAATGTTTTAAAATCTGATTTTAAAAGGGCTGAATCTGACTATCAAAGAAAAATTATGGAGTTAGAGAAAACTGTGACCCTATTAAAACACGAACACACAAACTATAAGACTCAAATAAAGGATTTAATATCCAAATTGACTGAGGCTCAAGCCCAGCTTGTCACAGCTGAGGCTCAAGCAAGGAAGTATGCTATTTTCGAGCAGAACTTCCAAGCCATTCTTGCATCATCCTCTCACTCAAAACTTTGTTACCAAAACAAAGGTGGGTTGGGAACCAATGAAATTGCTCCACCACACTCCTATGAGTCTATAAGACAACCAAGGTGTGGTACTGAGGAGCAAGAGGTTCCATCTGCTGACCCACCTTCTCATGAGTCAAAGAATGATGCAACCATGGAGACCATCACAGGGAAGAACCAGGTAATTATACCCTCTCCTACCAATGATGATCAAACCCTGACCACCAAATCCAGAAGAAGCAGAGCTAAGGCAGCCAGAAAAATTGCCAAGAAAATGGCTGAGTCTAAGCTAAAGATAGACCCAAAGCAAAAGGGAGTATTCATCTCAGCTGGATTCCAGGTGGTTGGAAACTCTGATTCAGGAAAGGGGTGTAGTACCAGCACTCCTGTCCTACTAAAGGATCAGAAGTTAAAAGGAAAGGTTGCTGATGAAGAGAGAAAGAACAAGAAACAGCAATCCTCAAGTTCCCAAAAGATTAACATTGCATGCATAATGTGTGGTCTGCAAAACCACATGGCCTAAGATTGTTACTATAATCCTGCTAGCACACATTATGCAAATAATGTTAAAAAGGAAGGAGTCAGGGAAGGTTTCTCATTTGGACCATATCAAATGGTTCAAGTGATAAAAAAGGGAAAGCTTGTTTCCGAAGCAAGGCTGCTTTCGGAAGAAGGTCGTTCTTCCGAAAGGAGAAAGGCTTCGGAAGCTAAAGCTGTCAAGACTCAAAAGAATGAAAGAGTCCCCTTGAGACCATCCCAGAAGAAGACTGCTTCGGAAGAAAAGGTGGTAACGGCTTCTTCCGAAAAGAAAGAAGCCTCGGAAGAAGGCCAAGCTACAAAAGCTTCAACAAGCTCATCCTCCATGATCAACCAAGGGATGGAATGGAAGATCAAGGAAGATGATGTAGCCCAAACCTCTTCTTCAAAGACATCCATTGAACCCCCATGCATAAATTTTGGTTCAATTATGTCATTATCATTGGAAGAACCCAATACCAACAAGGCTTGGGTTTCCAATCAAAACTAATCATCTCATCTTATGTGCAGGGACATCCATATGACATGAATAACAATGTTTGGATTGTGGATAGTGGATGCTCCAGGCACATGACAGGGTACAGATCTCTCCTTCAACAATTTCAACATTATGATGGAGGTCCTGTCCAATTTGGAGGTGAGGCCGGAGGATATATTTTGGCAGAGGAAGTATATCCAATGGAAAATTAAAGGTTGACAAAGTTAACTTTGTCAAACAGCTTGAACACAACCTGTTAAGTGATTCTCAGTTCTGTGATCAAAAACATCAAATGCTCTTCACAGAACATGAGTGGATAATCCTCAAACCCGGGATGACAATTCCTCAGGAATTGGTGCTTCTTAGATCTTCCAGGAAAGGGGATATGTACAAGCTAGATAGGAACAATGCTTCCCTAATGGGAGAAGTATCATGCTTTCTTTCCAAAGCTAATGGTGATGAGTCAACACTATGGCATAAACGAATATGTCATGTAAATTTTAAGACAATGAATAAATTGGATAAAAATAACTTGGTACATGGTTTGCCTAAAAATGAATTTTTCTGCAAAGATAACTGTGTTGCTTGCCTGAAAGGGAAGCAACACAGGGCATCTCATAAATCCAAAGTTGTTAACTCCATCACCACCCCATTACACTTATTGCACATGGATCTATTTGGTTCCACAAGTATAATGAGCATTGGAAGGAAATCATATTGCCTTGTGATTGTTGATGATTTTACTAGATTTACATGGGTATTCTTCTTAAGAACCAAAGATGAAACTGCTGAAACTTTCAAATCTTTTATTCTTAAAATAAAAAATCAAATTGATCACAAGGTTAAAATAATTAGAAGTGATCAAGGGACTGAGTTTAAGAACCACGTTCTTGACTCATTCTGTAACTCAAAAGGGATTGCCAGACAATATAGTGCTCCTAGAACTTCTCAACAAAATGGTGTTGCTGAGAGGAGGAATAGGACACTTATTGAGGCTGCTCGGACTATGTTAGCTGATTCAAAGCTGCCTCTAACATTCTAGGCAGAGGTTGTCAGCACTGCATGCTATGTGCAGAACAGGGTCCTTATAGTAAAGCCACATGGAAAAACCCCTTATGAGTTATGGAACAAGAGACCACCGTTCATTGGCTTTCTAAGGTCCTTTGACAGCAGGTGTACCATACTTAACACAAAAGACAATTTGGCAAAATTTGCTGAAAAGTCGGATGATGCTATCTTTGTTGGATATTCCTCTAACTCTAAAGCTTATAGAGTTTATAACATTAAAAATCAACAATTTTAGGAATCTTCCAACATTGTAGTCAATGAGCACACTCCTTGTGTTAGGGGGAATGGCCTTGATCATATCTTTGATTTAAAATTGTTTCCAAACTACTCTAAACCATCTTGTGAGAATTTTTCAGCTGGAACAGGTGCTCAAAGTGACTCTGACGATGATCAACTGTTTGAGCTTCCCAGACCTGTTCCAAGTTCTCCAAGAGCTGCAGCAAATCAAGTTCCCACTAATTGAGGATCTGATAGTATAACCATCTCAAGAGATAGTGGAGCTTTAACAAGCAGTGCACCTGTTGACTTTCAAACCTCTTCAGGTGACCCTGCACAACACCAAGCTGATGAAAGAAACATCTTGAAGGAACAGGCAACTATTGATGCTGGTTCACAGCAAACAAATGATGATGTTTTTCTTTCATTCAATCAGTCCTCATTGAATGAGTTTGAAACAACAGCTGGACCAAGTATTCAAGCTCCTGAGCAAAATATGTCCAATTTGGATTTATCTTTGCAACTGGAGGTGATTCCTAGACTTAGGATTCACAACACTCATCCAGCTGAGAACATCATAGGGGAAGTCTTTGAAGGCGTGAGAACAAGAGGACAAACTCACAATGGGAATGTCTGTTTGTACTCATGCTTTTTATCCCAAATGGAACCCAAGAAGGTGGAAGATGCCTTGAAAGATAGTAGTGGGTTGAATCAATGCAAGAGGAGCTGCTTCAATTCAAAAGACAAAAGGTTTGGAACCTATGTCCGCTACCATCTGGTCAAGTACCTATAGGCACTAAATGGGTTTTCAGAAACAAGAGAGATGATAGAGGCTTGATTATCAAGAACAAGGCAAGACTGGTGGTTCAAGGATACACTCAAGAGGAGGGAATCGATTATACTGATGTCTTTGCACCTGTTGCAAGACTTGAGGCAGTTAGGATCTTCCTTGCTTATGCTGCATCCAAGAATTTCACTGTCTACCAGCTTGATGTCAAGTGTGCCTTTCTATATGGGGATATAGATAGGGAAGTCTATGTATGCCAACCTCCAGGATTTGAAGATCCACAGCATCCCAACTATGTGTGCAAATTGGATAAAGCTCTATATGGGCTGCACCAAGCACCTAGGCTGTGGTATGAGACATTGTCTCAGTTTCTCCTGAAGAATGGTTACACTAGAGGTACCATTGACAAGACTCTTTTCATAAGGAAGTCTGGGAAGGACATCTTGCTCGTTCAAGTCTATGTTGATGACATCATATTTGGTTCTTCAAATGACCAAATGTGTAAAGACTTTGAGAGCATTATGAAGAAGAAGTTTGAGATGAGTTCCATGGGAAAAATGGACTTTTTCCTTGGAATTCAGGTGAAGCAAATGAAGGAAGGGTTCTTTATCAGTCAATCTAAGTATGTCAATGATATCTTAGAAAGATTTGATATGAAAGATTGTAAAGCAGCAAAAACACCTATACCCAGAAACCACAATCTCTGCCCTGACTCTGAGGGGGAGGATACTGATCAACATCAGTATAGAGCGATTATTGGTTCTCTGATGTATCTCACAGCAAGTAGACCTGATATCATGTTTGCAACTTGCATTTGTGCAAGATATCAGGCTGCTCCAAAGGTGTCTCACCTAGTTGCTGCCAAGAGAATTCTTAGATACCTTAAAGGAGCACCTAAACTAGGTCTCTGGTATCCAAGAAATAGTGATTTCAATCTCTATGGTTACTCTGACAGTGATTATGGTGGCTGCAATATCAACAAGAAATCAACATCTGGTGGATGTCAATTTCTTGGGGAAGGATCATCTAATGGCAATGCAATAAGCAATCATGTGTGGCTACTCAACTGCTGAACCTGAATACTTGCTACTGCTAGTTGATGGTTCTCAGCTGCTGTGGATTCAAAACCAGATGATGACTACTATACGTTATAGGATTCAACTTCATGCGCACTCCTATTCCACATTGACAACAACAGTGCTATCTCCATTACTGAAAATCCAGTAAAGCACTCCAAGACTAAGCACATCGATATCAGGTATCATTTCATTAGAGATATTCATGAGAAAATCTTATCTAGCTAATCAAAGTTGATTCAAATGAACAATAATATCTGACTTGTTCACCAAAGCCTTTGAGGAATAAAGATTTCAAATATATCAAACACACAGCTATTGGTATGATACCCTTGATTAGTCGATCTCATTTGAAAACCTTTTTAATGTGTAAAGTCTTATGTCAAAAAAATCTAAGCCATGTTACAAAATATCTTTCTCTAAATTTTTATCTAAGTATGAATTCTTTCGAAGAGGAATTAACCCTCGGAAGATATTTTACATATCTTTCTGAGCACAAATTTCTTCCAGGATATTTTCTTCTCGGAAGAGTTGTTAGTCTCGGAGAAGCGATTGATTTTCATATCAGATCTACTTCCGAAGCTTGTAACACTCTTCATTCGGAAAGCAACATATACTTTCGGAAGTAAACACTTTACCTTCGGAAGTAAATTGCCTTCGGAAGTAAATTTGCCTTCGGAAGAACATTACCTTCGGAAATGCTTTATACTCGGAAGAAAGATTTTACTGTGTAACGGAAATCTTTTAGGCCCCACTCTGTAAAAAGTAAAGATTTTGTTAATGATGTCGGATTATTTAAATGAACTAACCTTACCGCCCATGTCACATCATCCACTGAAACCACCCATCATCTTATCCAAACCTCCTTTAAAACTCCATTCCACCCATTTAAATACCTCCGGCTAATCACTTACATCCTTTTACCACAAATTAACTTACAACTAACTTACTGCCCTAAAAGCCTTCTTCCTCTTCAATTTACCCAATTCCAAACTATCTTCTTGTAACTTTCTTCGATGGCACTTAACCCTCAGCATAACCAAGTCGCACTCCTTGACTCTTCAAGGGATGCCGACTTTTAAGATATCATCTCCTTTCTAACCCAATCCTCTTACTACACTGCCCTGACTGTTAATCCCACGGTTTACTCAAATCATATGTCTGAATTTTGGGCAAACGGTCAGATTGAAACCCTAAATGGGGTTCGTGTCATAAGATCGAGTATCTGTGGCCAGGAGTTGGTCATTTCTGAACAAATCATCAGGGAGCATCTAGAGCTTCATGATGAGGGCGTTCCTACAGAATTCCACAAAGCAGATCTAGACAACACTTATATCCAAATGGGATATGGTGGAGATGTTAGCAGGTCAACCGTCTACAAATTCAACTTCTCTTACAATTGGAAGTTCCTGCTGCATGTAGTTCTTCACTGTTTGTCCAACAAATCTGGGGGATGGGATCAAATCCCATATGAACTTGGGTGCCTAGTTCATGGTTTGGTGAAAAGCCTCCGCTTCAACAACTCAAGATTTGTGCTGACCAGTCTCATGGGAAACCTTCAACGGGACACATTCTTCATGTATCCCAGGTTTCTCCAGCACATAATCAATTGTGAGCTGGACCAGAGCAAGCTTGTCTGTGCAGCTGCTCTGATTGTTCCTCAAGTGAGGCCGACCATCTTCAAAACTTTGAAGAGAGTGTCCACCAACTTCACCGGAAGAGATACTGCACTTCTTCCAGGATATGATTGACCATGGCTCCTGGTGACTCCCTGTTAACCCCACAGGTGATGAACCCACACCACAACTACCCTCCTTTGCACATCTACCTTCTCCACCCATTACCTTCACTTATCAAAGACACCCCAAACGATCCCTTGTTCAATCTTCTCTGATTGAACAAGCTCCTCATGTTCTACTAACCAGAAGGAAACTAAGTGGAACAATGGGCTCCCACTCAGCCTGAGGTCCAACCATCCTTCACAATTGACCTCAATATGGGTCTTGAGTCTCCTCAGTCTCAGACCAATGAGCCCGAAACCCAAGATGAAATCCCTCAGGGAGAGTGTCTATACTCTCCTGAGCAGCCAAAAAGGGACAGCCCCATCACAGGCTCAATGCCTTTAAACATTGATCAAGTCCCGGGTCACTAGGTTTTACTTCCATATCCTTTACTGACCTATTATCGGAGCTGATGAAGAGATTATGTCTCTTCAGGGCAATGAAGTTGATCCAAAACACCCTCTCAAGGATCAACAGAGCCCAGAGAGATCTCTTATCTCTAGCCCCCATCAGTAAACCTTTACTGAGGTGAGTCCTACTGATGTGGAGGGGACTCATGTAGATTCAGCTGCCACTACTGAAGGAGCCTCAAGGGATCCTCAAGACAGTGGTAACATTACTGAGACTGAATCTACGGAAACCATGCCCTTTGATGACTCTGAAAGAGACATCATTGAGCAAGCAAACCAGGGCGCCAAGAAACCACATCTGGTGGTGAGGCTGAACATACAAGGTATGTTACCTTATCTCCCCGTGATTCTTCAAAAGAAGATGAGGGAAGACTGCAACTCACCATTGAAGACCTACTTTCTAAAGTCTCAAATCTTGAATCTAAGGTTAGGACTTTAGAGGATAGGTCTGCCACTCGGCAACTTGAGATTGAAAATCTCAAGGCCAAACTAGCTGAGAAACAGATTGAGAGGTCTGTTAGGCACGTACCAATTCAGGTCTCTTTGACCTCTTCCTCTAGCTCATCAAGCTCTCAAGATGATGCTACCAAAAGGGGGGAGAGTGTTCAGGGACAAAGCCAAAGGCAAGAGAAACCACAGAGTCAAGCTCTCACTTTCTTAAGTTCAAGATACCCTATGCAACAAGCTTCAGTTTTTCCTGAGCCTCTTCCAGTTGTAATTCAAGTAGATCAAAGGATGCTCCAAGATCTCAATAGGTTCTTCAACAAGTTCCTATTGGAATCTCTTATTGAACAGCCAAGTCCTGATTTGTCTGTTATCTACTTTGGAGCTCAAGAGCTTCAGAGGTTAAATGCACCTTCTACCACTATTGAGGAAGTTGGTCAACCTAAGGTGCAAGTGAAACCTGAGATTAACTTCGAAGGGGAAACAAGGACTGATGGCCCAGCAACTGAGACAGTTGGGATAGATAATGCATTCTCACAGACTTCCGAAGCACAAGTCAAAGCCTCGGAAGAACAATTTCAATCTTCCAAAGCTGAGATTGCTGCTGCGCAAGGACTATTCTCCTTGTCCGATGATCTAATAGTCACAGATGCAATCCTAGAACTTGCATCTGAGGTTAATAGGGAGGATTTTCTCACCCAACCACTAGCTCAATCATCAGTATTAACTCCAGCTTCCATCTCTACTACTCAACCTGAACCTTCCATCCAAGAACCCCCAAAGTCTAGCACTTCCGAAGACATCAAAGGAAAGAGGAAGATGACTAAGAAAGAGCTTCAAGAGAAAGAAAGTTTAGAGAAACTCAAAAGAAAAGGCAGGCTTCACACTTGAAAACTACTAGCTGTTAGTAGCAAAACAGCTGCAGCCAACCAGGAGGCAGTCAACAATAGAAGAAGAGTAGAGATCATTGATAGACTTGTCAGTCTAGGAGCTGCGAATGAAGATATACTCCTGCTAACATTAGAGGAATTAGTTGAGCTGGAAAAGGCAACTTTGCTGCAAAAACAGCAAAGAGAAGAGGCAGCAAGGTTGGCCTTAGAAGAACAAAGGGAGAGGAAAGAAAGAGAAGTTGATTAGCAGCTCGAGAGGGAAAGGATAACTTTCCTAACCTCCAGAGGTTTCTCTCAAGAAGAATTATCTTCACACAACAATGATACGATCTTATGGCTCTTCAACAAAGAGCAAGATCAAATGGAGAAAGAGAGAAAGAAAGTTGCCAGGGAAAAGCTGATGCAGAAGAAGAAGAAGAAGTAAGAGGAAGGGCTATCTCAGGGCTCATGGCTTCTCTGGTAGGAAAGTGGGTCCTATGTCTGAAAAGACCCTCCAGTGAGATGTCAGTGACATAAAGGCTGACATTCGCTCGGGGAAGAGGAAGGAGATGTACAGAAGGGGACAGGGGATGATCTTCAAATCAACTACTCAACCCCAACTTCATAACCAACCACAACCTGAACCAATTCCCTTTCCACTCCCTATCAAAACCGAACCAACCACTGAACCATACACCCCTGAACCTACACCATCACCCCTACCAACCTCTTCACCTCAACCATCTAAACTACCCATCCTCCAACTCAAAACTCTAGCCAGAACCCAAAGACCTCAACCTACCCAACAACCCATCAAACCATACCCTCAGCCTTCTAAACATCTCTCCTTAGAAGAATTCAAGGCAACCAAGACAAAGCTCATCAATTGCACAACCCTGAGAGATATCTCCTGTGAGGAGGATTCAGTCAACTTGACTTATGTTGAGGGATCCTCATGTTCCCTTACTAGAGATCAATTTCTTGATCTGCCAGAGGAACATTGGACCAAGCTACAAATCTCCTTGGCCTCAATTCAGATACTTTGTATGAGGAAGAAAAGAAGTTAAGAAGAAGGCTGGTGACTCTGCTGGATAACCAATGGTGACCGAAAGGTGACCGGTGCCAAGACAACCTCTTGCACCTAGGAAGAAGATCATCCAGTAGAGGTTCGAAGACTCTTCTCACAACTTTGTTGTTGAAAGAGAGAATGGAGAGCTCAACAGGCTAAGTGCCTCATCTCTACTACACTTGAGCAGGTTTGATATTGATGAGTTAGTAGAGAAGCCATTCTCCAACCCTTCAAACTCTGATGTAGCTGCCCATATCAGAAATCATCTAGGCAGTCTTCAAATGGCCGAGCTAACCGCTAGGAGCAAGGTTGAAGAAGAGTTGAAACTGAGAGAGGAGGAGAAAAGGAAGGGATCAACAACCAAAGGCAAAGCCTTTCTACAAATGGTTGAAGGTCCTGAACTTGAATCCATAGTTAGATAGGAGTATGACTATAACTCCTGCCAACTAACTCTTTTCAGGGGGACGCAACAAAGGTTACATGTCATTCAGAGTGATAGACTGGATCTCCTATCCACCAATGACTTGTACAAGCTTCTCAGCACCACTTCAGTGAAGAACAAAGAAACAGACAAATATCTTCTGTCCTTGGTGTTGAAAGTTTTGAGAAGCAGAAACAAGTGAGGTTTTGGTAGCATCAGCCTATGGGAAGTTTGTTGGATCTAGAAAGGCTGGTGCAACCAAAACCAAATCACTTAGAATATTTTGGTACAACAAATAAAGGACTTCCGAAGCCAAGTGTGGAACTTACGAAGGAAAAAGAAGCTCTTCCGAAGACAAAGTGTAAAACTAACTTCCGAAGGAAAACTCCAACTTTTGAAGACAAAGAACTTACTTCCGAAGATCAAGACTTAGAATGACAGATCAGAAGTCAACTTCCGAAGTATAGAAGTCCTCAAGCCTCGAAAGTAAAGAAGCCTCTTCTGAAGTATAAGTGGCTTCGGAAGAACTTGTTCTTTCGAAGCCAACTTACCTCGGAAGACACTACTATTATCCAGTGGACATAAGTATGGTCTCCCTGACATTCCGCTGCAGACCTCTGAGACACTGCATGGCGTTTTCTCAAAAGCCATGTAGTTGATCATACTTTATTCCACTGTTTACCTTTATAAGTTAGTACAGTTGCCATCTTTAGTTGGTGACAAAACATAAGTCATGGACATGTCATGACTACCATATCTTAGATAATACTTTATCTAAGATACCTTAACTTTAGCATTGTAGTATATGCTTTAGTCTTAGGTTTCCAACTGGTATCAAAGTATATCCGGCTGTAGGATCTAGTATATATAGTTTCTCATTGTAACTCATGTTTCATGCTTATAAGAGTCTTGTAATACTTTGAGTTGAGAAGTAATATATACAAGTGCGTTGAAAATTATTTCTGTGTGTTCTTTGCTACTTATTATATTATTATAAACTCTTATAAAAGACTTTACTTCATCTGATTTGATTGTTCTATAAGTGAGTTTGAGAGAAATCCAAGTGTTTAAGTGACAAACCCGATCCTACAATTAAAAACTGTCATCTTGCTGACAAGGACTACGAGCAAGTTGATGAAAATGAGCTAGAACGCATGGACATAATATGGGCCTTGGCTAGTGCTGTTAGAAGAGCCAAGAAGTTTGTGAAAAAGATAGGGCACAATTTGGTTGCAACCAAAGATACGACGTTTGGATTTGACAAACCCAAAGTCACATGTTTCAATTGTGGTGAAAAAGGGCACTTCAAACGTGAGTGTGTGAAGCCAAAGAAGACTGGAAATGGAAATCCTTTTCCTACATTCAACCAACAAGACAAGGATAAGATTGGAGCTTCACCTTCAAGTCAAGAGTCTAAGGCGTTGGTTGCTCAAGGTGATGAAGGACAAGACTGGTCCTTTCGATTCGTTTCACAGGGTGAATCAAACATTGCCTTAGTTGATACATTGGATGATGGATCTGCAAGTGAAGGAGACATCATAGCTGAGCATTCACTTTCTGATATCAAAGAAGCTATGGATGTTGTTGATCATTTGGTTGAAGAAGAGCTCAGTGCTACGAACTCAGAATCTCCAGTCACCGAAGATTCTGACACTGCGTTGATGGCTGATTCGTCTAGTTCTACACAGGTATGTACTAAAAACGAATTATTTGAAAAACATGCTTGTACTGAATGTGATAAATTTAGAGAAAGCATTGATTTAAAATTTGCTAGGTTATTAGAACATAATGATAATCTAGTAAATGATTTACAACTCTGCACTAAAGCAAATCGTATTTTAAAACAAAATGAGTGCAGCTTCAAAGAAAAGATAGAACTGATTGGGAAACAAGTAAAGGAAACCGAGGTTGGTGCCTTAAATCAATCAAATGACATCAAATTCTATCTAAATTCTTTGGAGGAAACTAAGAAAGAAAAAGCAGTTTTACAAGTGGAAGTTGATTCTTTAAAACAAAAACTGCACAGTTTGGCAAGTTCTTCTCACATTGTTCAGAACCTTGTGAAAGAACGAAATGCGGGGGAAGGTCTGGGTTATAACGTTGTACCGCCACCACATGAAATCCTTTTGAACATTAAATGTATATCAATTAATAATAACCCTGTAAAGGATCATATGGTGTCTACTCCTCTGGTTAGTGATCCAGATTCCATGGGTCAACCTGTGAAATCTGTCACTAAACAGAAGGATTCTTCTTTGGAATCAACAAATAAGATACATGTTAGAGAATTTGGATGCTAGAAGTGAAAAGGTTAAATTAGGGTCCGATTCACAAACGTCTATTTCAGAACCTAAGAGGCCTAATCCAATGAACCTTAAACGTGTTAATATCCAAATAAAATGAAAATGAAAGATGTTCAAAATGTCAAAACAATTAAGTTTGTTAAAGAAGGTGAAACATCTAAAAAGGAAGAGTCTTCATCAAAACCCCGACCAAACTCAACCCCACTTCACAACATTCCTCAAATTGTTGAAGGGAGATCCTGCTACAGTTATGGAAGACGAGGACATATCTCTCCAAATTGTCCTTATTATCAGACACTTAAAAAGAAAATTGAATTTTTTGATGAAAAACCAAGATTTTCTGAAACTAAATCTAACGTGTCACCTAAGGTCACACCTAAGATTATTAGTGAACCTAAAGTTCAAACCATAAGCCAGTCGTCTGTTTACCACAAACAGGCCTTACACAAAACTGGTTTATGGAAGATCAAAACAAGTAAAGTATCTGATAGTGAGAATAAGAAGGAGAAAGATGTGCCCTCATCTTCTGAAGGACAGTGGGTTGAGTTCGTAATGTGTGATACCTCTGGGACACCTAAGCCAGTTAAGGCTTGGGTCCCAAACCTGAACTAATCATTTCCTTTGTATGTGCAGGGTGTCCGCTACAGCGCTATCACTAATACCTGGATTATTGATAGTGGGGCTTCCAGGCACATGACTGGGAATTCGTCTCTCCTTTTCAACGTCAAGAAAATTAAAGGGGGACTCGTATCATTCGCTGGGAATAAAGGAGGTTACATCACAGCTCAAGGCGAAGTGGGAAATGAGAAAGTGGAGTTTGACAAGGTCAACTACGTTCAACAATTGCAGAACAACTTACTTTCGGTCTCCCAAGTTTGTGATAAAGGATTCAAAGTTATGTTTGACAACAAGAAGTGCTACGTGTTGAAGATGGAGTATGTTGTCATGATGATGACTTTGAGCTTACAGCATATAGTGACTCGGATTATGGTGGTTGCAAGATGAATTACAAGTCAACATCAGCGGGATGTCAGTTCTTTGGAAGACGGTTAGTCACCTGGCAGTGTAAGAAGCAAACATCTGTTGCTCTGTCAACATGCGAAGCTGAATATGTTGCTGCTGCAAGCTGCTGCTCCCAAATCATTTTGATTCAACAGCAAATACGAGACTATGGTTTGCAATTTTCTAACACCCCCATCTTTGTTGATAATTCTGCTACAATTGTTGTTACTAAAAATCCGGTCCAACACCCAAAAACTAAACACATCGGTATTAAATATTACTTTATATTTGACTGTTTTGAAAAGAAATTAATCGATGTTGCTAAAATTAATACTGATTTTCAATGCGCCGAACTTTACACAAAAGTGTTTGACAAACCTCGGTTTTTATATTTGTTGGAGGTCAATGGCGTGAAAAAGAAAATTGTTGTGATTCCAGAAGAGTCGAGTTCGTAGTCCGCCATATTTTTCTTATTTATTTTAATTTTACTTTCCTGTCTTTAAAAATCCAAAAACACAAAAATATTTTTGGTTTTAGAGTTTTAGGAGGAGAATAGTTTAGTTTTAGTTAGTTTCAGTATTTAATTACTTAAAAAAACAAGGGCGGGCAGATTAGCTGAAAGTTAAGAAATCAAATCTGTGAGATTGATTCAACAATTATGGAAAATGATAGTACACAGGGAACTAATTATTTGGGACATCAAAAGGATTTAAATGATCAACATGCTATATTCAAATTATAAGTCTGAGAAGTCTAAGCAAAATAGAGGAAAATGATAGTAAACTAGTCTGCTACTGAGGTAACATAGAGAAAGTAGACCTAGAGGTTGCTAGTTCATTATATGATGTGTAGATTCAACACAATAGACGAGTAGACTTCATTGGTGAATCAAATTCAAACTAGGTTGTTCAACTTGCAGTGGGTTCTCATCTTATCCCTGCTTAACACAATAAACGCATTTCCAATAAGGGGTGACGAGCAAAATAAACGCCACAAATGTGTGCGAATGACCATAAAAATGAGCAAAGCACATGAAAAAATGTAAGCGCAATCAAGCTAATGACTAATGTTGTTGGTCTGCTATGTGCAAAAGAAATAGATGTGCTCTAACAAGAAGATAGGTTGTGTGCCTCTCTGCTGTGCGATGGCACTGACCTGAGGATAAGCATAACCTAAATATTCTAGAATTCATTATTGTTTGCGCCTCTCTGCTGTGCGATGGCACTGACCTGAGGCTTGGCATCTCTTTGAAAGCTCTTAGAATAGTTTCTTCTTGTCAAATACCCGTAGACCACTCAAAAATCTCCTAAGGAATGTTGAATACCATATAAGTGTGGGATCCACAAATGCTTGTTGAGATAATATAACCTAACTCATCACCAATGTGAGTCAAAAATCTGTGTATGGATTTAAGTGGACAAACATACTGACAATCATCGTGACTGCAACTCTCGACTGTCAAAATCAGTGTGTGCATCTTATAGCTCTAGTATGATTTCCTACAAGTGCTATTGACTCTCAAACAAATAAGAATCTAGTATTCACATAGATCTAAAAGGGTCCCAAATAATTGTGATATACCTGTATGATTCCATATGAATCTCTCCAGAAATGATTAAAATAACATGAAGCTGTTCTTTTCAGGATCAAAAATAGGTGAATTGATTTTAAAAGGTTTCAATCCACCTCAAACCAAAAACATAAAATTATGTTTACTCTCTTTGTTTGTGTTATTCCAAATTGTTTTTCTGTCTTTGTTTTTCACTTTACGTAGATGTCGGACTATGTAACTAGATGAACACTGTGAATCACAAGCTAAAAGGATCACGTATGAGGTGATCAAATGTTTTTAAATTAAAAGGATCACATCTGAGGTGATCAAATGTTTTCAAATTAAAAGGATCACGTTTGAGGTGATCAAATGATGTTCAGTTAAAAAAGTCATGTCTGAGATGACCGTTGTTCATAATGTTATATATCACAAGTTAGATTTTGACTGTATGGAAGTGTATGAGGTCAAACTCATAAGTATGAGTCAATCGCACAATTGAATCATAAATATGAACCAATCGCACGATTGAATCATAAGTATGAACCAGTTGTACGTATGAACCATAAGTATGAACAAGTTACACGATTGGACCATGAGTATGGAAACAATTATGCGATTGGATTATAAGACTGAACCACTCGTACGACTGGATGAAGGAGTTTGAGCCAGTCGCACGACTGAACCCCAAGCGCACGCTTGAATCATGCGTATGGGTCCAGTCGCACGACTGAATCTTAAAAACAGTATAAATAAGGGGGTTATTCGGTCGTATTCTTTACCACCCTTCAAAACTCTCAAAAACCGCTCATACGACAACACTCTGCAAAAATTTTGTGTAATGAAATTACCGCTTTATTGTGTTACTAACGTGTTTCCTACTCATCTACATGTACTGTGCAACTGAAATCGAACCAAATGAATGGTTTAATCAAACCCTAAATGACCGAAATTGTTAAGATCAATAACCGGGACTAAACTCTTAAAATAGACCTCTTAAATGGACACGAAGTGTTATTTTGAGTCTCTGCTGTCCAAATGAATCTAAACACGAAGTGTGTGGTCACGTCTTGACAAAGATTCAAATCTATGGTGCTCAGCAGTGAGATATACAAATTGACATGCTGATGAACTTCAGTCGCCAAACTAAGCCAGACGCATGATTCAATCGCACGAGTGAATCATGCGTGTGAGTCTAGTCGCATGACTGACTCAACCGCATGGCTCAGTACACGACTAAGCTCAGTCGCAGGCTCAATCGTACGACTGAACTCAATCGTACGACTAAACTCAGTCGTATGGTTCAGTCGCACGATTGAATCAGTTGATCAAAATCATTCAAAATTCAACTGTTAACTCTTACAACCAATCTAATGTATATATTTCTTGTGTTGCAGCAATATGGCTGAAAGATGGACGATGAGCACCATGCATAGCATATGTGCTCATCTCGATGCTATTTCCCGGAATGCCTCTGAGTTCACTGGGATTATTGCCTTCCTACGTAGATCGAGGATCTACAAGGCCATCTCGACTCCATGCACACCATACAGATCTATTCAGCAGGCCTTCTAGGAAAGTGCCTCAGTTGACCGGTCGGTTGAGCCACACTGTATCCGGAGCTCTATCTTCGGACAATACATAGAGATCACTGAAGATGACCTGAGGAGGGTCTTAGATCCGGGTGAGGACGGAGACTACCCAACCAAGTTGTATCCACTGACAGTTCCTGGTTGCTTTCTGAGGATCAAGTACGCCGGAGACATCAATGCCGGCGTACTGAACAAGAGAAACATGTGCCGGCAATTCAAATACTTGGCACATGTGATCCTAAAGTGTATAGCCTCTAGGCGGGGAGGATTTGATGAGATGTCGGACCAAATCCCGAATGCATACATTGCACTGGTACTAAACCACTTGTTCAGCTTCTCTTGCATGCTCTTCTCTTATCTGATCGAGAACCTTGAAGCCAAAGGCTAGGAAGGCTTCTATATGTATCCACGTTTCTTACAGATGATCATAAATGAGAAGCTTCCTATGCTGCCTAAAGAGAGAGATGATGCAGTGGTGCTTGAGGTGATGGATGATACCACCTTGGGCAGAATGAAAGTATACCGGGGGAAGCAAGTGAAACCCCCGGTCAGGAGATTGTTTGGGCATCTGGCCAATGAAGACTATGTGGCGCCTTCTCGCAAGAAATGGCGTCACGATGATAGTGATTCTGATGTGGAGCCCATTATGGTTCCCAGTGAAGAAGAAGAGGATGATGATGATGACCCTGATGATGGTCAAAGTGGTGGAGATACTGGTCCCATTCAATCAAGGGCCACTGACACGTCTACTATATCTCCACTATCTCCACACTGTACTTCTGATGCACCTGGTGGATCTGAGCAGGCTGCTTTCCACCAGGACTTCCAGTTAGATGAAGAAGAGGGTCGGATGATGAGCCTCTCGTCAGGTGAGTCAGTAGCCGGGTTGTGGCTACCGAGAAGGGAAAATAGGCGGTTGGTGGACGCCAAGCTGGTTCTAAGGGTGATGAGACTGATGTCAGTGATCCAACATACACACCTGATCAGCCAATTAGCTCAAGGGGAGCCCAGATAGCCAAGGGCTCCAGGAAGAAGAGGATGGCCCAACCCCATGGAAAGAAGGGAAAGAGGCAGAATTTATCTTGATCAGTCCTTCCACCACCACAGCCACTACCACAGCCACCACAACTACCACAACCACTAACACTCCCACCACCACACATACATTCACATCCAACTCACCTACAATACCCAACACAGCTCCACCACAACGGACTTCCATACCTAATCCAATCTTCACCACATCCACCACTACATCCACTACTCCCTAAGTCGGAACATCCACCCACTTCCCACCTACATCGGGCTCTACTCTACCCATTGTCGGGTTAGAGGAACAGCTGGCAAACCTCAACAGACTGGTGGTAAAGCTGTTAGCTACAGATGAGCTGACAGCAAATCAGATGAACCAGCTAATAGCGGTCAACAACGCCTAGGGCAAGCAGATTGCACAGTTGACAGATAAGAACACTGCTCACAAGAGAGCGTTAGTTCGAGCTCACCGTGCACTAACGGCTCAAAATGAGCTTGTAAAGGAGTCTGTCAAGAGGATTGAGGGGTTGGAGAAGAAGAACAAAAAGTTAATGCTAAGGCTGAAGGGAACCAAGGGTGAGCCCCTGAAGATCAAAGGTGATGGAGATGATGGTGGAGATGATGATGATGAGCATACGTCAGATGATGAATCAGAAGAAGATGATGATGACGAGGAAGCTGGAGGAAGTGGAAAGGGTAAGGAAGATGATGAGGATGATGATGCTGATCAAGAAGGTGATGCATCTGCATCAGCCTCAACTCAAGCGGCGCACAAGGAGAGGCGCTCCAAAAGAGTTGCGTCCTCTGCAGCTCCAGCTGAGGAGACACAGGATTAGGGAAAAGGCAAAGCCACAAGCTGATGAGTATGATGTCGTTCCCCTTCAGCAAGTCAAGACTCAACTAACTATGATTCTTGACTTTCAAGGGATTGTCAGAAGGTCAGTGAGCTACACTCCCGTAGAAAGAGAAATCATACATGATCTGACTGACAAGCAGCTCGCTGAGATGTTCAGACTGAATCCAGATGAGCTGGTTAAAGATGCTCCAGAAGTTGATGTTTTGAGTGATGAGGAGCTACAAGGAGTGGATGAGATCGAACTTAAAGATGTCACATCTGATCACTATCCACAGTACACTGACCCTAAGGGCAACGATATTCCTAACTTGGGTGAAACTCTTGGCAGTGATACTTTTGAGAAGTTGGAAGAGATAGAGAAAGAAAAAGAAAAGGATGAAAGTACAGCCCAAGCTTCGGATGCTAATGTTGATATCAAGAAAGCTGAATGGGCAGCTTGCTTTGCAGAAATGAAAACCTAACGCGCACCTCCAAAGCAAAATGCCTACATCAACTTTTACAGAGTCAAGAGACATCAGAAAGTGTCAGGCAAGATTATAGCATGGGCATATTTTGAATATTTGGAAGTCTATGTTGTTAAAAGGGAGAAAGGGATTGAATACTTTAGATATCCACATGATCTGAAGACACTTCTTGGTTTTGAGCTCAACCGATTGGCATGCTTAGATCTTTTATATGCAAACCCGAGGAAGATGTCGGGATGGTTTGAGACAGCGCTGAAGAAGGAATACCACACCAGATGAGTCAACTTAAGGGCTCAACAACCTAAGCGGTTCATTCATAAGACTGAAGTTGATCCTATATCTGGAAGACCTAAGGTGGTGTTGAAGTGCAGTCCCCCACGCATAATGTCTAAGATTCCTTTACGGGAGATGCCTCAGGACTTCACTCCACAGTTCAAATGGTGGTATTACGATTGGAGGATGGGGGAAGCTGTCATAGTTCTGAACAGAGAAGAGAAGATAGAGACAATCAGGGTATTTGACCCAATGTGGCTTACCAACTTGTCTGCTGAAGATGTCTACACTTTATACAAGTGGCCACTGTTCTATGACACGCAAGATATTGTACAAGCTCTACAGTTCCAACATGTTATATGACTCTGCTTTGCATTCGAGATACACATAGGAGTCACCAGAGAAGAGAAGTACAAGAAATTTCAAGAGCATGTGAAGAAGGTTAGTAAATAGGCTAAGCGTATTGGCTTCAGAGGAAGATCTCCCAAGCTTATGAACAGCTGTTTGATCCACAACATAGCCAAAAGCTTGTTGAAGAAGTACTAAAGATCCTAGAAGAAGGTGATGACCATGAAGTTGAAACTAAGCTCCTGGTGCATCTGCAGTTTGATAAATTCAGCCTGGTAAAGTATCTTCTAAGGAACCGATTGAAGAGTGTGTGGTGTAGACGTTTGGCAAGAGCTGAAGACCAAGAACAAAGGAAGCAAATTGAAGAAAAAATTAGAACTGGAGCCTGATTTGGTTTCAATATTGGAGCAATTGCATGCCACGAGAGCAACAGCAAAAGAAAGACAGAAGAACTTGGAGAAAAGCATGTTAGACAATAGAATAAACTAGGTCCAAGGGGGAGTTTGTTGATACATCATGTTCCTAGTTTAAGTTCTTAATGTAAAAGTCTTTCATTTCTTATTGGTGTTTATTTATCTTTAAATATTTCATATTATTGGTGGTTATTCATGCTAATGGACCATACTTATGGGTCATACGCATGAATGAATCATACTTATGGACCAGTCGCATGACTGAACCAGGAGATTAGATCAGTCGTATGATTGAGACATAAGATTGACTCAGTCGCACGACTAAACCTTCAGTCATGCGTATGAATCAACCGCATGAGTCAGTCGCACGACTGAACCATGCTAATGGTTCAGTCGTACGAATGAACACTAGAAACCTATAAATACCACATAATTCGTGGAAAAACAGAAACTTCGAAGATTATTAAACCCTAGCCGTCCAGAGCGTCCAAAATAGCATATCCAACTTCAACGTTCATTCCTGATCGATTGCTAAATAATCTTAACGTTTGTTTCATCGTTAGATCGATCAGGTTATTGTTCTCACTGATTAGATCGCCAATCAAATAAACATCCGTGCTATTTGATCTGGTCTCACGCAGAATCCATTAGTACTCCGTACGAAAACGGTCCTAATAAAACACCATAGCCGTTCAGGCATTGAATCTTAATAATAATCTAATTAAACTAACATAAACAATCATCTAAGTAATCCTAAGCGTTCACAACTCTCAATTCCACCTGAAAACACACAAACAAACCGATCCAATCAAACACTTCGTTGCGACCTGCTCTATACTCGAACACCATCATCTGGACATCAAGACCTGAAATTGACAAAGGGCTTTCGTACAACACGGTCCTTGGAAGCTTCCTGTGCAACGAATTTGAATAGCATCAACAATTGTATCACGAACACTACGTCACTTTGACCGCGGCTGTTCTTCAAGTCGTGCCATCGAAATCAAACAACTACCGGGTAATTAAACATACATAATCACTCGAAATTACATGGGGAACAAAAGCCTCATGGTTAATTTGGTTAATAACATCGAATTGATGTTCAATTTTGATACAATCGTTTCTAGGGTTTAATCGGATTGGGGTTTTCTATCTAATTCAGTTCTTAAGATTTTAAAACCAAGTGATACCATGGCCACGGCCCTGCTTCATTGGTTAGACACTTGCATTGACACTTTGAGGTCCCGGGTTCGAACCCGGGCACCCTCATTTATTTTTTTAAAGGCTTTTTTAGTCTTAAACTATTTATAGAAAATTTTTAATAAATATAAAAATGGTTTTTGTAAACTTTAAATATTATTAAATACAACCAATAATTTTCTGTAATTTTTCTAAATGTAAATAATTAAATATATTTTTAATAAAACATTTTATAAAAGGTTGTTCTTGGTTTATTTATATGGATTTTTAATAATAATTAATATTTTGTTGTTGATCTAAACGAACCTTTAAATTATCATCGTTTAAATCACGTTTATTTTAAATGTTTGTTCAAATTATATGTTTAAACTTTATTCGTTATTACAAATGGTTTAAATTTATTTTCTCTATATTAAAAGACATAAATGGTATATTTTCTATATTACATTATTCAAAGTACTTACAAAAATCCCCAATTTCCACTTGAAACCCTAGTCCTCGTTAAATCGTTAAACTTATTATTAGACTTTAAATCTTGTAAATATATATATGTTTAGGTACCTTGTGAATGATTTTATTGGAACGTCGATTATTATTCTTATTAGTCATCATATTTATACTTATTGGTCATGTGAGTTTTCATGCCCCTTATTCATATTATTTCACACCATTTTGGTGTGAAACATGTTAAACTTATCAACTTACACTTGTAAACGTTTTATATACTTGTAACGCACATGCAATTCATACTTATATTTTGTAATGGTTATTTGTATTATTGTGAGCTTTATATGCGATACATTATATGTTGATAATCATTAACTATTGCTAGCCTGACGATGTCATAGATCTATGGGCCTGACAAGCATATTTGGTGCTAAAGCCGATGTATTGCTGGCTCCTGATGACGTATGACTTGTTCATCATAGGAACCAAGTACACTTAGCTAATCGTTATAAACTTTTAATCTTAATCTTGGTCAAGGTTTGACTGTAGCTATATGTGTTCTATAAACTTGCATAATTCATAACCATTGACATGAATTGCTACTTGTAAATCTTTTGATATATTTATGTATATTAAACCCTTGGAAACTCACCAACTTTCATAGTTGACCTTTTATTTTTAACATGTTTCAGGAAATGCTCAAGTTTGATGTCATCTCTTGAAGTTGCTTACATCTAGGATTTGGACCTAGATTAATAAATAAAATGTCTTGGATTATTTGTCTTATGTTTTGTTTATTTCATGTTTGAGACTTATGATTGTAATTTGCACTTTAAAAACTTATGATAATAATACTTTTAGATAAAGATAGCATTATGTGGCTGTGAACAATCTTAACCCTCACATCTCGACGATTCCGATGTTAAGGTTGGGGTGTGACACTTATTACGGCTATTAGGATGATAAACATTGATTAGTTTATCTAATTTGAAAACCTTTTCAAAATGTGTCTTGTCATTTTCAAAACAATCTAAGCCTTGTTACAAAAAGGTATTTCTTCAAAATTGGCTAAGTATGAGTTCTTCTGAAGAGAAATTAACCCTTGAAAGGTGTCTTACATATCTTCCGAAGGAAAATTCCTTCAAGATTAACTTTATCTTCTGAAGAGTTTTTAACCTTAGAAGAGCATTTGATGATATATCAAATCTATTTTCGAAGCTTAACAAACTTCTTCACTCGGAAAACCTTCTTACTCTTGGAAGTAAATTTCTCTTAGGATAAAATTTACATTCGGAAGTAAGTTTGGCTTTAGAAGAAGATTACTTTCGGAAAAGCTTTTACACTCGGAAGAAAGCTTTACTGTGTGCAGAAATATTTTGGGCCCCACTCTGTAAAATGTAAAGATTTTATTAATGATGTCGGAATATTTTAAATGGTTTTAACCTTACCGCTATTGTCACATTATACCCAAACTATCATTTCACCTTATCCACCCGTCATTTCACCCATTAAAATACTTCCGACCTATTCCCTTAATCTTTTTGCGACTTTCGCAGCCCTAAGTTTCCTTCGTCTTAAGTTTTACTCCAGAATCAAACTTCACTTCCTCTGTAACTTTCCAACAATGGCACTAAACCATCACCACAACCAAGTCGCACTCCTTGACTCTTCCAAGGATGGTGACTTCTCTGAAATCATCCAGCTCCTAACCCAGTCCACCTACTTCATAGCCCCAACCGTTAACCCCATAGTTTACTCAAACCATATGGCAGAGTTCTAGGGAAATGGCTAGATTGATACTATAAACGAAGTTCGGGTTATTAGGTTAATAGTTTGCGGCCAATAATTGGTCATATCCTAACAAACCATCAGGGAGCACCTAGAGCTCCATGATGAGGGTTCTCCTACTGAATTCCCCAAAACCGACTTAGACAACACATATACCCAGATGGGATATGGTGGAGATGTGAGCATATCAACCATCTACAAGTTCAATTTCTCCTACAATTGGAAGTTTCTGCTTCACATTGTCCTTCATTGTTTGTCCAAGAAGTCTGGGGATGGGATCAAATTTCCTATTATTTAGGGTGCTTTATTCACAGGTCGGTAAAGGGACTCACATTTAAGTACTCAAGATTTATGTTGAACAACCTTAGGGGAAACCTTTAAAGAGAAACATTCTACATGTATCCCAGGTTTATTCAGCACATAATCAAATATGAGATGGATCATAGTAAGCTTGTCTGTGCAGCATCTCTTCCTATCCCTCACTTGAGCTAGCCATCTTTAAAGTGCTGAAGAGAGTGTCCACCAACTTCTCTGGAAGACATACTGATCTTCTTCCAGGTATGATTGAGCCTATAGAAAGCTCTCTTTATTGAGCCAATGGCTCCTGATGACATCCTTGTTAACCCCACAGGTGATGAACCCACACCAATAATTACTACCTCAATACCAAATCTTCCTTCCCAGCCCATCAAACATACATATCATAAACGCTCCAAGCGAACCCTTTTTCAATCTCCTCTGATTGAACAAGTTTCTCCTATTCAATCAAAAAAGGCTAGAGTGGAAAAATAGGCTCCCACTCAGTTTGAGGTCCCACCATCCTTCACATTTGATCTCAATATGGGTATTGAGTCTCCTCAGTCTCAATCCCATGATCCCCAAACCCAAATCGTAAGCCCTTAGGGAGAGTCACTATACTCCCTTGAGCAGCCAAAATGGGGCAACCTAATGAAAGACTCAATGCCACTAGACATTGATCAAGGTCCCGAGTCACTAGGCATAACTTCCATATCCTTCACTGACCTTCTAATAGGTTCTGATGAAGAAATCATGTCTCTTCAAGGCCATGATGTTGATCCACAACACCTATCTAAAGATCAAATGAGCCTAGAGAGATCTCTGATTTCTAGCCCACATCAGCAAACCCAAACTGAGGTGAGTACCACTGGTGTGGAGGGAACTCATGTAGATTCAGCTTCCACTACAGATGGTGCCTCAATGGGTCCTCAGGACAGTGGTAACATATCTGAGACTGAATCTACGGCAACCCTGCCTCTTGATGACTCTAAAAGAGACATTATTAAGCAAGGGAAACCATGGTGCCAAGAAACCACAACTAGTGGTGAGGATGAACATACTAGGAATGTTGCCTCATCTTCCTGTGATTCTTCTAGAGAAGATGAGGGAAGTATGCAACTCACCATAAAAGACCTACTTTCTAAAGTCTCAAACCTTAAATCCAAGGTTAAGACTTTAGAGGATAGGTCTGCCACTCAGCAACTTAAGATTAAAAATCTCAACGCTCAACTAGCTGAGAAATAGATTGAGAGATCTGTTAGGCATGTACCAATACAAGTCTCTCTGACTTCCTCCTCCAGCTCATCATGCTCTCAAGATGATGCTACCAAATATGGGAGAATGTTCAAAGAGAAACACATGTGGAGCAGCCAAGCTTGGCCCTTTCTACACTATCTTTAAAATATCATGCTCAGCAATCAACTGCTTTCCTTGAGCCTCCTCCTATCATCCTTCAAGTGGACCCAAGGATGCTCATTGATTTGAATAGGTTCTTAACCAAATTTCTGATGATCTCCTCACTTGAACAACCAAGTCCAGATGTTGCTATGGTATATTTTGGAGCTGAAGAGCTTCTGAGGTGGAATGCACCATCTACCACTATCAAAGAAGTTGGTCAACCTAAGGTTCACATCAAAGCTGAGATTGAATTCAAAGGGAATATAGGGACTGATGGCCCAACAACTGAAATAGTTGGGACCTATTATGAAATCCCACAAACTTCCAAAACTGAAGTCAAAGTTGCGAAAGAATCATTCCAAACTTCCGAAGCTGAGATCCAAGCTGCGAAAGGGTTATATTCTTTGTCTGATGATCTAATTATCACAGATGTAATCCTTGAACTGGCATCTGAGGTAAATAGTGAAGACTTTCTCTAAATCCCTATCACTCAAACACCATCATCATCACAAGCTCAAATCACCACCTATCAACCTGAATCCTCTACACATGAACCTTTAATTACACAAGGTTCTGAAGACATCAAGGGGAAAAGGAAGTTGACTGCGGAAGAACTACTAAAGGAGGAAAGGTTAGATAAGCTTAGAAGAAAAGGTAGACTCCCCATTGGGAAGCTATTAGCTGCAAGTAGCAAAGCAGTTGTGGCTAACCAGGAGGCTATCAATAATCAAAAGAGGGTGGAGATTATTGACAGGCTTGTCAGTCTTGGTGCAGCAAGTGAAGATGTTCTCCTCCTACCACTTGAGGAATTGGTAGAATTAGAAAAGGCAAACTTGCTGCGGAAAGAACAAGAAGAAGCAACAAGGTTGGCCTTAGAGGAGGAAGAACAAAAAAAGAAAGAGGAAGCTGAGTAACAACTAAGGGATGAAATGATGATTTTTCTGAGCTCTAGGGGATTCTCTTGAGGAACTTGCTCCTCATTATAATGATACGATCTTGTGGATTTTCAACAGAGAACAAGATCAAATGAATAAAGAGAGAAAGAGAGCATCCATGGAAAAGCTGAAGGAGAAGAAGAAGAAAGAGGAAGACGCTCAACTTGTAACTGTCAAGAAGATGGGAGACAAAGCCTGGATGAAGGCTTATCTCAGGGCCTATGGCTTCTCTGGCAGCCAAGTTGGCCCCATGTCTGAGAACACACCGCAACGACATGTCAGTGACATCAAGGCTGACATTCGCTCAGGAAGAAGGAAAGAGGTATACAAAAGTATACAAGGGATGTCTTCCAAACCTACACCACAACCTTAACCTCAACCAGAACCAACACCTTTCCCTTTCCCTTTCCCCGTCAAAACTGAACCAACCACTGAGCCTTACACTCCTGAGCCCGCACCATCATCCATACCCTCTTCCACATCCATTCCATCAAAACAACCACCACCACTACCTATCCTTAAACCCAAAACACTCCCCAAAACCTAATCATCATTCACCCATCAGCAGCTTAAGTCATCATCTTAACCATCTAAACCTCTGACCTTAGAAGAGTTTCAAGGAGATTAAAAGGAAGCTCATCAAATATACTACTCTGAGTGACATCTCTTATGATAAGGGGTACATCAAATTAACCTTCATTGATGGCTCTTCATGTTCCCTCACAAGAGAATAATTCCTTGATCTGTCGAGTGGAACATTGGACCAAGGTCTCAAACTCTTGGCAACTAATTATGATTCTCTTTAGGAAGAAGAGAAGAAGTTGAGAAGAAAGCTGGTGATTTTACTGGACACTAGGAAAGAAGACAAGTTACCATCTCAACCTATTGTTCTTAGAGAGAAAATAGTCCAGTGGAGGTTCGAATACTCTTCTCATAATTTTGTAGTGGAAAGAGAGAATGGTGAAATCAACAGGCTCAATGCCTCTTCTCTGCTACACTCAAGTAGATTTGACATTGTTGAGTTAGCAGAGAAACCATTCTCCAATCCCTCCAACTCTGAGGTAGCTGCTCATATCAGAAATCATCTGAGCAGTCTTCATCTGGCTGATCTGACTGCAAGGGCCAAGATTGAAGAAGAGTTGAAGTTGAGAGAGAAGAAAGAAAAGAAAGGGTCAACCACCAAAGGAAAAGCCTTCTTACAAATAGTTGAAGGCCCTGAATTGGAATCCATAGTTAGATGGGAGTATGGCTACAACTCCCGTCAACTAACTCTCTTCAGAGGGACACAACAAAGGGTACACGTCATTCAAAGTGACAGATTAGATCTTCTGTCTACGAAAGATTTGTACAAACTTCTCAGCACCACATCTGGAAAGAACAAAGAGACATATAAGTATCTTCTCTCCTTGGTGTTGAAAGTTTTGAGAAGTAGAAACAAGTGACGTTTTGATAGCATTAGCCTAATGGGAGTTTGTTGGATCAAGTAAGGTTGGTTCAACCAAAACAAACACTTAGAACATTTATGGTACAACTAAGAAAGAGCTTCCGAAGGCAAAAGCTAAGCTTTTGAAGGTCAAGGTTGAAAGAGCTTCCGAAGAGGAACTCTAACTTCCGAAGACAAAGTCTTCTTTCTTCCGAAGTTCAACACTTAGAAGATTCCAAGACAATGACTTTCGAAGTGTGAAGTCTTAAAGATCATCACAAGGCTCAGAAGAAGTAGACTTTTCCGAAGTATAAGTGGCTTCGGAAGAACTTGTTCTTCCGAAGCCAATTAACCTTCAGGAAGAACCTACTATGAACCAGTGGACATAAGTATGGTCCTTCTGACAAACCGCTGCAACCTCTGATATATTGCATGGTGCTTTCCCGCGCCTATGTATTTGACCATACTTTATTTCACTGTTCATTCCTTATCAATTAGTATAGTTAACAACTTTAGTTGGTGACAAGAGGTAAGTCATGGATATGTCATGACTATCTAATCTTAGATAGTATGTTATCTTAGATACCTTACTTCTAGCAATGTAGTATTTGTTTAGTCGTAAGTTTCCAGCTGGTATCAAAGTATAACTGTTGGAGCTGGAAAAGATAGTCTATATTATCAACATAGTGAAAGTCAACAAAAGTCAACGTCAAGATCAAAGTCAACAAAAGTCAAACCCGACACGTTCGAGACGAGGAACCGAGACGAGACGTTGAAGATTTAGATGACTAGGAGTTTTATTGTAATAAATATATTTTGTGTGATAAAAATATATTTTACTTTCTTTGAGTCATGTTTTAGTCTAAATATATAGTCTAGGGGGTTATGTGTAAATATGGAAACTTAAACTAGACTATAAATAGCCTAATTGTAATTAGAATGAGGTTAATGGTTGAATGACCAATTGATTAAGGGATTTACTTTTAAACAATATTATTAGCAATCAATAGAGATCAAAGGGGTTTTGATTGTGATTATCATATTTTGATCTAATTCTTCATGATTTGATTCAAGTTTGATGTTCTTGGATTTACAATTTGGTATCAGAGACTTATTGGATCAAATGCATTGAAGAATTGTTGCTGATTTTGAAGATGTTCATCAATTTTTAGAGAGAGAAACTGGGTTTCTAGAGAGAGAAAGTAGATCTGAAAATTCAAATCTCATCCCAAGCATAATCAATTCAGCAGATCTACAACAATTTACTATAAATTTGAAGATATACAACTGAAATTTCTGATCTACAACATATTTTATACAAGAAATTGAAAGAAAAATTCAGATCTGAAGACGTTTCTCTCACACACACTAGTGTGTGTGTTCTTGGTGTTCTTGGAGCTTCAACATCTTCATCCAGCGAATTTAGCACCATTCTGAACGAAAGTTCAAATTTTCCGGCGAAAATACAGTTTCGTCCGGCGAAACTCCGGTGAAGTTCCGGCGAAACTACAACTCCGGCGAAACTACCAGATTCCGGCAAAATTGTTCTTTTTCCGGCGAAACTCCAAACTCCGGCGTAACTACAAAATTTTCAACGAAATTAAAGATATATCAGCGAAATTAATAAATACAAAGCTGTGAAATTAAAAAAAAAATTTGTTGTTTGCGAAATTAAAAACAAACCACAACTCCAAACAACCGAATACCTCCTAAAAATTTATACCAATATTTCATACACTTACCTCCTGAAAATTAAATCAACATCCAGCTTTGGCATACTCAGGTTCATCACATATCAACACGTTGTCAAAGAGAGTTCCTGATTTCACCTGCCATAGCTCTATGCCAACATATTTCAACTTGGGGAAAACATACAGATCAGGGTCGTCCTTAAAATCTGGGTTGTCAATCATGGGTGCCTTCCATTTCCCTTTGTAGTTCGGGTTCTTGATTTTCTTTGCTTTCCATGGACCCTTGTACTCTGGGTTTGGAATAGTTGGGACTGTCCACTCACCGTCTTCCTCATCATCCCAATCTTCAGGCTTTTTGGCATCTGGGTCAGGGATCTCCTTTGGTATGTCATCATAACCCTCAGGTTTCTTGTCTTCGGGGTCGGGAATGTACTCCTTATCGTCCCAATCTTCAGGCTTTTTAGCTTCAGGGTCCTTTATCTGCTTTGGTAGGAGAAGATCTCAATCAGAGTACAAGCTTCCCTTCTGCCTCTCTACATTATCGATTAAGATAGTGTAGGTAGCGTCAGGGCGGAGAATGAAAGTATAAACATGTGAAAGCTGGTCTGTCTCACAAGGAACATCTTTCTTGATCAACTTGTTCTCGCCGTTGTATGTAAGAATCGTGTGAACCTTCTTTGTTGCATACCCACATACTTCCAACACCCTAGTTGCCGCCACCTTTCTTCCTCGATATCTCCTTCACCACTACACATCTCCGTGAACCTCCACCACCGTTGGAATCAGCATGACGAGGGGAAGAAGATGATATATTGAACGAACCTTGACTCGTCGGAAAAGTTCGCCGGAACCCTAGCCGCCACGAACTTCTCTCATTAATATCTTCTTGGTTGTTGATTTTCTGGGAAAACCGAGACCACTGTTGGATTCAGGAGGTTTTGTTTTGTGGGAATAGAAGTTCAAACGGACATTTCTCACCGGAATATTTTTCCGGCCGCCGGAACTGTCGCCGGAAAGGCGGCTGCCGGAGCAGGTCGCCGGAACCCTAGCAGGCTTTCTCTCATTCGCCTCTCTCTCCATATTTTCCATATGTGTGTGTTTTGTGTGGTGGACATGATATGAAAGGGATATTAGGGTTAGGGTTAGGTTTATGTTTGTTTTTAATGGGCTAAATGTGGGTCAATTAATGTGGGCTGAATTCATTAAAGAAATTGGGCTAACTAATTGGTACTAATTTGGGCTAGCTAAATATTAATAATTGGGCTGAATTTTAAAAAAGAAAATTAAGGTGTGAGATAATAAAAAAAAAAAATAAAAATTATAGTTTGGATTAATTGATTTCATCCTGATAAAGAAATATTCAACAATTTTTAAACGATTTATAAAAAAAAACAAGTTGACCTGGCAGCTTGACCCTAGTTGCTAAGATTTTCTAGCGTGACATTTACAATTAATATTTTTCCCGGGGGAGAATTATTTTATAATTTTTGGGAAAAATATTTTGGGGCGTTTAATTGTTCAAAATTTTTACAATCATGTCATCTTCAGAAGACTTTAAATCAGATAATCTCACAATGGCACAAAGTCGGTTTGACTCTTTTGCAGGTACAAAGAAAGAAAAATTGTCAGATTTAATTGATCGATTTTTAAAAGTAGCAAATAATCTAAAGAAGCATGTGCCTGATCTCAGTAATCATGAATAAATTCAAAAGCTTCTCGAGTCTCTTCCATCCGAATGGAATCATCAAGTTAAAATGCTGAAGCAAGAAAGAGGTTATGTCGACACAAAACTTATGGATATGATCAACAGACTAAAATCTCTCGAGCTAGATATCCAAAGAAACGAATTTCAACAAGTCGTGTTCCCACATCAAACTAACGCACTTAATACTGATATTGTCTCTTCTGTAACAAGCATACTTGATTACAAAACAAAGATGATTGAAAAGTTGAAGTTATTGAGAACTGATTCGGATTTAAATTTTGAATCCAAAGAAACTGTTGAAGAGAACTATGAAGCTCTGAGAGTCGACAATGATACTAAACTGGAGTCTGTGAGAACCGATGATGATAAGATTGGAAAAGCTGATAAAAGAAAGAAAGAATTTGAGGTTGAAGAGATGCTGAAGGTCAAAGAAGATAAACAACAAGAAATCACAAGGGTTTGCAACTGTGAAAAGAGCTTAGCTGCAGAACGAACTATCATGGGTCTTCCTTATGAGTCTGTTCAGGATATGTGTTCTTCGTCATGCAAAATCCAGTTATTTGGGATTTATAAGGCAAACAGATTGTTATTGGAAAATGAAAAAGAATTAAAAACAATCAATCAAGAATTAAAGAAAAATGAAATTGCTTTTTCAAGAAAACTTAATGAAGCATTGGCTGAAAATGATATTTAAAGAAGAACCATTTTGGAGCGTAACGTTGAAATTAATATTCTGAGAGAAAGGGCTGTTTTAGCTCAATTTGAAACAACTCAGCTTCAAACAAAGCTTGATAAATGGACCCTTTCACACATGAAAAAGGATGAGATTATTGCTAAACAACAAGGGGCGAGGGTGAAACATGGGATTGGATATAAATCTGATAGTGAAACTGTATTTAATTCAGTTCCACCTCCTTCTACTTTATGTTATTCACCAATTCCCAAACCTCATCCTAAAAATGATTTGTTTGAACAATCTAATAGTAGTTTGCATGCAGGTTTGAGCGGTGTGAATCTTAAAGAGGTGCGAGATGATTATGATTCTACATCTGGTATGGGATACAATAAATCGAATCCTGACAGTCAAGCTAACGATTGTTCATTCCCGGTTGTTTGTAAATCTATATCTACTATTTCTTCTAACTTCTTTGATAAGTTTAAAGCATGTGAAATTCCTACTTTTGAGCCTGTTAGAGTTGTGAAAGAAAAGATAAATCCGAAATCACCTAATCATCAAGTTTCAACAACAACACATCCTATTCCTGTCAATCAAGATCCATTGGAAGCAGATCTGTGTATACGAGACTGGTCAAGCTCAGATGATGAATCAAACACAGAGGAGCGTGTTGGTTCCTCACAGATCAATATATCTCCTGACATTGTCAAGTCTCAAAAGCTTCCAAAAGCTGAATTAAGACCAATACGGCTCTCTTCTCCAACTGCAAAACAACCCACTCAATCAGTGAAGATCTCATTCCATGTTCAGCATAGCAAATGCCAAAACAAGCAAGAATCTGCTACAAGCTCAAAGCAATCCTTCTCAGCACCTACACAACACGTGACTACAAAGCATCAAAAGCCTTTCAAGGCTTGTTTTGAGTGTGGAAAAGAAGGTCATGTGGTAAAGAAATGTCCTCAAAGACTTGTTTCTGATGGTAAAAGCAAACCGAATTGCTTCTCCGGATCAGAGTCAACAAAGAATGTTCCAGTTGGTAAAGGCAACACGGATTGCTTCTCTGGTTCAAAAGGTAAAAAGCAAACATCTTTGAATGGTTGGATGAAAAACCCTCCATCCAAACCTTTTCATGTGAAGCCGGTTTCACATGATACAAAGATGAAAATGACTAAAGGTTCAAAATCAAATTCTTTTCCTTCCAGTCTTAAACAGAAAATAATTTCCAAATTTAATTCATTCAAATCCAAGTTAATTGAACCAAAACAAATTTGGAAAATTAAAAAGAAGGATACAACAATCCCCGATTGTATATCATCTTGAAATGCTTGTTTTTGCATGACTTTCGTTTTAAAAATAAGAAATGATGGTAACTGATGTTGTTATCTGATTTACATCTTATTTTTAATTGAAAATAATAGAAAAACAAACAGATTCTTTAATGATATGCTTGGTAGACTCAGTCTGAAGAATAAAGTAGACAGCAGCATAATGATTTAAATTAAAACATCATGCTTAAAGATGTCTGGATTTACGCAATCATTTTGGCCTGCACAAAAACTGAGTCCCGACAAAAATTGGATTGAGAATTGATCTTTCACCCATCATGATACAAATCATATAAGCCATATCTTTGAGCCATGATTGGTGTATTTATATGTCTTGTGTTTGTGCTAATCTCCTCTGCTGTACGGAAGTACTGACCTGGAGTGATGATCTCCTCTGCTGTACGATAGTACTGACCTGGAGCTCTCATCGGCACATGATTAAATGGTCATATCCTTTGTTATACGTGGGTATAGACCTGGAGCTCTAACCATTTTGGTCTAAGTAGTGTCAAATCATCTAAATGATGAATTCATCACAGAAAGCAATATTCTGTCGATAATCACTTGCACACTAATGTACAAGCCTTGCTCTGTAAAGATCGTTACAAAATTCAAGAAATCCTGAGGTTGGGTGAGGGTTTTTGCCAAATGATTGTGGGGTCCTAGCATTCTAAAGCATTTAATCGAACCTTAACGAATCATCTTCTGCTTGTTGAAAAAGATAGGGCATGAGTTTAAGTGGACAAACATACCAGCAATCGTTATTGATCTGTTTGACAATTTCAAAAATTATTCAAAGACTGTTATTAGATTCAGTTATCAGTGTGATCTCATTGCTTGTCGATGATTAAAATCTTTGTGCTAAAGTATATCTTGAGGATGTGATCTCATGATCGATTCAGTTCTCAGTTATAAAACAAATATAGATAAAAAAAGAAATGTTATAATAAATGTATATAATAAAAATAAAAAATATAATAAATTTTTAGTCCAAAATTTCTTTTAGGTCTTCCATATTATGTTGTTACAATTTTATCATTTTTCAAGCATTTCACAGAAATTGCGTACAAACGAACACGGATTCGCTTGTTTTTCACACACAGATAAACACGGGTTTATTTTGTTAAAATGAAATGATCTAATTAGAAATGTCGAGATTGTGTTTGAGAATGTGTTTCAGATTTTTGTTGTAAGTGATGGCCGATCAACAGTTGAGCAGTGTACTTGATCAGAGAACCTGTTTCTCAAGTTTGCAGAAGATACCGAGCTAGGAATCCTCCTCCTACATCTTTTAAAGCACTAAAGATTAGAGATTTGGGAAACCTGTTCTAATATCCTTGTAAAGTTTGCACTCGAAAAGGGGGAGCATATAAATAGGGGGAGCTTATGAGATGAAAAATCTTTCTCATCAGATTCAGAAAGATTCAAATTGATGATCTTTCTATTATTGACTTCTCGATGCTGATTTCGTTTGAAGACGTTGATAATGATAGACTAAGGGGGAGTATTGTTGGAGCTGGAAAAGATAGTCTATATTATCAACATAGTGAAAGTCAACAAAAGTCAACGTCAAGATCAAAGTCAACAAAAGTCAAACCCGACACATTCGAGACGAGGAACCGAGACGAGACGTTGAAGATTTAGATGACTAGGAGTTTTATTGTAATAAATATATTTTGTGTGAACAAAATATATTTTACTTTCTTTGAGTCATGTTTTAGTCTAAATATATAGTCTAGGGGGTTATGTGTAAATATGGAAACTTAAACTAGACTATAAATAGCCTAATTGTAATTAGAATGAGGTTAATGGTTGAATGACCAATTGATTGAGTGATTTACTTTTAAACAATATTATTAGCAATCAATAGAGATCAAAGGGGTTTTGATTGTGATTATCATATTTTGATCTAATTCTTCATGATTTGATTCAAGTTTGATGTTCCTGGATTTACAATAACCGGCTGTAGATAGTAGTATATATAGTTTCTCATTGTAACTGATTTAGTATGCTTGTAAGAGTCTTGTAACACTTTGAGTTGAGAAGTAATATATACAAGTATCTTGAAAACCTATCATCTTGTTTTTGTTTACTTAATATATTATTATCAACTCTTAAGGGATTCTGCATTATCAAACCGAGTGTGACTTAGTGAGTTTGAGAGATAACAACTGTGTTGAGTGACAAAACTCGATCCTGCAAGACCTCTTACTGGTTCAGACATATTATTGGTTCAGCACTTACCCATTCAAAAGTTGCCAAACAACCCTTAAATATATATATTTCTAAATCCCAAGCCACCTAACGTTAATATTAAATATTAAACCTTCCAAAGTGTTAAATATTTTATAGTAAAACTGATATTTTGTCAGTGGCGGACCCAACCTTTGTGGTTGGGGTTCGCCCGACCCCCATGAAATTTATTTTTTTCTAATAGTGCATATGTTATATTTAGAACCGACCCCCAAGAAATTTTAGCAACGACCCCTAAGGAATTTTAGTGACGACCCTATTGTATTTTTTATTAACAACGACCCTAAAAATATAAATTTTGAAAGTTTTATAAATAAAAAACCGATAGTTATAACAAAAATAACTAATATAAACTTAATATAAAAATCATTTTGGACCATTAACCTTATCATATTTAACCCATCAAGTTATTACCCAATAAGCTAATATCCTTAACCCCAAACCCAATTTTTATTACCCAATTGCTCAATACCCATAACCCATTAAATTAAAATTATATAACACATTTAATTTAAATATTTTTAGCAAAGCCCATAACCCAAAGCCCACAAGTCACAACCCTTTACTTGAGTAATGTTAGAGACGTCTCTTATTTGCGATCAGTAGACGGCAATTCGGCAGCCGCACAAAGCACACCCATTTGACTTTTGGCAATTCCAAATTCCACGTCTCAATAAGCAGCAAGTAGCAATCAAATTCGGCGAGGAACGTTTCGGTAAGTCGGTACTATAATAATAACGTTTAATTGTTTTGAATGTTTAAGTTTTTAATAGTTTAATTGATTATTTTGTACTTTTGTTTGATTATTTAAATTTTTAATACTTAGCATTATATTATTGTTTTGTTTAAAGAGTGTTTAATTTGGGTTTTAATTTATAACTTTAGGAATATAGAAAAGTTTTTCAAAAGAAAATTTGAATCTTCATCTTCTAAGACACCTGAATTTGTTGATTTAAAAGATCTTTCATCGGATCCTGCTGACCGAAAACCAATTTCTTCTTATCACCCTAATCAACGAGATGAAATTAGAAGATCATACTTAGATAAAGGGTCATGTCAACCAAAAGGTCATGATTTTCCTCAAAAATTGATTGGCGGTGAAGCAAGACATTTCCGTGATAGTTGGTTTAATATTTACAAAAATTGGCTAGAGTATAGTATTAAAACCGATAGTGCATATTGTTTGTGTTGCTACTTGTTTAAAGATTACTTCGGAAATCATAAAGACGCATTTGTTACCGAAGGGTTTAATTGTTGGAATAAAATAGAGAGGTTTAGTCGTCATGTGGGTGAAGTTAATAGCTTGCACAACAAGTCATTAAAAAGATGTGAAGATTTGTTAAGACAAGATGGATCTATACGAGTGACCTTTGAAAAACAAAGTGATAAGCAAAAGCATGATTATCGACTTAGATTAGGTGCATCAACTTCTCTTGCCCAAACATTATTGAATCAAGGTATATCTTTTCGTGGTCATGATGAATCGATAGGCTCCTTGAATAGAGGTAATTTCTTGGAACTCTTAAAATTAATGGCAAAACAAAATGAAGCTCTTGGTAAGGTTATCTTAGGGAATGCACCAGGAAATAACCAAATGACATCTCCAAAAATTCAACTAGACATTAAACATTGTTTTGCACAAGAGGTATTAAAACAAATTTTTGAAGATCTTGGTGATGATATTTTTTCTTTATTAGTGGATGAATCAAGCGATGTCTCAAAAAAAGAACAAATGGCTGTGGTTATTCGATATGTTAACAAATGTGGGGTTGTTAAAGAACGATTTATTGATCTTGTTCATGTAATGGAAACATCTGCATTATCTCTCAAATCTGCCATTGATAATTTATTTGCTCGACATGGATTAAGTTTGGCAAAAGTTAGAGGTCAAGGTTACGATGGTGCAAGTAATATGTCTGGTGAGTTTAATGGATTGAGATCTTTAATCTTGAAAGAAAATGTTTCAGCATTTTATGTGCATTGTTTTGCCCATCAACTTCAACTAGTTGTTGTGGCGATCTCAAACAAACATACAGGTGTTTGGAAGCTTTTTGAAACGGTTGGATGTTTAACAAATGTCGTTTGTGCATCATGTAAACGACAAGATAAACTTCGTGAATGTCAAAAAAAGAATTTGGAAATGAAATTGGTACCGGAAGTGGTTTGAATCAAGAGATTTCTCTTACACGAGCCGGAGATACACGTTGGAATTCACATTATAAAACACTTTGTCGTTTGGTTACTTTATATCCATCTGTTATGGAAGTTCTGGAATATGTTGAACAAACAGGTTTGAGTATTGCTAGCGTGAAACAAGCGGATGGGCTTCAAGCGGATATGAAAAAATATGATTTTTTTGTTTTACTTACACTTGATGATACATATATTAGGAAGCACAAATATATTGTCCCAATGTCTTCAAAGAAAAGAGCAAGATTTGTTGAATGCAATTTCATTGGTTACATCAACCAAGCAACTACTTGAGAAGTTTTGATTAGAGGGTTTAATTCATTTCTTGAGGAAGTTAACTCGTTTTGTGAAAAACATGAACTTGAGATTGTAAACATGGATGGTTACTACATTAACCCTAAAAAGCCAAGGCAAAAGACAAACATTACATATCGCCAATATTATGAGTACGATTGTTTCAACACAGTACTAGACATGCAAATCCAAGAGTTTGGAAACCGTTTTAACGAGGTAACTTCTGACTTACTTATTTGTATGACTAGTTTGAGTCCGTGCGATAATTTTGTGGGTTTGATGTACCAAAGATACTACGATTTGCCGATATGTACCCTATGATTTTAATGAAGATGATAAAAGAAGACTTAAGATTAAACTCTTGACTTACATTGATAATTTAAAAGAAGATACAAGATTTTACAACTTGAATGGTCTATCTGCTCTTATACAACTGATGGTTGCAACAAAAAAGCATCTTTCCTTCATGTTGGTGTACCGTTTATTCAAGTTAGCTCTTGTATTACCCGTCGCAACGTCAAGTGTTGAAAGATGTTTTTCAGCAATGAAGTATGTGAAGTCTGATTTGCGTAATAGGATTGGAGATGAGAATTTGAACGATAGTTGTATTTGTTATATTGAAAAAGACTTACTTCAAAATGTTTCACTAGATGATGTAATGAATAGATTTCAAAACATGAAAACTCGTAGAGAACAACTTTATAAATATTTTATTTATCTTATGTAATATGTAATTTTAATGACTATTAAAGTACTTTTGCTATGTTATTTTGATATTCAACTTGACTTTATCTTTTAATGTGTGACCCGATCCGACTCGACCAAAAACAACCCAACCCGAATCATACCGAAAAAATTTATTTTTTACTATAACCAATGGACTCTCAAAGAAATAAGCCGACCCCCATAAACGAAATTCCTGGGTCCGCCATTGTACATCCATTACGATCATCTTAATCTAAAAATGTGAAATTTGAGAGAGAGGCCAACTTTGAATATTGAGTTCGTACGTAATCTTTGTTGATGTTTTCAGATTTAATAGTCTTTAAGGAGTTTCCATAGTGTCAAGTATCTATATATAAAGGAAGCTTAATCTAGTAACCAAGCATTTTTTTGGCGGCGGATAAAAGCAAATTTTCACATTTTAAATCTTATTTATAGTTATTTTCTTAATACATCAGTTTCGTACTTTTGTAAAGACGGCAATTATATATTAAGAAATTATTCTTGCGAAAGGCATAGTAGTTATTCTTGTGTAAAGCAAAGTAGATATAATAATAATCTATACTAATAAATTAAAATATTTATAAATCACATGTTATGTTTCTACACTATTCATTTAGGATTTGTGAAAGTGTCATTACTAGAATATTTAATCATTTAATGACACATTAAATACTAATGATTTTTTATATACTTTTCAAATTATAAAACATATTTTTTTTTATTAAAACATGTGTTTTTTTAATAACATAATTTTTTTAAAACCAAACGGTTATGAAATATGAAGTTTTTTAATACAAAGAACTTTTAAAAAATAACATTGTTAAAAAAATTATTTTTAAACAAATTTGGAGTATTGAAAAATAATTTTTTAAAAGTAAACGGTTTTTTAAAGATGGAAGTTTAGAAAAAATCTTGCTATTGTTTTATTACCTAAAGTAGTTAACTATAAGTATTTCAATTATATTTTATCATAAAAATTATTATATATTTTTTTAATTTTAATAAAACTATTAATTTAACATTTTTATTCAACACGAGTACTACACGGGTTATTAAAATAATAATGAATATTACAATATCATACCATCATATATATATAATATATATATATATAGATATATAGAGAGAGAGATATATATATCTAGAGAGATAGAGAGAGAGAGAGAGAGATCTCTCTCGATCTCTCTCTCTATCTATCTCTCTCTCTTCTCTCTCTCTCTCTCTCTCTCTCAGAGAGATATCTAGAGAGATCTCTCTAGATATCTCCAGAGACAGAGAGATCTTCTCTAGATATCTATCTCTCTCTCTCTACTCTCTGTATCTTCTCTGTCTCGCTCTCTCTCTGTCTCTCTCTCTCCTCTCCCTCTCTCCTCCTCTCTCTCTCTAAGATCTCGTCTCTCTCTCTCGGTCTCTCTCTTCTCTATCTCTCTTCCCTCTCTCGTCTCTCTCTCTGTCTCTTCTCTGTCTAGACCTCTCTATCTATGTCTCTCTCTCTCTATCTCTCTCTGTCTATCCCTATCCCTCTATACTCCTTCTCCTCTCTCTATCATCCATACCTATATATATCTCTCTTCTATCTATCTATCTCTATCTCTACTCTCTCTATATCTCTCTCTCTCTCTATATATCTGTTATCTCCCCCCCTATCCCCCCCCTGTGCTAACCCCCTCGCGAACAACATAGTAAGAAGAATCTATCAGTACTAACAAAAGAAGGTTTTGTATGTCACTTGTCATAATTCTAGAACTAATAAGTTTTATTTTCCCGCTTCTCTATCCTAATAAATATCACATTAACTACAAATGATATTATTTAATTCTTTTCATATTATTAATATAAATTTTTTTAAAAAGAGATCTTTCTATAAATCCAATTCGTAAAGAAGTAATTTTTTTATAAAATAAGAAATGTTTTAAAAAAATATCAAACTTTTAAAACCATAATATATTTAAAACCCGTGGCTTATAAAAATAAAATTCTTATGAAACAAAATTAATTAAATTTCAAAGTTATAATAAATAAATTATTAAAAATGGAAATTTTTTAAAAACGATTTGTTTTGAAATAATTTATTTAGAAGCCAGCTTTTTTCAAAACAAAAAAATAAAAAAATCAAAAAAAAGTTTAAGAAACGATATCGTTCTTGTATCACTCGTACGTAATGTCAATCATATCTTATATCAAAAGATCGTTTTATAATTTATTAATTTTTATTAATAACTATTTAATATTTTATTTATACAACCCGTGTAATACATACATAGCAGACGTATACATATGTGAACAAGTATTTGACCTGTTCTAAGGTTAATGTGGAATATTAGAAACCATCTGGATTACTGCAACAACCTTGGATTCCTTTGTGAAATGGGAACAGATATTTATGGACTTCATTACTAAGTTACCAAATACTCCTAGTGGTTGTGACACGCTATGGGTGATCGTGGACCGACTGACTAAGTAAGCTCACTTCTTGGCTATCAGGGAAACAGATAAAATAATTAAGTTAACTCGAATTTATCTGAAGGAGGTAGTTTCGAGACATGGCATGTCGATATCTTTTCGATTATTTCTGATGGTGATGCTCGTTTCACATCCCATTTCTGGCAGTCGTTACAGAAATCTTTGGGTACGGGTTTGGATATAAGCACTGCCTATCATCCGCAGACCGATGGGCAAAGCGAGCGCACTATTCAAATGTTACAAGCTTGTGTGATTGATTTTCGAAATAATTGGGAAGCCTACCTACCGTTTGTCGAGTTTCTGTACAACAATAGTTATCATACTAGCATCAAGGCAGCACCATTTGAGGCGTTATACGGGCGAACTTGTAGATCACTAGTTTGTTGGGCAGAAGTTGGTGATAGTCACAGCTGATTGGCCCTGAATTGGTGCACGAGAATACCGAAAATTTTGTGTAGATATGGAACCGTATGGCTGCAGCGCGAGACAGACAAAAGAGCTATGCAAACAAGCGACGGAAACCTTTGGAGTTTCAGGTAGGTGACAAAGTGTTGTTGAAGGCCTCACCATGGAAAGGCGTCATTCTATTTGGCAAATGAAGCAAGCTTAATCTGAGATACGTTGGACCATTTGAGATTCTTGAAAGAATAGGTCCAGTGGCGTATCGGTTAGACCTGCCTGATTCACTAAGTGGCGATCACAATGTATTTCACGTCTCGAATTTGAAGAAGTGTTTATCTTATGAGACATTGCTTGTACCACTCGAGGAAGTACAAGTAGATGATCAATTACGCTTTGTTGAAGAACTGGTTGAGGTAATGGACCGTGATGTCAAGACTCTTAAGCAAAGTAAGATACCTATAGTCAAAGTTCGTTGGAATTCTGTCACACCCCCGCTAAAAGCGAAAACACGGGGATGTAACGAGATCAGGATCGTCATAACACATGGTAAGCGATAGAGATGCAATATAATAAATGATGACAAGCGTGTCATGACGACACCCGACAACAAGGGGACTTGTGTCGTGTTTAGTCAATATTCACGACAACATAGCCATAAGCATAAACATGATAATGATTTCGCATAACCAAATAAGATGAAATTGTAATATGAATTCCCACAACCCGGGAACAAGTATCAAAAGATTGTAATTGTTTACACAGATCAACATTGTTCAAAATAATTGTTTGTCAAAACATGTTTAGTCCCAAGAATGCATCCTAGGGTCTCCACTAAGGCAGCACACCTAGATTCCTCAGTTTGCATGATCACCTGAAAAGATATGCTCAAAACGGTCAACATAATTGTTGGTGAGCTCGCAGTTTTAAGTAATAAATATGTAACCGTGAATACACAAGTAAAATCACATGACAATGAGCTTTGCAACCAAACCTAGCGACGTACACAAAAATATTGTCGTCATATATTCACCCAAGGGCCCGTTCCTGGCCACTGATGGTACCAACTAGTATACCATCGAACAAGGGTGGGGGTGTCAACCCAGTAGTACTACCAATACCTAACCGTCGGTTCCCACACTGGAATTAAATAGTTGCAAAGATAGAACCACACAGCAGACCCAAGCATGTATCAGATAAGTACTTGTAACACAGTATCACGTTGATTCCTTGTATGTAAAATGTAAGTAAGTTGTACAGCATTGAAAATGGGTGAGCATACTTTTCCCCCAAGTTATAAATGATTGAAACATTGTGTAAGCATAAAAAGGGGCCACGAAACTCACTTGTTAAGTGGTAAGTATGTAAGATCAATGTATCCAAATGTTGAATGCAAATGAACAATCAAACACCTATTGACAGTTATTGTTAAGCATTAATGATATGTATAAAGCGTATAATAATGATCGGTCGGTTCGGGTTATATCGGCTGGGTCACGTGTAACACACACAGACATACACACGTACTAGATCTTATGTAGATCCAAGTACTAGACATTGTCGCCATTGCTGATGATATTTGAGTAAAAGTTCCATTGTCATTGAAGATGTATTAGATAGATGTCAGTAGTTATAAGTCGGTTGATAATTGTAAAGCGTTAGTTTAATTTGTTTTGAATAGTATTTGTGCCCTTTTTAGCGTTGACTTTAATCTTTGTGGCCGAGCAATGGCAACTGTGTTAATGTTACCTCAACATCACACGACCTACACACACCACGCACAAGAGGGAAATCACACACAACAATTACAGTCGCACGACAAGACAAGACGCACGACTCAACCTCCATACGCACGAATCAAAACTCAATCGTGCGAATCAGCTTCATTCGTACGATTGAGCCTTCATTCGTATGACTGGCATTCAATCGTACCACACAACACCCAATCGCACGACTTAACCTCCATACATCAACATTCAATCATGCGAATTAGCTACTTTCGTACGATTGAACCTTCATTCGTGCGACCGGACTCCAATCGTGCGAAACACGCACAATCGCATACATTCAGTCGGTCACCTGACTCAATCGGACACATTCACTCACTCGCATGACTCAATCGCATACATTCATTCGCACGCATGACTCATTCGCACACATACACCCAGTCGCACGACTCAGTCGCACGACATACCCAGTCGCACAACTCAGTCTCACGATTGACTCAGACGCATGGCTCAGTCGCACTACTCAATCGCATGACAGACCCAGTCGCCTGGACAGCAGAATCGCGACTGTGGTCGGGCTGAGCAGCCTTCGGCTGCTCCAAACACGAGTTTTACACCACAAGGACTTCCAGAAACACACTACAAACATACACAAACATGAAGCACACGCAGAAAGACCTCACACGCACCCACACGACCTCATGTGTTCGGGTTGAACCCGAACACCCGAAACCCTAGTTTGGACAGCCGTGAATAAGCAAGAAAAGGGACAACCAAGGTCGTCTACCTGCTAGAATAGAGTAGACTAGGCTGTAGATGGAGTCTAGACGACGAAAACGAGACTAGCGGGTTGGATTTGGTGCTAGAATGAAGAAGATGGTGTAGAGAGGATGAAGAAGATGAAGTAATGGGTGTTTAGGGCTGGAAATTGGTTTATATACCCAGTCCAAGTTTGCAAAATGTCAAGTTTAGTCCCTGCACTTAACCCCCGAGTTTCCCAAATTTGTTTCGGTTGAAAAACGACTTTGTTTGGTTAATTATATTAATTATAAAATTGCATTTAATGATAATTATAACTTAAAAATGGTTTCATTGGTGACGTTTATTATATTTAAAGGTTGTTATATTGGGCGGTTTCGATGAAGAAGGTTTAAAAGTTTTTAAGGTTAACATAAGATTACAACGAAAACACACGCACAACGATGATAAGGCACACATGATATCCACATAAAGAGTTAATAAAGATGGGGAATGATCGATCAAGGAATAGTTAATGGAAAATCACGTTAATTGACGGACTTTAAGGTGACGATGTCACAGTATCCCCCAGTTGAGAGAATTTCGTCCCGAAATTCAGCTGGAGTAGGGTCCAAGAGTGTCATCCTTGAATAGATGCGGAAATTTGAGTTTCATCTGATCTTCTCGTTCCCATGTAAACTCAGGCCCTCGCTTTGAATTCCACTTTACGCGAACAATAGGTATTCTACTGCGCTTCAGTTGCTTGACCTTTCGATCCATGATCTCAATGGGTTCCTCAACAAAATGAAGCTTTTCGTCAATCTTGATTTCCTTGATTGGCACGTGAAGGGATTCATCGGCCAAACACTTCTAGAGGTTTGACACGTGAAAAGTATCATGCACACCGCTGAGTACTTGTGGCAACCTTAATCGGTAAGCCACTGGACCAATTCTTTCTGTAATCTCGAATGGTCCAACGTATCTTGGGGCTAACTTCCCTTTCTTTCCAAATCGAACTCCTTTCCAAGGGGAGACTTTGAGTAAGACTCAATCTCCAACGTTGAATTCTAGAGGCTTCTGACGGTTGTCGGCATAGCTCTTTTGGCGATCTCTTGCAGCTTTTAGTCGGTCTTTGATTTGAAAGATCTTGTCAGTTGTTTCTTGAATGATCTCTGGGCCTGTTAGCTGACTTTCACCAATCTCGGCCTTACAAACGGGTGATCTGCATTTCCTTCCATATAACGCTTCAAATGGAGCACACCCAATGCTTGTATGGTAGCTGTTGTTGTAAGAGAACTCGATCAACGGTAGATGAGCATCCCAACTACCACCAAGTCGATTACACACGCTCTCAACATGTCTTCTAGCGTCTGTATAGTTTGTTCACTTTAGCCATCTGTCTGAGGGTGATAGGCGGTACTCATGTCTAATCGAGTGCCCATCGCTTTCTGTAGTGTCTGTCAAAATCGTGAAGTAAATCGGCTATCACGGTCGGATATGATTGACACCGGCACCCCGTGCCGTGTCGCGACCTCCTTGATGTACAATCTCGCCAACTTATCCATCTTGTAGTCTTCTCGGATAGGCAAGAAATGTGCGGACTTCGTCATTCGATCCACAATAACCCATATCTAGTCATGACAGCTGCTTGTTCTAGGGAGTTTGGTAATGAAATCCATGGCTATATTCTCCCATTTCCACTCGGGAATTTCAGGTTGCTGTAATAAGCCCGATGGTTTCTGATGTTCAGCTTTAACTTTCGAACACATCAAGCATCTGCTGACGTATAAGGCAATGTCTTTCTTCATACCTGGCCACCAGTACAGATCCTTGAGATCGTGATACATCTTTTCTGCACCAGGATGAATAGAATATCGCGTCTTGTGGGCTTCATCCATGACTAAGGTACGTACACCTCCCCATCTGGGTACCCATATGCGATCCATGAAGTACTGTATACCATCATCCTTGCGAATCATCTGTTTATCTAACCCTCGGAATTCTTCTCCTACAAGGTTTTCTTCTTTCAGTGCCTCACTTTGTGCAATTTGGATCTGGGCTTTCAAATTCGTTTGAATGGTCAATCCCAACGCTCGAGCACGTAGTGGTTTCACACGTTCTTTACGGCTTAAAGCATCAGCCACCACGTTAGCTTTCCCCGGATGATACCGGATTTCACAGTCGTAGTCACTAAGAAGCTCTACCCAACGTCGCTGTCGCATATTAAGTTCCTTCTGATCCAAGATATGTTGGAGGCTCTTATGATCAGTGAAGATGATGCATTTGGTTCCATACAGGTAATGCCTCCAAATCTTGAGTGCAAATACTACAGCGCCCAACTCAAGATCATGAGTTGTGTAGTTCTTTTCGTGCACCTTAAGCTGTCGCGAAGCGTAGGCAATCACCTTGTCCTTCTTCATTAGCACACATCCCAATCCTTGCTGTGACGCATCGCAGTATACCACAAAATCATCAGTTCCGTCTGGGAGAGACAATATAGGCGCGTTGCACAGTTTCTCTTTCAACGTTTGGAACGCCTGTTCTTGTGCATGTCCCCAATCAAACTTCTTGTCTTTCTGAGTAAGCAAGGTTAATGGTTGCGCGATCTTTGAAAAATTCGCGATGAAGCGACGATAGTAACCGGCCAATCCTAGAAACTGCCGTATTTTTGATGGTGTCTGGGGCGTATCCCATTTTTTCACTGCTTTGATCTTGCCGGGATCTACATGAATCCCGTCCTCATTGACCACATGACCCAAAAACTTCACTTCTCGCAACCAAAATTCACACTTCGAGAATTTGGCGAAAAGTTTCTCTTCCCGTAGCAGCTCCAGAATTGCCAGAAGGTGTTCTTCGAGATCCTCTTTCGATCGGGAGTAGATAAGTATATCGTCTATGAACACGATCACGAACTTATCCAAGTAAGGTTTGCACACCCGATTCATTAGGTCCATAAACACAGCTAACGCGTTAGTCAGCCCGAACGGCATGACTAAGAACTCATAGTGCCCATAACGAGTTCTAAACGCTGTCTTCGGTATGTCGTCCTCGAAAACCCTTAGCTGATGGTAACCAGAACGAAGATCGATCTTTGAGAAGTACAAGGCTCCCTGTAGCTGGTCAAACAGATCGTCGATCCTGGGGAGAGGATATCGATTCTTCACGGTTAGCTTGTTCAGTTCACGGTAATCGATGCACATGCGGAACGATCCATCCTTCTTTTTGACGAATAGTACCGGTGCTCCCCACGGTGAATGACTCGGTCGAATAAAACCCTTCTCCAGTAGCTCTTGTAACTGACTAGATAACTCTTGCATCTCGGATGGCGCTAACCGATAGGGCGTCTTCGCTACCGGTGTAGCTCCAGGAACCAACTCAATACGGAATTCCACCTGTCGTGGAGGAGGCAAACCAGAAAAATCATCAGGGAATACATCTGGGTAGTCCCGTACCACTGGAATATCTACTAGTTTTCTCTCTTCGTCCTTCTTTTCAACCATATGAGCCAGAAAAGCGTAGCACTGCTTTCGTAAACTTCGGCGTGCTTTCATGCAGGAAATAAGCTTTAAGTTCCTTCCCGGTCGTTCTCCCTGAATCTTGAGTACCTCCCCGTTTGGCATAGGGATTCGTACTATTTTGTCCCGACAGACAATCTCTGCTCCGTTTTGCGACAACCAATCCATACCCACAATCACATCAAAACTTCCTAGCTCGAAGGGTATCAAATCTATATCGAAGGCATGATCCTCCAATGTTAACGAGCACTTCCTAATAATCTCATCGGCCTGAACAACTCTACCATTGGCCATTTCTACAGAGTAGCTAGTTTCTAGCCTACTAGGACTCAAATCAAGAAATTGCACAAACTCAGAAGATATAAAGCTATTGTCTACTCCAGTATCAAATAATATAGATGCGAAGTGATGATTGAGTAAGTGCGTACCCGTGACAACATTCGGGTCCTGACGAGCATCGTTGGCTCCAATGACGAATGCGCGTCCCCGAGCTGCATTCCCCTGATTGGTCGGGCCTTGATTCCCAGCTATAGCCATCACCTGCTGCTGGTTGTTTCCTTGCTGACCCGGTGCCCGATTCAGTCTGGGGCACATGTTCCTGTAATGATCGGGGCTTCCACACTCATAACAAGCCCTTGCATTCCCGGCGGGGTTAACCCCGTTGACCGGTGCCACAAGATTCGGCGCAGTTCTACAGTCTCTCGCCAAATGCCCCGGGCGTCTACAGTTCGCGCACACCCGGCACTGCGTTCCTGGGGGATGATGATAGTTGCACCTGTCACATTTGGGGTGCGGCCCCACATACTCTCCCTTGGCCTGAGACACGGCCACAAAATTTCTGGTCGTCTTGGCCCTCTTATCAAACCTCCCGGCACTCGACCGGCTCATCTCCCCAATATCCTTTCTCTTTTCTGCTCCCCTGCCAAGAACCTCTGTTCTCACCATCTCATCAGTCAAAGCGCCAGCCTTCAGAATTACGCTCTGAATAGTAGGAGGAGGAGCTGCTGTAACCATCGCCCTAATTTGAGACGCAAGTCCCCAAATGTACCTCTCGATTCTCTTTGATTCCGGCGTGACCAGATGTGGAACCAACCTTGCCAGCTCATGAAAACGGTCAAGTTAAGCTGCACGCCCGGCCCCCACCATGGCATGATTCCAGAACTCATGCTCTAATTTCTGCATCTCGTTGAGGGGGCAGTATTCCTCGGTGATCAAAGCTTTGAACTCATCCCATGACATCTGCATCGCAGATTCCCTTCCTCTAGCTTGAACCTGAGTGTTCCACCAGGTTAGGGCCTTACCCTGCAGTGAACATGTGGCATACTTGATTCTTTGGCTGTCGAGGCACTCATTGATGTCAATTACTGCCTCCATCTTTTCCAGCCACCTGGTTAGGGCTATCGCCCCACCTTTCCCATCGAATTCCCTTGGTTTGCAAGCCACAAACTCTTTGTACGAACACCCCCGTCTGGCATTAACAACCCCAGTCTCAATACCGGCTGTACCACCATTTCCGGTCTCCTGGTTCCTTTCGTTTCCGGTCATGGTTTCCATTTCCCACCTCAGTTTCGATTCCACCGTGAGCTCTTTCTCTATTATCTCCATCATCGTTGCCACCATCCCCGTGAGGGTGGTGTTTCTGGAGTGCGTCGCTCACTTGGGCCACGATAGTAGGAATCAGTGCGGCCAACTATTGAGCGATCAGGGCTGCCATATAGTGTTCCCTGTTCCCTGATTGTTACTGGCAGGAGCATCACTTGTTCTTGGTGCTCTACCTCTGCCTCTGCCTCTGCCCCTTGGGGCTTCACTCCCGCCACTATTACTGCGGGTAACTCTTCGAGGCGGCATTTTCTAATCATAGGAAAAAGTAAACACATAAGCTTAAATCATTTCAAAGTGTATTATCCATAACACTTATCAAGTCCAGTATTCCCAAGTTAATATCACACTTATTGTCATCACACATCGCATGCAATTCGTGTAGTTCTCACACCATGAATTGGTAATGTCTCAACAATAGTCCATCATAACAGTTGTAATTCCATGTATATAATCATGTTTAGTCCAGCGAAGGTTGTCTATTTCCCCCTCTTTCGAGGTTTCAGACATAGCCTCCTCAAGGTTAATCTCAATGTCCAAGGTCAAGCGCAATAGCATGATCTGTGAAGATCTCTTCGGGTTTAAAACCCGAATTTGATAAACCAACTCGGCGCGTAGAGGGAACGGAAGATCCAATAGAAGCATCCCATAAAAGAGTGAGCACAAGGGCTCTCTCATAGGGTGGAAAGATCACATAACAGATAAATGAACAAATCAAGCAGCGAGGAACACATACACGAGATATAATATGCATACAGATCCTAGCATGCAAATCTACATGAAGGTTCCTAGGTTATAGTCTAGGTCAAGCGTATTGCCTAATTCTCTATAACCAATGGCTCTGATACCAATCTGTCACACCCCCGCTAAAAGCAGAAACACGGGGATGTAACGAGATCGGGATCGTCATAACACATGGTAAGCGATAGAGATGCAATATAATAAATGATGACAAGCGTGTCATGACGACACCCAACAACAAGGGGACTTATGTCGTTTTTAGTCAATATTCACGACAACATAGCCATAAGCATAAACATGATAATGATTTCGCATAACCAAATAAGATGAAATTGTAATATGAATTCCCACAACCCGGGAATAAGTATCAAAAGATTGTAATTGTTTACACAGATCAACATTGTTCAAAATAATTGTTTGTCAAAACATGTTTAGTCCCAAAAATGCATCCTAGGGTCTCCACTAAGGCAGCACACCTAGATTCCTCAGGTTGCATGATCACCTGAAAAGATATGCTCAAAACGGTCAACATAATTGTTGGTGAGCTAGCAGGTTTAAGTAATAAATATGTAAGTAATGTTGTATAGTAAGTGATGTGGAATACCGTGAATACAGTTATATAAACAAGTAAAATCACATGACAATGAGCTTTGCAACCAAACCTAGCGACGTACACATAGATATTGTCGGCATATATTCACCCAAGGGCCCGTTCCTGGCCACTGATGGTACCAACTAGTATACCGTCGAACAAGGGTGGGGGTGTCAACCCAGTAGTACTACCAATACCTAACCGTCGGTTCCCACACTGGAATTAAATAGTTGCAAAGATAGAACCATACAGCAGACCCAAGCATGTATCAGATAAGTACTTGTAACACAGTATCACGTTGATTCCTTGTATGTAAAATGTAAGTAAGTTGTACAGCATTGAAAATCGGTGAGCATACTTTTCCCCCAAGTTGTAAATGACTGAAATATTGTGTAAGCGTAAAAAGGGGCCACGAAACTCACTTGTTAAGTGGTAAGTATGTAAGATCAATGTATCCAAATGTTGAATGCAAATGAACGGTCAAACACCTATTGACAGTTATTGTTAAGCATTAATGATAAGTATAAAGCGTATAATAATGATCTGTCGGTTCGGGTTATGTCGGCTGGGTCGCGTGTAACACACACAGACAGACACACGTACTAGATCTTATGTAGATTCAAGTACTAGACATTGTCGCCATTGCTGATGATATTTGAGTAAAAGTTCCATTGTCATTGAAGATGTATTAGATAGATGTCAGTAGTTATAAGTCGGTTGATAATTGTAAAGCGTTAGTTTAATTTGTTTTGAATAGTATTTGTGCCCTTTTTAGTGTTGACTTTAATCTTTGTGGCCGAGCAATGGCAATTGTGTTAATGTTACCTCAACATCACACGACCTACACACACCACGCACAAGAGGGAAATCACACACAATAATTACAGTCGCACGACAGGACCAGACGCACGACTCAACCTCCATATGCACGAATCAACACTCAATCGTGCGAATCAGCTTCATTCGTACGATTGAGCCTTCATTCGTATGACTGGCATTCAATCGTACCACACAACACCCAATCGCACGACTCAACCTCCATACGCACGAATCAACCTTCATCCGTGCGAATTAGCTACTTTCGTACGATTGAACCTTCATTCCTGCGACTGGACTCCAGTCATGCGAAACACGCACAATCGCATACATTCAGTCGGTCACCTAACTCAATCGCACACATTCACTCGCTCGCATGACTCAATCACATACATTCATTCGCCTGCATGACTCATTCGCACACATACACCCAGTCGCACGACTCAGTCGCACGACATACCCAGTCGCACAACTCAGTCTCACGATTGACTCAGACGCATGGCTCAGTCGCACGACTCACCCAGTCGCACGACTCAATCGCATGACAGACCCAGTCGCCTGGACAGCAGAATCGCGATTGTGGTCGGGCTGAGCAGCCTTCGGCTGCTCCAAACACGAGTTTTACACCACAAGGACTTCCAGAAACACACTACAAACATACACAAACATGAAGCACACGCAGAAAGACCTCACACGCACCCACACGACCTCATGTGTTCGGGTTGAACCCGAACACCCGAAACCCTAGTTTGGACAGCCGTGAATAAGCAAGAAAAGGGACAACCAAGGTCGTCTACCTGCTAGAATAGAGTAGACTAGGCTGTAGATGGAGTCTAGACGACGAAAACGAGACTAAGCGGGTTGGATTTGGTGCTAGAATGAAGAAGATGGTGTAGAGAGGATGAAGAAGATGAAGAAGATGAAGTAATGGGTGTTTAGGGCTAGAAATGGGTTTATATACCCAGCCCAAGTTTGCAAAATGTCAAGTTTAGTCCCTACACTTAACCCCCGAGTTTCCCAAATTTGTTTCGGTTGAAAAACGACTTTGTTTGGTTAATTATATTAATTATAAAAATGCATTTAACGATAATTATAACTTAAAAATGGTTTCATTGGTGACGTTTATTATATATAAAGGTTGTTATATTGGGCGGTTTCGATGAAGAAGGTTTAAAAGTTTTTAAGGTTAACATAAGATTACAACGAAAAACACACGCACAACGATGATAAGGCACACATGATATCCACATAAAGAGTTAATAAAGATGAGGAATGATCGATCAAGGAATAGTTAACGGAAAATCACGTTAATTGACGGACCTTAAGGTGACGGATGTCACAAATTTAAAACGTGGACCGGAATTCACGTGGGACGCGAGGATCAGATGAAGCTCAAGTATCTCATTTGTTCGAAACGACGGTGACAGCCGGGGAAGGTACTGATTAAATTTCGGGATGAAATTTTTTCAACATGGGAATGATGTGACAACTCACTCGATTTCGTTATGCCAATGCAGTAAACCAGTAATGTAACACAATCATGTAACGCAATTTTCAACATGGGGATAATGTGACATCCGGTAATTTTTCGTTAGCAAACTCCGTTAGTTCCGTCAAGTCTTGCATACACGTGTCGTGAGCACACACTAGTTGTCGTTGAACGTTGGTGACTTAATAACAATTATTTAAGATGAACAATAATAATCTATTTAATAATGTTAATTATTAGTTTTGGTTATGTGATTCATGAAATTATAGATTTTAAACAGTACTTGTAAATTTTACGTTTAAAATTGACGACGGTAATATATATTTCATTGTGTTTTGTGATTAATTGAAAATATATATGATTATTATTATTGATTAATAATGTGTGTATTTAGTAGTTAAAACCTTTTTAAAAGTGTTAAAAGATGAAGTTTTATAAAGTGTAAACAATGAAGGTTAAGTTGTAATTACCATAAAACTAAAACTTAACAAAATTAAGCAAAGCCTAGCCCCCATTACCCATCCCTATTATGCCGAAGCCTTCTCCCATCCCCCACCTTTTGATTTTGATAAACAACAAGCACAAATCATTGATTTTAATTAGTTCTAAGGGATTACAAGGTGTTAGCAAGTTCCATTCTTGATTTCTACACACCTAAAGGTTAGTTTTGATTAGTTTTTCATGGTTTTTGATTCTTGATAAACTCTAGTTTGAAATTGGTGATGACAAAATGAAATTGATGATTGTTAGATGTTAATATGATGTTAGTTAGGTTGTATGAATGTTAGATTATGTTGATTATGCAAGAAATCTATGATTTGATCATGAATTTCATACATTGCCTTAAGAGGAAACTTTTTGTTCTTGGAATTTATGATTTGATGATTGTATGATGTTAGATACATTGTTTGAATGTTAGTTTACATGGTTTATGCAAGAAAATTCATGAAATTGATGTGTTGATCATACCTTACTATAAGTATAAACATTTATGTATGATGTTTGGAAATTATGATGAATTGATGATGATTATAATGGTTAGATGAATGCTAGAACTTGATTAGGTATAAGTTTGATGAATTTATGAATGAATTTGGATGTTAGATTGAGTTTGGGTATTAATTTCCCAAAAGGGAAAGTTTATTTTTGAATAACATTGGATATGATGATTTGGGCATGCTTATGATGTAAGATTATGTTAGAATGCTTATGGATAATGTCTAATGTGGTGGAATGTGTACTTGGGTTGTATGGATGCTTGATTGATCATTTAGAGAAATTAGGTACTTGATGACTATACATGATGATGGATTATAATAAGTGATTAGGGAATCATGTTTGAGATTGTAATTGATCATTGTGGTGTATGTTTATTGTTATGAATCTTGTTGATTAATGTGATTATGATTGTTATACACGCGTGCGAATCTGAGGCCCCTAATTAGTAGGATTGCTAGGGTTTAGTATGTGAAGTCGTGAGTGGCTTCACATGGCATGTATTGCATGACTAGACTTCATGTATGATTGATTAGATGTGATGTATTTATAATTGTGTTGAGTATGTTGATTGTTGATATTCTCATGAGTTGTATGATAATCTAAAGTAGTATGATGATCTTGATAGAACAAGAGGTTGGTATTGTGATATATGTGAATAACTTGTATGATAATCATGTATGATAAATTGATACGCTTGATTAAACGAGATTTCAATTAATATGTCACCAACGGGTCAAACGGGTCAACTAGGTCAAATGAGTCTTGTTTTCCAAAACCTTGAGTCGATGTGTTTATTGAGCACCAGGGGTTGTTAAGCTTTCTGTGTAAACGTACTTATGTACTTGCGTGTTCTAGGTAACCTTTGAAGGGTTGTCTTTCCGTCCGTGTTAGCATTTCTTATCGTTCGTTTGCGCACCAGGTGAGTTCATGCCCACTTTTTATACACTCACTTTTGGGGGAGATAGCATACTTGTTTACAAACGCTTTACTATTATTATAAGTTGTGTATAGTTTAACGTAGTGTATCATACCTTGAAAGTACTCACACTTTCGGATCGTTAATAATGGTAAGTAGCGGGAAATCTTGGGTAGTACTACTGGGTTTGACAAGCCCCACATGTGCGACTTGAGGTCAAACGGGTGTAATATTGTCCTAAACACAAACATTGTGAAATCACTATGGTTATTACTTGTGAATATAGAGTAGCTATCTATTTCAATGCACTTCTTATGTTATACAAATGTTATTGTTTATGTTAAACGCAAACTCTTGAACTCACCAACCATTGTGTTGATATTTTTAGTATGCTATTCTCAGGTCGTTAACTCGAGTTGCCAATAGGAGCACATCACAAGCCCTTCATGCATTCTAAGACTTCATTTTAAGTCATAACACTTGGACTTTATTTATTTATGAGTTTTAAATATTGGGTCGGAGCGTATTTTTTCTAAAATTGCATTTATATACTTTGGGTTTGTCTTACTTACATAACACTTCCGCATATTTTTAAAGTTTGGTTTTTGGTTGATTTTATTTTAAATGTGGCATATAATGTCGTTCTGAGTAACTAGTGACTGTGATCCTGGTTTGTTCACTCATCTCGCGGTAAAACTCCACACGTGGAATTTGAGAGTGTGACATCTTTGATCATGACCAACTAATATTACTAGACATCCAAACCCGTCAGACATACTTCAACCATGGGCACCTCGAAACAAGTTAGACAATTAAATCATATGGACGAAACTCAGTGGGGACTTCAAGATGAAGCTTAAGATAGCTAGGTTTCATGTCTTCCCACAAGCTATAACACCCGGGCCTTTATAACACCAATATTGTCTGCTTTATGAGAAGCTCACGGATTTGCTTTTGGTTGCCCGAATAAACTTCCCAAGGAGGTTACCTATACTTGGATTGCTGCCACCTAAAATCGCTTAACTGTGGAATTCTCCTCTCATCCACAACCAATATGTCCAAAACGTGTTGGTGATATTAAAGGTCAGACATTAGTTATGAACTCAACATCTTTACTGTCCACGACCTATGTGGGATTTACATAGGGTGTCACACATGCTCCAATGATAAAGTAGGACTTAAAAATTTACGTTTCAAAAAGCCTTTCTTCGATTTTCATATTTATTATTAATGATTTCCCAAACCAAGTAATATTGACTAATGAAGTAAAGGCGTGTTTCACAATGATTAGTCAACTATCTCATAGCATACCTTTGTAGGTTATAGTTTGTGCATGGTTGTGTATGTTTTTTGTATGTTTAGGGATATGATAAAGGCTAGTGTATATGCTTTGCAAATGATTATTGATTTGTCATGCAAAAATAATATCAAAGATCTATGATTCAAGAAAGGTATTGAATACTTTTGATAAGATTCGAGATGAAGCTCGTGTACCAGGTTGCGTGCGTAGTTAGAGCCGATTAAATGTACTAACAACATTGGTTCACCAACTAAGTCTCTTAGTGGTACTCGACAAGAGTTCGAGTTAAGAGCTTGAGATTGCAAATCTGGAAGTTGAAACAAACTAATTTTGAACATTGTGATGTGAGCACAAAACATGTTTATTGTGTCCTATTGTGGGTGCAACTTGTTTCTACACCAAAATCCAGGCCGGGAACTGTCATCGGGTATAGTTGTAACGAGCCTCACCGAGCTAATCCCAAACCGAGCGTAGATCCTAACTACAACATGAAAAGAACTCGTTAAAAAGTGACATGAAGGCGAGTTTATTGAACACCATTTGACGTTCAAATCAGTGATGTGTCAAACATAAAAGTTTATGTAATGTAAGTAAATGAAATATGTAAAATTATATAGATACGTAAATTGAACAAGGGTAAGTTGGCTAGAAGGTTCAGCAAACCACTGTAAACCTACCGGGACATAATCAGACTTAGTAAGGTTAGGTTGGGTGGAGATGATTAGACATAATAAGAACTAACTGCTTATTGCCCCGGTGTTAAATGGAAGAATATGCTAAGGAAGAATATGCTGGTAGAACTAGACTTGGTATAGATATGTCAACTTGGCTGGAAGGGACCAGCCTTAACAAGTATTCTCTCTTTTCACACAATGTTTCATCAGGAGGAATGATAAGATTAAACTACTACTAGAGAGATATTAGATGCCTAGTATGAGGTATACTAAAACAAGAATCAGCTCCCCTTAGTGAAAGGGTAATCTTCTTATCTATGAAGGAGTCACCCAATACTAATGGGTTTGGTTGATGTAGGACATATGGTTGGCCCATTATGGGACATACGTCATCATTCATCAACAACATACATTCATAATAAGCCTGCAATGTGTTATGAACAAACTCTAGAGTACTAAATGTCTCATTTGGAACACCTGATATAAATATGTGACAATCGCTTGATATAAATATTTGACAAACTTTAGAGTAAATTTGAAGCAGATGCAAATGTTGCATACGATTTCCCTGTCAATCATACACATCATAGGTCTTGAATTTCGCATCCCAATTCCATTTTGATTATAGTAAATCTTGACTATAACACCCAAATTGTCATCTACCTACATCAAACCAATACCTTAGCACTCAAAATGTTGAGGCCCTTAGATATCGGGGGCTAACTTCATCTTCTACAAGACTACAACTAAATGTCAACCGGAAAAAGTTTGATCGATTTGTCTTTCTTTTCCTCTTCGAGTGTGTTCAAGTGAGTCTCCAATATATGTTACTCCAATCACTAACATGTAAGATGACTTATTATAGCCTAAAATGGTTTAGTTAAATCCATAGATCACGTTATATTTAAATTTTAATTACGTGTTCATCAAGAACACTTGCTCATATTAAGCCTGCATGTTAGTAAAAACTTTTGAGTACTGAATGTCTTGTTTGCAACACTTGATATAAACATATGTCAATCACAAAGATAAGACATTAATATATTTAAAATCATTTAAACTTAGAAAAGGAAGATGTAAACAACTAATATACAGGACTTCCTAATAGAATTATGTACTCCTTATTGACATGACAGTTGTAATGTTAATTCTTTCATTTGCTGTGGTTATACCTAAATGAGTGAGATAAATCAGTGGAAATAATTAAGAAAATTAAATAAGTAATGTGATTTTATTGGTTTTAGCCATTCAGATATATGAGATTATAATGGAATACAATGGTTAACAAAGTAGTACCGGCATTCTTCTTGTGCATAACTGCTGTTCATAACAAGTAAACAAGGCTACAACATATCATACTTATTTCCTTTTCAAACTCTAGAGTACCAAATATTTGACAAAAATTAATGTTTTCAACTAATTCCATCATAGTTACATTGAGAGAAAAAAAATTCTGGTCGGAGTACAAGAGTCTTCAGTTTAACTCTTACGTGTCAAATGTCTTGCTTCTTGACTCCAAAACTTTCTTGACTCCAAAACTAAAAACTTTGGTTATGTTGAAAAAGGCCCGGTGTTCGACTAATTCACAAACTTAACAATTTAAAAGAAACTTACCATCTTTCATAAAGTATGTTTTCTAATTGCTAAACTTGAAATTTCAATGTAGTGAGATCTAAAAAAATATGAGGCTTATACTTTGTAAACATGAACTCATCCCACCGCCATGATAATAATTAACAATGTTACAATCCATAAAGCATGTTATCTTTCAGTTAATAAAAATGCAATGGGCTTACCGGACGCAGAGGAGCGCACAATTATCGTTTCATATTGCCCAATCAGATGGATGATGAAACTTAAAATCACTGGTATTCGTATAGTATTGACAATAGTTGCTGGATATGAGGCTGGAGTGGCTAAAGGAACTGATGCAACCCTGCAATCATAGAACAAATAAATTCACTGTTAAGTTTAGCGGGAGGGTAACTTCCTCTGTATTTAACGTTGTAATAAATAGGAAAAGAAAATGTTAGCTGAATAACATTATACAGATATCTAATTATATGAATCTTTAAGCAAGAATATATGGATCATTCTAATAATCAAGTGATCACCTTCTCAGCTGAAAGAACAATCTGTGCAGATATTGCCGATGAGCTGAGAACTAACCTATACAGCAAAAATCCCAGGTTCATTATCTTTCCTTCAGAATATGTGAACATATCAGGGACGGCTCAACCATTATGGGTGCCCTTTAGGCCTTTTTGCAAAAAGAAAAAAGTTAATACTTACTTTTCGATAATGAATTGTTGCCACAACAGTTTCACAGATAATGACAACACATGCACAGAAGTTGCTACAGAGGATGATGTTTCTAAGCGTTATAATTGTTTAATCATTTTTATACAATTTGAAGATTCTTTATTACCCAGGATCAGCATATCAATTAGGATGAACAAGGTATTGGGTTCTGCACATGAATGAGCAGCAAACCCATGATGAATATAGTGGAAGGAATTCACAAATTACACATAAAATCACACTGGATTACATACTGAAATGCCGATGTTAATGCATATTTGTACCCTTACAATTGGTGGTTGATAACTAACATACCTACCCTAAGTTCCCGCTAATTACAGGGTTTGACTTTTCTAATTTTAACCTTTCTATAGAACATTATCTTGATTTCTACTCTGACATAAATTAACTAAGAAAAACTGAGCTCTTCAGTTGTAGGCTCAGATGTGCTTTGTTCAACTGTTGATTCAAACATCTTTTGCTTTTTTGGAGTTCTTTCACCTTTGTCATCAACATCCTCATCACTATCATAACTTTCATCATCACTTTCTTGATCATCTTTTTTTCTTGTGTTGTCATGATCATACTTCGCTTGCAATTCTTTAAGTTGTTTCCCCAAATCTTTAATTTCTTTATTCTTTTCATCAATAATCTTGAATTGTAAATCTATAGCTTCATTCAATGATTCAATCTCACTTCTTTGATTGTTAATTGTGTTTTCCAGCATTAAAAACACAGTCTCTTTTTTCTTTATCTGTTTCTCTTTTTCTTTTAATTGTAAGTCTTTTCTTTCAACAATCTTTTCAAGTCTTCTAACTTTGATCTCAAAATCAGAAGCTATATCTTCTTCTTCTTCACTGACAGATGGTTTAGCTTCAGGTACAATTGATGCCTCTGATGAATTTTCAGTCTCTTCTGATGGTTGGTACTCAGAAGTTTCTTCTTTTCTTGGTACAATGTCTTGAACTTTATCTTCTTCATCAGATGATGATTCAGATTGTTCAGATGATGTTGAATCAGTAGATTCACTGATTATTTCTCCATGATGAACAGAAGTAGAGAGTGGAGGAAATTCAATACTTTGTGAGGGCATTTGTGGTGAAGGAATAAGAGGGTGTGGAGACACACTGTGAAGATCACCACCAATATCACCAGGTGGTGACAGTGAATGTTCCACATGAGCTGGACTGTCAAGAACTACTTCTTGCTCAACTTGCACTTCTTGTTCTTGGACTTCAGGTTGAATAGCCTTATTGAGATCTAATTCTTCAGGAATTTCATGAGCTATGTCTTCAGGTTGATCTTCTTCTTGATGCTCATGTATTTGTTCTTGCATCCAAGGAAGTATACCAGATGGTGTTCCAGTGTAGGTTTTCCTTGGATCTCTCTTCTTTAGGTAAGTATAAGTGCTAGAATCATGATGTGAGAGATTCATGATGTTTCCCACTCCAGCAAGATGAGGGAAAGCTTCATTGATCAAGCACTGAATAAATCTTGGGTACATGAGGAACTTAAACTTTCGACACTCTCCAATGTTAGATAACATGCCATTGAACACATAAGCAGACATGTTGAATTGTCTGTTAGTGCATATGGCTACTATAGCAGATGATGTAGTCATTGGAATATCATTCCATCCAGTCTTCCTTCTTGATAGGCAGTGTTGAAACACATGGATCAAAAACCTCCATGGTATATCTACCAATCCCTTCTTCAGTTGCTTGCCAGCAAAGTCACCTTCATAACCTATATTGGCAAACATCTTCAATATATCCTCTTCTGGAAGCTCATTAGGCTGATTAGCATCATCACCAAACTGTAAACATCTTCTAACACTTGCTTCAGTAATGATCAGCTGATGATTAGGTACAATAGTTCCAGTAATTCTTTTTTCTCCATCCACCAATGACATCTCAGCTGTACTCCAAAATGATCTGATAAAGTTCTCATAAATAGTGGGTCTCACTGTGATTGCATGAACTAGTCTTGTAGTGAGGATAAATCTAATCATGTCTCTCAATCCCAAATTTTCAGGGCAATCAGGATCAAGAAATCCACTAACATTATGCATCTTACTCCAACTTAGATCATCCATAACAATCTGCACAAGAGACAAATGTATGAGAATATTATCGATCAAATAGTCATGATTATAAATTCAACCTTTATTCATTTGTTTCATGTTTGATTTTAATGAGTAACACATGTTCTTGTCAAATTTTGACTTTTAGAGTCAAATTTATTCATAACTATAGAACATGAACTGCTTTGGTTTACTCAAAATGTTAAGAATGAAACAATTATTTTTCTTTTGATTTTAAAACATGATATTTTGTTAATCAACCATCACTATAATTCATATAATAATATCTTATGATCAAAATCATCAATTTTGTTGAGTTCTTTCATACCCATGTTCTTCTGGGTTTCAAGTTACAAATTTGATTTACTTCTATCATTAGTTCTCATAGATGTATGAATCTTAGTTATTAATCACCATGTTTGCTTTTTCAAGAGTCTTTTTGATTCATTAACACCTAGCTAATAACTGGGGTTTTTAAACTTTTGCATGTCGGTTTTTCAAGTCGGTCGGTTAAAACATGATTTAATTGGGTTTTCATCAATAAACCAAATTCACCTTGTAATTGATACTTCTTTGGCCAAAGATCGATTAGTGTTGGATGAAAATGGATTTGAATTGGCTTTGCTGATGAAGTTTTGAAGAAATGAAGAACACACCATCTATAACCTTTTTGTTTATCTAGTAATCAAGTCGACGATTTCAAGTTCCTCTCATTTGGTTATGTGGCCGAGCAAACCTCAACATGGCACCCTTAATTCGCAGCAACCCAAAAGGATCTTCTTTAAACCCTAATGTGAATTGTGATTGCAGCCCAACTAGCAGTTAAGCTTCCAAACTGGAGTACCTGGAATCGCTGCAAGTACATGTTGCAGCCCTCAAGACCCAAGCGATGTCCAGAGACAAAATGAGTGGGGTTCCTACTAGATGGAGGATGGGGAGACTTCCTTGAACAACAGCCGATCTCACTGCTCCCAAAAACAAGATGGCTTTCCCTAATTTCAGCGATGCTGATCCACGAGGGTGGATACTTACAACAAAGAAGTACTTTTACTATTATAACATACAGGAGGATGAGAAGGTGGATGTGGCCTGAATGCATTTGGACGGGGATTCGTTGGATCTGTACTCATGGTTGTCCACTAATCAAAAGCATTGCTACTGGGAGGAGTTAGTCCAAGCCTTACAAAAACTTTTAGACCCGTTGAGTTTCAAAATCTGGACGAGAACTTATGCAACATCCGACAAACAGGTACCATGTAGGAGTACCGCCAAGAATGTGCAAAATGTTCTTCTCGAGTCACGAACTAGCCGAACACTGCCTTTTAGGGGTATTTCTAAATGGTCTCAAAGTGTTGTTGTAATATGGTTTTGATACCTCTCTCGGTCATAATATGTGTCCCTTGTTATTAATCTCTTCTCCTAATCATGCAGTAAATTGAACTAAAATGGATCAAACAGGTCCAACTATTATGTAGTATGTACTATAACGAAATAGGTCAAAATATATACATAAATATATGTATCAAATTTTGGATGATGAATGCTCTGTGGAATCATCTTTTGGAATATTATACAAACAAGATGTTAAATTGATTACTTGAAGACATAAGGGAGATGAAACCTACACAAATTCATGATAAAAACAAATAACTTTCAAGAAAACGCAATTGAAAGCAAAGGCTACTCCGCAACTTATCGTGAACACTTGGCAAAATAATTCCCAAACAAAACTACACGAATACAAACTACAACCTGTATTTAAAATTCAGTCCATCTAATATTCCATTATTTATTTTAGTATTCATCTAGTTGTGCATCTGCTAATGATAGCACTTTAATTCCAATTGCTTGAAAAGCATGAGCTGCCAACTATGTATAATAGACCTCAGAGCATGATTTGCATACAAAGACTCGATTTGCACGGATTGCATTGGATATAAATGGAGGTACCACTGATATGTTGTATGTTGACTTTTGGGTGATATGTTTAGTTCAGGTATGCAATAATGAAGGGAAATTCGAACCGCAAGAAACAGGCTTGGGTTAGCCTACGCTGCAGAGTAAGCTACTTCGGGCAGGTCAGCCCTTGGATTCTAACGTGCTTTCATTTTTGTTTCAAAGGTAATATATATAGAGATATTCACATAGCACAGTAGTATTTCACTTTTTTGGTTTTTATATAATACAAACTTATATCTGCTATATGATTTGTAGTCTAACCTTGTTATTAAATTTCCTAGAGGGGTATTGGGCTTGTTAGTGTTAAGTTGTGGGCTCCGACCCATCTCGGTTGGGCCCGGTATCAACTGAAGACAGAATTAGGAGATTAAGAGACGGCCGCCCTAAAGCCCAGTTTGCTATTTTAGGCAAAGAGTGTTAACCCTAATTGTCTAGTTAGTATAAATATATCTCTTGTACTTGTAAACATTTAACACCTCAATAAAAGAAAACCCTAGTTGCCCCAAGTGGACGTAGGTTACACACCGTAACTGAACCACTATAAATCTCGTGTCTTGTTCTATTGTTTTTGATTATTGTTCTCGTGATTGTGTTCGTGTGTTTGAGCAATTTGATCCTAACAACTGGTATCAGAGCCAGTTCAGGGCTCTTAAATACGAACACACGAACTAGGGTTCCGCCGCCGCCGCCGAACTAGGGTTCCGCCGCCGCCGCCGCCGAACTAGGGTTCCGCCGCTGCCGCCGCCGCCGCCTAACCCCGATTAGGGTTCCGCCGCCCGCCGCCGCCGCCGCCTAACCCCGATTAGGGTTCCGCCGCCCGCCGCCGCCACTGCCTAACCCCGATTAGGGTTAAGCCGCCGCCGCCGCCGAATTAGGTTTCCGGCGCCGTCGCTGCCAGAAATCCTCTCTGCCGCCGCGGAAACAGCCACTGCTGCTGTTCGGGATTTTGGTGCTGCTTGTTTTCTTGATTCCTGCTGTTCGGGATTTTGGTGCTGTTCGGGAATGATGGCTGATGACGGGAGAACAAAGATCGATAAATTTGATGGACATGATTTTGGGTTTTGGAAGATGCAAATTGAGGATCTGCTGTGCCAAAAGGATTTAATGGCAGCCTTGGATGAGGATAAACCGACAGATATGACAGATAAAGATTGGAAGACTTTGGACAGGAAAGCAATTGCTGTTATCAGACTCTCACTGGCAAAGAATGTCGCGTTCAATATTGTGAAGGAAACTACTACTCATGGTTTGATGAAAGCCTTATCTAATATGTACGAGAAGCCGTCTGGATCTAATAAGGTATTTCTAATCAGACAGTTAGTTAACACCAGATTGAAAGAAGGTGGTTCTGTTTCCTCTCATATCAATGATTTCAATACCATTATTTCTCGCTTATTATCTGTTGAGATCAAGTTTGATGATGAAGTTTTAGCTTTATTATTGCTATCTTCGTTGCCTGAAAGTTGGTCAGGGACAGTTACTGCAGTTAGTAGTTCATGTGGTACTACTAAGCTTACCTTTGAAGGGGTCCGTGATTTGATTTTTGGGGAAGACATTAGAAGGAGATTCTGGTGAATCATCTAGTTCTCTGTTGAGTACTGAAGGAAGAGGCGGGGGAAAAGAAAGGGGTAGTAGCAGGGGTCGTTCAAAGTCTAAAAGAAGAAGTCAGTCAAAGCCTAGGAAAGACATCCAGTGTTGGAACTGCAAAGAACATGGGCATTTCAGAAGCCAATGCCCTAAACCATCTGCTCCTAAAGATAAAAGGGAAGTCAATCTGGCCGAAGATAATTCAAATGACGTTCTTATCTGTTGTGTTGAAGATTCTACAGAGTCATGGGTCATGGATTCAGGAGCATCATTTCATGCTACATCTAGCACGAAGTCGATGAGGAATCTACGAACAGGTAACTTTGGTAAAGTTCATTTAGCTAATGATCATGCTCTTGATATCACAGGGATGGGGGACGTTGTGTTGAAGACTCCATTGGGCACCACATGGACTTTGAAAGATGTTCGGGTCATCCCAAGTCTCAAAAAGAAGTTAATTTCTATTGGGCAGTTGGATAGTGACGGATATGATGTCATGTTTGGTGGGGGACAATGGAAGGTCGTGAAAGGAAATCTTGTCATTGCCAGAGGTACAAAGAGGGGCACATTGTACATGGTTGAAGTTCCTGTAGATGGGGTAAATGCAGTGACCAGTGGCCTGAGTCAATCTAACCTGTGGCACCAACGACTCGGTCACATGAGTGAAAAAGGAATGAAAATGCTCGTTTCTAGTGGAAAGCTTCCAGAGTTAAAGAAGGTCGAATCTGAATTCTGTGAGCCGTGTGTATTCGGGAAAAAGAAGAAGGTGTCTTTTGTGAAGACAGGAAAGCCACCGAAAGCTCAGAAATTGGAGCTTATTCACACGGATGTTTTCGGACCTACTCCAGTTGCTTCTTTGGGAGGTGCTTACTATTATGTCACTTTCATAGACGATTCGACACGTAAGGTATGGGTCTACTTTCTTAAAATAAATCTGAAGTTTTTGATGTATTTAAGAAATGGAAAACTGCTGTTGAATTGGAAACTGATTTGAAGGTGAAATGCTTGAAGTCGGACAACGGAGGTGAATACGTCAGCAAAGAGTTCCAGAACTATTGTGCAGAGAACGGTATTCGAATGATTTATACGGTCCCGAGCACTCCTCAACAAAATGGGGTCGCTGAACGTATGAATAGAACATTGAATGAAAGAGCCAGAAGTATGAGAATCAATTCAGGGCTTCCAAAGATGTTCTGGGCAGATGCAATTAATACTGCTGCCTATTTAATTAATCGGGGACCATCAGTTCCGTTGGGCTTCAAGATACCAGAAGAAGAGTGGAAAGGTGAAGCAGTTAAATTTGGGCATTTGAAAGTATTTGGGTGCAGTGCTTATGATCTAGTGAAAGATGGTGACAAGCTTGATGCTAAAGCCAAGAAGTACACTTTCATAGGTTATGGGTTTGACAGTATGGGCTACAGGCTTTGGGACTCTGAAAGCAGAAAATTAGTCAGAAGCAAGCATGCTACTTTTAACGAGGCTGAGTTATACAAAGATAGAAACACAACCACTTTAGAGGTTCAGAAAGAGCAAGTTGAATTTGATGTTGATGCTCAGAAACAACCAGATCCAGTTAATGAACCAGAGACGGAAATTGAAGATGATACAGTTCCTGAGTTTGAAGATGGTGATATGGGTGGAGATGAAGAGGCAGTGGAAGCTTCTGATAGTGGGAGTTCAGATTCCGAAGATGAACAACATCCACAGACTCCAGACCAATCTCATTGGGTTAGGAGATCCACCAGAGTTTCTAAGCAGCCTGCCAGGTACAGTCCTTCAGTTAATTATCTTCTCTTGACTGAGGATGGTGAACCAAAAAGTTACTCAGAAGCAGTTAAGTTGAAAGATTCGCTTCAGTGGGAGCATGCAATGCAGGATGAGATGAACTCTTTGATGAAGAATAATACATGGGTCTTAACTAAGCTTCCGCCAGATAAAAGAGTTCTACAGAATAAATGGCTCTACAGAGTTAAGGAAGATCACAATGGTAACAAACGATACAAAGCAAGATTGGTCGCTAAGGGGTTTCAACAAAAACACGGGGTTGACTACAGTGAGATATTTGCTCCTGTGGTTAAGATGACTACAATCAGATTGGTGCTTAGTATTGTTGCAGCTGAGAAGTTACATTTGGAGCAGTTAGATGTGAAGACTGCGTTTCTGCATGGTGATCTAGATGAGACTATTTATATGGCACAACCAGAGGGTTTTCAGGTTAAAGGAAAAGAAAACTTGGTGTGCAAGTTACAGAAAAGTTTATATGGTTTAAAACAGGCGCCCAGACAGTGGTATTTGAAGTTTGATGGTTTTATGGGCAGAAACGGGTATAGGAGATGTGAGATGGATCACTGTTGCTACCTCAAGAAGTTTAAAAGTTCCTATATCATTCTTCTCCTTTATGTTGATGATATGCTGATAGCAGGTTCAGACATTGCAGAGATCAACAAGTTGAAGAAACAGTTGTCTGCAGAGTTTGAAATGAAAGATTTGGGTCCAGCTAAGAAGATACTTGGTATGAGCATTACCAGAGATCACAAGAACGGTTCTCTAACTTTATCTCAGGAGAAGTACATTCAGAAGATATTAGAGAAGTTCAGAATGAATGATGAGAAGACTACTACTCGAAGTACACCATTGGCTAGTCATACTAAGCTTTCTAAAGATCAGTCTCCAAAGACAGAGAAAGACAAGGCCGAGATGGCGAAGGTTCCTTATGCATCGGCTGTGGGCAGTCTCATGTATGCAATGGTATGCACTAGGCCCGATATAGCTCACGCAGTGGGAGTTGTCAGCAGGTATATGTCTAATCCGGGGAGAGAACACTGGGAAGCAGTTAAGTGGCTCCTTAGATATTTGAAGGGTACTTCAAAGATGGCATTATGTTTCACGGGTAGAGATGCTATTCTCAAAGGTTATTCAGATGCTGATTTGGGTGGATGTAACGAGACCTACAAGAGTACTACAGGGTATGTGTTCACTATGGGTGATACTGCAATCTGTTGGATGTCTAGGCTCCAAAAGAGCGTGGCACTTTCTACTACAAAGGCTGAGTACATGGCAGCTGCTGAGGCTAGTAAAGAGCTCGTTTGGTTGAAGAATTTTCTGGGTGAGTTAGGCCGAAAACAAACAAAGTATCCGTTGTACTGTGATAATGAAAGTGCTGTTAAACTAGCAAAGAATCCCTCTCATCATGGGAAGACGAAGCACATTCATATCAGATATCATTTCATCAGAGGGCTAATCAGCGAAGGTACTATTCAGTTGTACAACATCAAGGGGAACAAGAATCCAGCAGACATGTTTACTAAGTCTGTCACACTGGATAAGCTGAAGCTTTGCAGGGCTTCAGCTGGCCTTCAGGAATAGTTGAGAAGGTGGGGGTAACTAGGAGGAGCTAAACCAGTTCGGGTTTATTTACAAGTACAAGACAATGCAGTTGGAGACATTTTACGCATCCAGGTGGAAGCAGGTTGAAGTGTTTGACGCATTCAAGTGGTGGGTTAGAGAAGTTGTCTCGAAGCCCAAGTGGGAGATTGTTAAGTTGTGGGCTCCGACCCATCTCGGTTGGGCCCGGTATTAACTGAAGACAGAATTAGGAGATTAAGGGACGGCCGCCCTAAAGCCCAGTTTGCTATTTTAGGCAAAGAGTGTTAACCCTAATTGTCTAGTTAGTATAAATATGTCTCTTGTACTTGTAAACATTTAACACCTCAATAAAAGAAAACCCTAGTTGCCCCAAGTGGACGTAGATTACACACCGTAACTGAACCACTATAAATCTCGTGTCTTGTTCTATTGTTTTTGATTATTGTTCTCGTGATTGTGTTCGTGTGTTTGAGCAATTTGATCCTAACAGTTAGAAATTAATCTTGGTGTTCAAGGGGTGTATACGGGTGAACCAAGAAAGATGAGGGTGGAATTAGTTATCATGTAGAATATGTTAGCCAAGGTAAAAAATTAGGAAAGTATTGAATAATTTGGCTGTGAATGGGCTGTCATTCAGCTGTGTTTGAGCTGTGATTTCTTAGTAATTAAGGTTAAAAGTAGTATAAAAGAAGGTTATTGTATAGAGTTTAAGATGTGGTCTTTTGTTCTTCATATTAATAAAAAGAGTCGTGGTAGTTCCCACAATATTATCATTGTTTTTCTGGGCCAATATTCTAACAATTAGTATCAGAGCGAGGGGGACGATTTCGGGAAGAAGATTGAGCATGTGAAGGCGAGGAGAAAGATGATCGAGCTGTGAAGAAGAACAAGGCCACCCGATTGAATCTGTGAGAGATTAATCGTAGCTCGAACCTATGATAGGTTCAAACAAGTCAATTGAGTAGATCCAAGGGGAAGAACAATTGTGTGATCCAACTGCAGAAGGAAAAATCTGAGTGATTCAGATTGCAGAAAATTTGTGCGAGACAGATTGGGTTCTGTGTGAGGCAGAACATAAGGTTGTGTGAAGCTGCCATTAGAAGTGAAGTAAACCTGAGCGATTCAGGTCACCACTGAGAAGATTTAATCTGTGAGGGATTATCCATATATGGGACAATCTGTGTGACACAGGTCGTGAGGAGAAGAACTCAAAAAAGCAAAATGCAAGAAGAGCTTGTTGTCGTTTGCAATCAAAGGAAACAATTGGTAAGTGATTTGCTAGGAAGTGAGATTGTTGGGCTGTTGTGATAGCAGGTTTGCAAGGCTGCAAGCAAGGAAGAAAACAAAACAGAAGCTATGTGAAGTAGATTTGAAGATCAGTGATTGATCAAACTTGGAAGAAACATGGTTCCAGCGACTGGAATTCAAGACCAGGGTGGTACAACATCAAGATTAAGGGCGAGAATGTTAGAAATTAATCTTGGTGTTCAAGGGGTGTATACGGGTGAACCAAGAAAGATGAGGGTGGAATTAGTTATCATGTAGAATATGTTAGCCAAGGTAAAAATTTAGGAAAGTATTGAATAATTTGGCTGTGAATGGGCTGTCATTCAGCTGTGTTTGAGCTGTGATTTCTTAGTAATTAAAGTTAGAAGTAGTATAAAAGAAGGTTATTGCATAGAGTTTAAGATGTGGTCTTTTGTTCTTCATATTAATAAAAAGAGTTGTGGTAGTTCCCACAATATTATCATTGTTTTTCTGGGCCAATATTCTAACAGGGCTGCATAATCAGGGTAAGTTGGTTTAGTTAAAATAATAGTTTTCTGAAAAATTAAAAAAAAAAGATAAGAAAGGTTCCTCACAGAATATTGATGCTGAGTCATCTATATTATTCGAAGCACAACCAAAGCCGGTTGCGTATGTTAAAAGGGAAATTGATCAAGATTAATGTAGAGTAAGGTGCTAATTTCTTGGTTTGTTTTTCTATTGAAGAGTTTGATTCTTATAAATATTTTTGACAAAGTTGTTAAATAATTTTGGCAGGAGACAAGTTTAGCAGAAACAAACCATGCAAAAGCTCACTGAGAATGATTATGGGGCTGAAAAAAACCATTTGCGTTGATATTTGTCTAGGAAATCCAAAGAAAATCGGATTTCTGCTACTAACATATGACACAAAAAATATAAACATTTTGTGGAAAATTTGTGCGGCTAATTTATTGGCAGCTGGACTTGCTGCTGCGAATATTTTTCTCTATGCACTTGTTTACACCCCATAGAAGCAGATACATCCTGTGTATATTTGGGTGGGACTGTGGCTGTATAATCACTCCCAAATAACAATTTTCTTCAACACCAACATGCCGATGTTAAAAATCACCGTGGAAAGATCATTATATATATATTTGATCCCTTATATCATAAATTAATAGTTTTTCAAAGTTCAAACTTGCAAACATAAGTAGGACCGATTTGTTTCGTTTGCTTTTTCTTAGAACTTAGATCTAGGTTACCTCATCTACGATTTCTCCATTCAAAATTTAAACGGGTTAACAAAACATGACCCATTTAATTAAACGGGCTAAACACATCGACCCAGACATACCAACCCACCTCTAGACTCTAGTTTTAGTCATCTCCCATTATTACAACTTTAAACAATAGAAACATGTCTAAACTTTATCACAGATTCTGAATTTTAATATCACGTGCTTTAAAAACTTATAATACAGGTTATGTTGATGGGTACTCAGTTATTATTCACAGACGAAGCAGTTTATATCAAATATTTGCGTGATTCATAGAATGATCTTGAACTGACTAGTTGTTTGTTTAGTTGTTTGGTTAAATCCTCACCTAGCTTCTGCTAATAACGATTTGGTGACAATTTTTGCAGCTTAAGCATCTGCATACGCATATGAAGCAGCCCCCACAGCCTTAAAATTTCAAAAAGCTATAAAAAGACAGCGATGCCAATAAATAAAGTAGATAGAACGAGAGCTCGATTGGGATTGAAATCAAAAGCACAAACCCTAGAAACTGAAAAGCAAGTAAACACTGCAACAATTAATTCTAGAACCTAATTTTAGGCAAAAGAAGAACATATGCATTACATAAACCCTAAATCATTGAACTAACCTCTTTGATATGTAGTTGGCCTTGTGAATCAAAACTTAAAGCTTGAAGAAATCACTGCAAAAGAGAACAAAATGGGGAATGCAGAACCAAAATTCAGGCAAAAGAAAAGAACATATTTATCGCATAACCGTAAATCCTTGAACTAACCTCTTCGATATGTAGTTCGTTTTGCGACTCAATGACGAAAGATGGAAGAAATCACTGCAAAAAGGAACAAAATGGGATATGCAAACGGCTACGAACACAACTGGTAACAGAGAAAAATGTTTTTAAAACCAACTAAGAAAGCTAGCGCATGTCTAGCTGGTTTGCTGGTTGTACCACCAGATTAAAACCGGATGATATAATAATATTTTTGATAAATATTAAAAATACAAATATATAACATATATTACTATTAGGCTGACAATTGCCGATTTGTTTATGATACGATTAAAATTATTTAATAAAAAATATTTTTAATTTTTTTATATTTTTTAAAAATAATTAAAATCAAGATGCAAGATTTTATTATTTAACATTATTGGTTGATAAACACATAAAAAAATTATAGACATAATATATAGGTAGTTAAAAAAATATTTTGCATATTTGATACGTGAGCTACACACGTTATCTTTAACATGTTAACCACGATAATACCTATTTTGTCAGCACTAACTACTATAAAACACAAAATACTAGTATTACTAAAAATTATCAAATAAATACACGCAACTTTGTTTATTCTGTAAAAAAGACTAAAATTTGTATCGAGACACTTGAATACAAAGATGTTTTTTCATCTTTTCAATTTGCAGAAATACTTATAATTTTTTGTAAATTGTTTTCTATCTTTCGCTCACTTTCATCTTCTTTTAGAAAACTTGCAACAAATTCTTCAAAAATTATACATTCATTCTCTTGCAGATCGGTTCAACCACAAATCGTTTCCCGGTTTACTAAATCCTTATTCCACCGCCAAAAAACTAACTAGCCGGTTTTGTAATACAAAACAAAACAAGGTAGATCAGACCGCTGGTAACATCGAATTACGGTCGGTTTGGTTGGACCGGTCAGTCCGTTTTGAGCATGAAAACGTTGAATAAAAATATTATATTAAGATCGATAAAGAGAAAAAGAAGAACATTTAAGAGGAGTTTAAACTCAAATCATCGATATCATTTAGATATGTTTTCTCTGTTTAAGTACAACCGAAGTGTCATTGGAGTTTCTTAAATGGGTTTGTGCTTCTTTGGTTGGTTCCTTGGGTTTTTAGATGTAAAAATCAACCCAAAAACCAAACCAAATAAATTATATTTAATCATTTTTTAGGTTTATCCGAGTTGAGTTAATAGGTGATTGGGTTAGTCAACTTGGTAAGCAACATCTCTTTCACAAGAAGTTTTGATAGTCATAGTTGTAAAAATCCCAAATCAACCTCTAATCCATATGTTACTCGAACATAAGTTTAACACAAACAAATAACATAACTATTATTGTTTGAACAAAAATAAAGCAATAATACGTTAGTGGTTAAGAAAGCATGTTACCTTTATATTATTATGCTCGGATAAGGAGTATCAAACACATATTATAAACAAATAATTAGAATGCTCGAGTATGAAATCATTATATCTTGTTTGTAGTTGGTTTAAATGATTAAGTATGGAAGATGGACTAATGTAATGATCGAGTTTAAGACATGTGTTATTGATTGAAGACGGAATGATGAAAGTATTGATTGAGTTTATAAAAGGTCAAAAATAGATGTCATCGATTGAAATCATTTTATAGGGAATATGAACAATCAATTATAACAATATCCTATTCGGGTTATTCTGGTCATCCCGAATTACTAATATACAACTCAAAGACTGCAGGGTCGGTTTTTGTCACTTTAACACTTAGTTTTCTCTCAAACTCACTTGTAACACACTCGAATCAGATGAAGCAGAATCCCTTCTAAGAGTTTATAATAATATACTAAGTAGCAAAGAACACACATAAATAATTTTCAAGATACTTGTATATATTACTTCTCAACTCAAAGTATTACAAGACTCTTACAAGGATATTGCATGAGTTACAATGAGAAACTATATATACTAGATCCTACAGCCGGATATACTTTGATACCAGCTGTAACCTAAGACTTAGAGCATATACTACAATACTAAAGTTAAGGTATCTTAGATAAAGTATTATCTAAGATATGGTAGTTATGACATGTCCATGACTTACCTTTTGTCACCAACTAAAGTTGGCAACTGTACTAACTGATAAAGGTGAACAATGGAATAAAGTATGGTCAACTATATATCTTTTGAGAAAACGCCATGTAGTATATAAGAGGTCTGCAGCGAAGTGTCGGAGAGACCATACTTATGTCCACTAGTTCATATTAGTGTCTTCCGAAGGTTAGTTGGCTTCGGAAGAACAAATTCTTACGAAGCCACTTATACTTCGGAAGAGGCTACTTCTTCCGAGGCTTGAGGACTTCTTCATATCTTCATACTTCGGAAGTTGACCTCTTGATTTCTTCTTGTAAGGATTCCTATAAGTCTGATGCAGCCAAAACATCCAAAGTTTCTCTGCAAGCATGCACTAAAGAACAGAAGTAGAAATGCTTCGGAAGTTTTACACCATGCACTAGAAATATTTTAAGTGTAAAATCTTCCAAAGCCAAGACCAACATCTTTCGAAGCCAAAAGTGAAGCCTTCCGAAGCTTCAAAGACAAAGTCTTCCGAAGCCAAAGAGTAAAGACAGATTTCTTCCGAAGACTTTTTGAGATATGCATTTATCTGATGTACTTTACCATAAAGCTGGACCACCTTTCCGCTGCTACTCTGTAAAGTCACCAACTTACATGAGTTGGTGAAAGGTCCATGCTTTTGGTAACTGTACATTGAGGTCTTGAGTTCATGCTTTCTACTTTATGTACTTTTATCCTTTTTGTAATATATTAGGATGTGAGCTATGGCATGTCATAGTCACAAGTCAAAAGGCAGATCTGTCTTTTGACTCTACATTTGATTTTGTAGTTGTCTAGTCAATTGTATCCAGCTGGCCTTCAAAGTATGGCCGGCTGTAGGATGTAATATAAAGTATCTCAAGTACTTGTAACTTTCTATCGATGCTTTGTAACTTGTAATAGAACTTGAGAAGCAATATACAACATTCTTGAAAACCAAATACTTGTGTTGTTTGCAATCTTGTTCTGTCTCACATTTACTTGTGTTCTTAGCATCTTTCATTAACAAGTTAACCAGTTCCCTATTTGATCTGTTAAATGTTCTAAGCAACTCTCCTCATTGTGTTGTTGTGTTGTAAGTGCATACCCTTCACCGGTCCTGCATTTGGTATTAGAGCACAACAACTTGCAGCAGCAATGTATTCAGGCTCAACAGTTGATGCAGACACAAAGGATTGTTTCTTGCATTGCCAAGAGACTACTCTTCCACCAAGAAATTGACATCCCCCTGATGTAGACTTTGCAGTCATCATGCAACCACCATAGTCACTATCTATATAAGCATACAGATTAAAGTCAAAATTCTTTGGATACCAAATGCCAAGTGATGGAGCACCTTTAAGATATCTTAAAATTCTTTTGACAGTGACCAGGTGTGACATCTTGGGGTTGGCTTGATATCTTGCACAAATACATGTAGCAAACATGATATCTGGCCTGCTAGCTGTGAGGTACATAAGAGACCCAATCATTGCCCTATAGAGATGTTCATCAACACACTCCCCCTCAAGATCAGGTCCAAGGGGGTGATTTCTGGCTATGGGTGTCTTAGCAACCTTACAATCAGTCATGTAAAACCTTTTAAGTATGTCATGTACATACTTTGACTGACTTATGAAGATGTCATTATTAACTTGCTTCACTTGAATTCCTAGAAAGAAATTGAGTTCCCCCATGGCACTCATTTCAAACCTATCCTTCATCAGCTTCTCACAGTCTTTGCAGAGCTTTGGCTTAGTTGACCCAAAGATAATGTCATCTACATATACTTGAACTAGCATTATGTCATTTCCTGTTCCTTTGATGAAGAGAGTTCCATCTATAGTACCTTTTTTGTAGCCATGTTGACAAAGATACTGAGATAGAGTCTCATACCACTTTCTTGGTGCTTGGTGCAACCCATAAAGAGCTTTATCAAGCCTATAGACATAATCAGGATGATCAGAATCTGTAAACCCAGGTGGTTGTCTGAGATACACCTCTTCATCAATCACCCCATAAAGAAAAGCACACTTGACATCAAGTTGGTAGACCTTTAAATTTTTGGATGCAGCAAAAGCTAGGAATATTCTAACAGCTTCAAGTCTTGCCACAGGAGCAAAAACATCTGTGTAGTCAATTTCTTCTTCTTTAGTATATCCTTGAACAACTAGTCTTGCCTTGTTTTTGATGACAAGTCCTCTATTATCCTTCTTGTTCCTAAAAACCCATTTGGTTCCTATGGTAGTCTTCCTTTGAGGAAGAGGACATAGGTTCCAAACCTTTTTTCTTTTGAATTGAAGTAGCTTTTCTTGCATAGCTTCAACCCAACTTCCATCCTTTAGAGCCTCATCAATTTTCTTTGGCTCTATCTGGGACAAAAAACAAGAGTGAAGACAAACATTTACTTGATGGGTTTGTCCTCTTGTTCTCACCCCTGAATCAACATCTCTAATGATGTTTGTGGTATGATGAAACTTGTGGATCCTTAGCTGAGGGATCATAGCAAATTGCTTAGACAGATTTAGATTTGAAAAATTTTGATCTAGCAAAGAAGATTCATCCTCCACATCAGCACACTTATCAAGATTGACTTGATCCAATGAGTGTGTGACATCATTGATGTTGTCTTCAATGTAGTGGTTATCAGCATCAAGAAATTCTTGATCACTTTCACCACCATCATTTTCTCTAACATTTGAAGCTCCTTCTTTTGAGTTTTGTGCCTCTAAGCTGGAATTTGAAGGCACCTCAAAAGCATCAGCAGGATTTGTCTTTGATGTGCTGGTAGAAGCTTCATTTGCAGGAATAGCTACCACTGGAGCTGAAGATATGTAACTTGAAGGTCTTCTGAGCTCAAATCTTGGGTCAGGATCACTTGTTGGTAATATATCTGTAGATCCTGAAACATTCTCACGAGATTTGTTAAAACAGTTGGTAACTAAATCAAGATCAAATAGCCAATCCGGACCAGAACCTTTCACACTGGGAGTGTGCTCATTGAAAGTCACATTGGCTGACTCCTCAACTACTCTAGTTCTGAGATTGTATACTCTATAAGCTTTAGCTTCAGAAGAGTATCCAATAAAGTGTCCATTATCTGATTTCTCAGCAAACTTGGCAATTTGATTCTTGGTATTCAAGGTGGTGCAAGGACATCCAAATGACCTAAGAAAACCAATGAAAGGTTTTCTCTTGTGCCAAAGTTCATAAGGAGTCTTACCATGTGTCTTAACCACTAAAACTCTGTTTTACATATAGCAAGCAGTGTTCACTGCGTCTGCCCAGAAGGTGATGGGCAGTTTAGAGTCGGACAACATAGTTCTTGCAGCTTCAATTAGTATCCTGTTTCTCCTCTCAGCAACACCATTTTGCTAAGGAGTACTGGGAGCACTATATTGTCTTGTAATACCTTTTTCATCATAAAATGTATCAAGGATTTGATTCTTTAATTCAGTTCCTTGATCACATCTTATGGTTTTGACCTTGTGATCACATTGATTATCAATATTTAAGATGAAATTCTTCAGAATCTCATGAGTCTCATCCTTAGTTCTAAGAAAGAAGATCCAAGTGAATCTTTTAAAATCATTTGTGATCACCAAACAATAAGAGGTCCTTCCTAGACTCATTACACTGGTGGGGAAAAAGAGATCCATATGTAATAAGTGTAGGGGATTAATGATGGAGTTTCTTTCCTTTGGCTTGTGAGATACCTTGTGTTGCTTCCCTTTTAGGCATGCAACACAGTGTTCATCACTCGTAAACTCTTTCTTTGGTATTCCAGTTACCAAATCATTCTTAATTAATTTATTTATGTTTTTAAAGTTTACATGGCACATTCTTTTATGCTATAGGAAAGATTCATCATTATTTGCTTTAGATAGGAAGCATGAAACTTCTCCTGAGGGAGATGTTTCTTGCAAGTCCATCTTGTACATGTTCCCTTTCCTGGGGGCTCTGAGCAAGACGTGCTCATGAGGAATGACCACCCCGGGCCTTAGAACAATGCACTCAATGCTGAGCTTACCATTTGTGACCTTGCCCCTTCTAGTAATGTAACCTCCTGCATCTCCTCCAAAAGCAACTGGTCCTCCATCAATTCTTTCAAACTTTTGGAGTAGTGACCTATTGCCTGTCATGTGCCTGGAACAGCCACTATCAATGATCCATACATTTCTGTTTGTCTTGAGCTGTCCCTGCACAAAAGAGATGGTTAGTTACATTTGGAAACCCAAGCCTCATTAGTTTTGGGCTCATCAAAAGAAGTTGAAGACAATGCAACAGTAATTGATCCTATAGTCATGCTAGAAGGATCATTTGCTGATGTTGATGAAGAACTTTTAGCCACTCTCTTTCTTTGACTTCCATACCACCTTTGGAAGCTTAGACTTGACCTTTAATATTTCGGTAGTTTTGATGACTTCGGAAGTTTTGATGACTGGCCCTTCGGAAGTCTTGCTTTCACTGCAGCAGGCTTCAGTGATTCGGAAGTATTCCTTTCTTCCGAGACTAAATTTTTTTCCGAAGGCAAGTTTCCACTTGTCTTCTTCTTCATTTTGGAGCTTCCGAAGGAAACATATTTTCCTTCCGAAGCTTGCTTCTTCTTCTCCAACTTCTTAAAAGTTTCTTTCTTGGTTATGTGGAGAGTACTCCTTGGATTGTAGACACAATCCTTAGCAAGATGAGAAGTACTCCCACACATAACACAGTCTATTTTCTTCCTTCTAGGAGTTCTTCTTTGTGAACAAGGCTGAACTTGATCACTTTCCTTCTCCATCTTCATCTTTGCAGATGCTATGGCAATTCTTATGGGGTTAGAACTACCTTTGGAGCTGGATGGTTCAGGTTGTACAACAGCAATGCACAACTGATCAACCTTCTTCTTGATGATGGGATGATTTGGACATGAACTAGAACTCTTATTGATGGAGTTCAAGTTTGTGTCTTCAGCCTTTACCACTTCAAATCCTGCAGAGATGAAGACTTGTTTCTGTGCAGCATTGAAGGTGGCCTTGATCTCTTGAGCCTTTTTGGACTTTCTTTTGGCCTTCCTGATCAAGTTCTTTCTTTTTGACTTGGTCATCCCAACAGCTTTGCTCTCCTCAGAGGGATGGTGACCCTTCTTAGAATGCTCTTCTTCACTCTTCTCAGAGCCATTCTCCACCATCTCCTTTTCATCCTCTTCAGTCACAGGATCTATGAGGGGAAGCTCATCTTCACAAGTTCCACACCTTGGAGATCTTACAGACAAGATTGTATGTGAGGTCCACCTCTGCTATTGACAAGATCCTTTGCTGTATCTTATGTAACTGCTTATTTTGATAACAAACTTTTGCATGCAAGGATGAGGATATTATGTTCTTGAAGGTATCTTCTTCAAGAACACATTTTTCTGCCTTGGCTTTGCTGATCACAAGCTCAACCAGGCATTCAGTTAATTTAGTAATGAGATCTTTGAATTGAGTCCTGTAGTTTGTATGCTCAAGTGCTTTGGATTCAAAATCAGATGCTGGACTATGGATTTAACTTTAAAGAGACTCCCATCCACATAGACAACAATAGTGCTATCTCTACCACAGAGAATCCTGTGCAACACTCAAGGACAAAACATATTAATATCAGGTATCATTTGATTAGAGATAACTTTGAAAAGGGATTAATCAAACTAGTCAAAGTTAACACAAATGAACAATATGCTGATTTGTTCACCAAAGCTTTTGATGAGCAGAGATTTAAATATCTTGTATCAGCTATTAGGATGATTAACTTTGAATAGCTTTTCTTAAAACTTAATCATATTTTTTCTAAAACCTCTGTGTCCTAAGTTGTCTATTATATCACCTTTATAAGCCCTTGTTTTCTTTGGAAGAAAATCTTTTCAAAAGACTTCTCTTAGATTTTTGAAAATCTTGATCTCTTCGGAAGATTCAAAATTACCTTCGGAAGAAGTTTATGTCTTAGTAAACAAATAATTGCTTCAGTGATTTTACCTTCGGAGAAATTTCTGAAATATCTTCCGAAGCTTAAAATCAACTTAAGTACTTTGTATGTTTTCAAAGAGCAAGTTTCTTCCGAAAGCAATTTACCTTCGGAAGTATTTATTCTTCTTAGAATAAAAATTTCTGAGTGTAAATTCTCTTCCGAAGCAAAATTCTCAAAAACCTTTGAAATCTCTTCTGAAGCCAATTTGCCTTCGGAAGCTTTTTCTTCAGAACTTCCGTAGCAAATAACCTTCGAAAGATGTCTCGACTTCCAAGAAAACTACTTTTTGGGCAAAAGTAAACTACTTTTCAGAGGTGGGACCGACATCCGGATTTCAAAGTTTATCCTATTTCATTAACTTTGTCTCAAATCCTTTTCACATAAATGCCCAACGGTTCCCCCCCTCTTTCACTATCTTCCATAATTACACTATTCCTTAAACTTAAATTCTCCCAAACTGCCTTTTGTTCTTCATATTTCTTCATCCTTAAGCTTCTAAAATGGCCAACCTTAACCTCAGAAATAACCCAAATTTCTCCATGCAACATCACAGGCAACATAACCAAGTTGCTTTGTTAAGCTCTGAGAAAGATGAATGTTTCTCAGAGATTTGCCGTTTCTTAGCTCTATCAAACTACTTCACCTCCCTAACCATTGATCCTACTCTCTATGAGGATCATCTGCTTGAATTTTGGAAGACCTGCCAAGAGGTCATTATGGATGGGGAAAAGACACTGTCTGCCACC